>JBCEWE010002366.1:5472500-5917500 GCA_039877035.1 Silurus lanzhouensis
GGAACAACATCCTATGGACAGATGAGACCAAGATCAACTTGGTCTCCAGAGTGATGGGAAGAGAAGAGTATGGAGAAGGAAAGGAACTGCTCATGATCCTAAGCATACCACTTTATCGGTGAAGCATGGTGGTGGTAGTGTCATGGCGTGGGCATATATGGCTGCCAATGGAACTGGTAATTATTATTCTGTCCCATTACTTTTGGTCTCTCAACAAGTGGGAGGCACATATTCAAACTGTTGTAATTCCTACATCGTTCACCGGATTTGGATGTAAATGCACTCAAATTAAATCTGACAGTCTGCAGTTAAATCACAACTTGTTCGTTTCATTTCAAATCCATTGTGGTGGTGTATAGAGCCAAAAATGTTAGAATTGTGTCAATGTCCCAATATTTATGGATCTGACTGTATGTAATATATATATATATATATATAATATATATATATATATATATATATATATATATATATATATATTATATATATATTACATACAGTCAGTATATATATATATATAAAATTCACTATTCTTATTGTGGCATTAAGGATCACGTTCTTGCTCCCAAGGAACTGTTGTAATACTTTACGATTTCAATTTTATTGGCTGTTTGAATGTTGTATCACTTCAATACTAATTGTTAGTCTTCTATCACACTCAGCTAGAAGTGTCTTATCTTACAGGCTTCGAGTTGCTCCAAGAGCTGCCTACTCCTCGTTTCCAGTTTGGCGGTGTGACCGGGAACAGCGTTACAGCGTTGGTCTTCAAAAGACTTAGTTAACATCAAAGTTTATTTTAATGTGGCTTTGGAAGTCATTTGTAAATTTGTAAATGCCCCAGTGTCTTTTTTTCTGTTCTAACAATTAAAAAAACAAAATAAATACTCTGTACTCATTTTGTTGTACAGCCACTCACCAGACAAACAAATGCATACTACATTTGAAGCAGCAATGTTCCTTTTTTAAATTATTATTTTCTTTACTGATATAATAAATTGTTTTATATCACTAGTGTTTAATATACTCAGATATTACCATGATTCCTGTAGAGTAGTAATACATAAGCACTACCACCTGAGGGCACTATTCATCAACTTACTGCCATAACCACTTGCAGAATAAACCATTGTTGCGGCTGTTACTGAAATAAAAGTATGTATATAACTAGAATAAAAGAGAGACATTTTAGATTGACTTAAATTATTTAATGCATTGCTTGTTAAAGTGAGATGACCGTCTTACTGCCATTTCCCCAAACATCCATTGTGTTGGTCAAAAACCGCAGCAATAAATTATGCACATCATATTGTTAGTTCATTGTGTGTGGACGTACACTTTAAAGCATTTTGGTTTTAATCCAAATCACAAGTTTATACTTTAATCATTGATTCTAGTATGCACTACAAAAACATGTACTTGCTAATATGGTGAGGTTTTATGTGTGAAGATTTCTATTTAGCAATTTTGAAAGGAGTCTCCAGTGTCAGCACTTTGAAACAGAGGAAAGTTATATATAGACCATCCACCACAGGAAATTCCTCAAAACAGACAGCTACGTCATTTGTCATCATGGTATCGTATTTTGTAATGCTATTGAAAGGAGAAACTTGTTTTCTAATTAAACATTACATATACACTATATGGCTAATAGTATTGCGGCACCTGACTTTTTTCTTTTTTTTTTTTTTTTTTTTTTTTTTTTTTTTTTTTTACACCAAACTGTTTTTGGTGGCCACAACTGTATAGCATGTCTTTGGATGCTGTAGTATTAGATTTTCCCTTCATTTAACCTAGGAGACCCAAACCTGTCCCACCATGACAATACTCCTATGCACAAAGCAAGTTCTTCAAAAATATATGCTTCACATGGGTTGTAGTAGTTTGTAGGGTCTAACCAACTCTATTGAACACCTTTGGGAGGAATTAGAATGCTGACTGTACCCGTGGTCTCATCACCCTACTTCATTACCTAACTTCATTAATGCCTTTGTGGCTGAATGAACACAAACTCCAAAATCTAGTAGGACATATTCCTATTATAACAGCAAATGGGGGCTTAATGTGGAATATAATTTTTTTGGCCAGATGACCACAAACTTTTGTGCATATAGTGTAGCATTCAATAGATAAATTGCAGAACTTATTCTTTAGTAGTTCAATTTAAGTCATTTAGGTTTTATTTGTATAGAATTGTTACCATTTTTCCATGGCTACTTTACAGAGATAATTACCGAGTTTATGACGTTGAAATGCCTGCAAGATTTTTTCTTATAATTGTATGCCTAATGAGCAAGCCATGGCAAGGTAAAACTCCTTGAGATGCTATTAAGTGAAGAAACCTTGAGAAGAATCAGACTCAAAAGGGAACATCCATATCTGGGTTGCACTGAATTTCCATTCATTATAGTTTCATTATTGTTGAGATGAAACTGTTGAGTACTGTTTAGTGACGGGGGCTTAAATGCAGAACTGTTCACACAAACTGTGGTCCTAAGCCATTGAAGCAGACTGATAATATTAATATAATAATAATAATATATTGTGGTATTTAAAAAATAAAACACTGGTTTGATAATGTAGCATCCATTCCTAGTCTGCTCATGTTTGGTATGAAATTGAGGTAGCTGAGGCATTCCATACTCCCCTGTTTATTCATTGTGTGATCAGTATGGCTCCCCAAGTCCTACCACACTGACAGGAGCCTCAAGCTTTGTGGCTAATCAAACCAAAAGATCTCACAACACTGTTCACAGAGTGAGTTAACCTTGGTTTTTAGGGCACATTTTGACACAGACTCAGATCATAGAACTGTGTGACTATCTGTGCATAGCACTAGTATTTGGTTCTGCAAATACAGTATTTCCTGCTGACTATATGCTTCATATTTGATCATTTATGTGCACAGAATTGCATCAGAGATACACTATGTGGACAAAGGTATGTGAAAAACCTTAGAAACCTGACCATCACTAAAGCCTGGGCATTAATATAGATTTGGTTTTTGCTTTGCTTCAACAGCTTTCATTCTTTTGGAAAGGCTTTCCACCAGATTTGGGGATGTGACTGACACAAGTCAGACATAAGAGCACCTATATATAAAACAGTTAAATGCTAGTTTTATAACACACCACCCATTGAAATGATATTGACATGGTAGTAGGATATTGTGTGTATTACTGGTATGTGTGTATAAAGTGCAGCAGTGTTCTTAAGGCTTTGTCCACTTGCTAGCATTCATCCTACCACTCCATCAAAACCACAGAAGGGTACGACGCACACAACCACCATCATATCCTTGTCAATGCCGTGCTGAGAACAGCCCATTATAAAATTTAAGCCAAGGTATATTTACGCATATACGTATAATCTTCTGTTTTAGCCTGTAGAAACCCAGTAGAAGCCCTTACTTAGATCAGACTTGTCACTCCGGTCCTGGATTATCAGAAAGGCATTTCCTTCTTCAATAATGCATAGGCGCTCAGGAAGTGGCTCTAATGTCGCTGCAGTCACTGTTCTGGGATATTTCACTTTTCATTATCATTTTAATTTTTCACCATAATCACAGTAAAGACTTTTTTTCTTATCGCTGTAATATTTCCTACTCTGTCATATGTCTCCTTTCTCTTAGTCATCATGACTTCTCAGTGACACATTGCCTTATTGGTGGATTTACTGTTATGAGCAGCATGTATTTTCCTGCAATTGTTGCCAAAGTCTCTTTGCAAAACAGGCCTCACCTCATTTTGAATTCATGTTAATTACTGGATAACACCGATCTGGAAAAATACAGACCACAAATGATGCACCATTAAAAGATTACAGGACAGTGAGGTGTCATTTCACAGGTTTCTCACTGGCTTTATAGTTCAAACCTGGGCAAAATCATCACGGCTACGTTTTGCATTATAATGACTATGGGAGCTTAAGTCAGTCTTCCTCCATTCCATCATTAAATTAACTAAAACTGCAAAGCACATCAGAACACATCTTTGCTCATATATGTTTATGACTTCTGGCATTCTGCCTCATTAAAAAAAAGACAGATACATTAATCATAAAAACCTACCATACTAAGTGCTGGATCAATAATACAGTAATTTGAAATGTTCCTGATTAAGTAGTTATACATATTAAAGGTCTTGGTGTGTGGCAGAAGAGTAACACTTCGTCTTCATCATCGTCTTAATTCATTTTCCTAATTCCCCCTCGGTAATCTCTTTACCCTGGTCACAGTTGACGAGGAGCCTATCCCTGACGCCCTTGTCACAAGATGGGAATATTCCCTTATTAGGACATCAGTCCACTGCAGGGCAGCTCATTCAACTCACTCCTAGGGGCAATTTTCGCATATCTAATGTGTTTTTTGGGAGGTGGGAGGAACCCAAAACAAACCACTGCTTCAGCCTTGAGCAAGGCAACTAGGCATTTAAATGCTGAAAATGTGAAAAGATATATAGATATGTGTGAAATAAGACAGCTGACAGTGTTCAAAAATGTGTCCAATGTTTTGCAGTGTTTTTATCTAGTCATGAGTTTGTTTATGAGCTTGATCAAGAATTCACAAGAGACTTATAGTAGAATGTTCATTAATGTCTCAGGAGTGTCACTCATAAAGCTGGAGTGTTTATAAAAAGCAGTGGATTGTGACAGAATGCAAAGAGATGGAAAAAGGAACACCATGTTTTTGATGTATGCTGTTATTTCCTTGGTTGATACCTGGTTTAACATATACCATACTTTGAGTTTTCCATCAGCTATTAGTCTAGAACTTCTTGCTGGTTCCTTTTTTAATAAAAAAAAAATAAGGAATAAAAAATATTGATTAAATATAATAGTATAAAGTAATGACGTACATAGAAAAAATGACGTTCATTTATTTAATCTCCTGAGAGTCTAAATGTTAAAGCAAAGATAAAGGCAGAGAATGTGCTTCAAAATATATATATTTTTTCAATCCCAAACAGCATGCTCGGTATGAAATTGAGGTAGGTGAGGCATTTCATACGGCCTTGTTTAATCATTGTGTGATCAGTATGGCTCCCAAAGTCCTACAGCAATGATAGGCACCTCAAGCACTGTGTCTAATCATACCAAAGAATCTCACAACACTGATCATAAGGTGAGTTAACCTTGGTTTTCTGAGCACATTTTTGACACAGACCATATCATAGACCTGTGTGACTATCTGTGCACAACACTAGTATTTGAAATTAAACCTACTGTACATATCAGGTGTTGCAAATTTTTCTCACTTCTCTAGTTTATGCATGTTTAGTATATTTCTTTTATCATTTATATGCACAGAATTGATTGGCACTTGCATCAGAGATACACTATGTGGACAAAGATATGTAACTGACAATCACACCTATGTATGTTTGTTGAACATCTTATTCCAATGGCATCGGTATTAGTATGGAATTAGTTCTCCCTTTTCTGCAGTAAAAGCCTGCACTCTTTTGGGAAGATTTGCCACCTGATATTAAAATGTGACTATGGGAATCTGTTCTTATTCAGACACAGGAGCTCATTTGGGCACTGATGTAAGTTTAAGATTGTTTAATGAGCAAGGCCAACCTGCCAACGTAAGCCCTTGAGCAAGGCCCTTAACCCTCAACTGTTTAGTTGTGTAAATAACATAAATGTTATTTACCTAAGGATGTCTGGTAAATAGTGTAAATGTAATGTAAGCCTGCTAGATAATTAGTGTTACCTTCAATTCCAATAAATGGAAATCTTAATCGTAAAAGATAGAAAAATAATTCTAGACAATTTTATGCTACAGTTAATGAAATCCCCATATATGGGTGTCATGTTTAGGTGTCCACATTCTTTTGGCAACACTCAACTAATTCACTAAATGATGTTTTACTACAGGTGAAAATTTGTGAATGCTGTATTTAGGCTGCACATCATCATCCACAAAATGTCTCAGGGGTAATCAAATGTTTTACTTTGCTTTTAAAAGGCTAAGCATCTTGCACTGGTTTTCAACACTTTTCAACCTAAATAGAGAAGGATTACCATCATCTCTCTCATTTCTCTCTTTCTCTGGGTCATCTTCTACAATGCAGTTAGACGGCAGCAGCTGATAAGACAATGACTGAGCATCTAGGGGATTGCTACCACAGCAACAGGGAGAGAGCAATAATAGAGTGGCTTTGGGCCATAACGCAGTGCCACTCTTAAAGTGGGAGGAATTCCTCCACGTTTTTTACGTTATTACACTGTCCCTTGCCAGCAGGAAAATGAAATGAAAAAAGAAAACCTAAATATGTTAAAATGCCCCACATTTAATATTCTCTCCACTCCTCACACACATTTATCTTTATCTGTTTCTTACCAGACAAAGAATCTGCTAAGACTAGCTGAAATGTAAAGGAGAAAGTGTTGGAACTTAGCAGTAGTGGTTTTGCAATTAAAAAAATGGATCAATACAGGACTTTTTTTCTGTCATTGAATAACCAATGGTTTTGGGTTTTTATTTCACTAATCAGCTGGTGAGTGCTTTGGTCTTCTAGCTGACAATTAACTTGTACCTAACCTATAAACAACCCCAAAACAACTCAATCAATAAACAATCAATTTCTGTCAATGCTTCTGTTAAATGTAAAACTTAAACGTCTGTTAAACTGTGACTTTGCGTATCTAATATCGTGTAGACTATAGATACATTGATAAAATGGTTCATTATATTTTTATGCACCAGCACATCCAAATGCTGACCACTGGATTCTTCATGGCCTAGTATCTTGGACTGTTTGCATTCCATGCATTTAATGCTGCTATGAACAAAGTCTCAATATACAAGAAAGCAAAACTGTACGTAATTAGCTAAACTATCTTAGTAATCACTAAGAACTATGGGACCATTGGGAGAAAAATCTCCAACCTTTATAGATCATTTAGCCTTCTTTGAAAATAAAACATTTGCAAAACTCAATTTTCTCCCAAGGTTTTTGCATAAGCATATGATCATCACAGTTCCTCCTGTAGCACTGTTACCCTCTGGTTAATCAAATCCATTTCTGAGGTCTATCCTTATCTTTGCTGCTGATTCAGTGTTTCAATTTTACTTCTGCTCTGGTGGTTATGTCTCTGTTGAGTAATTGGCTGCTAAAGCAGGTCGTCTAATTGATCCTGCAAGCATGTAAATCATGCCAGTGTTCCTCCTCCCTATCTCCTTAAGCATGTAAAGTAATCTCATTAGGAGCAGCACCACCAAGGTACACTGCAATTTAGCAGCTTACAGGAAGCTCATGCTCCATTACAGAAATCAGCCTCCTGGACTTCAAACTTGAGTGTCTCAAAAACAAAGAAAAGTCTCAGAACTTTCATGAAAAATGTATGATTTTATTTTATTATTTATGATCTGTATTCATATATAAACTGTTAATGTTATGTATATATATAAACTGTAAAGCCAGACTTTAAGGGAATGAACCCTTATTAGACAATCATTCTTTTATTGTTAAAAGAATATTTAACACAATATGTGTACTCTGATTAGTCTATGTGTTAAATCTAAATTTCTTCCCCAAACACAAATCTTCTTGAAATGAAAGAATGATTAATTCCTATTTATTGCACCGCTAATGACATATAATCGGCATGTCAGCAAAGGCCCGAAAGACATTATCCTTAATGGCGATAAAATCTAGGAGGAAATCTATTCGTATTCACATGACATGGCCTGTTTTAGTTAGCCCCCAGAGTCACTTTGAACTATTGTGTGTGTTTTTCTCATTTCTCCAGCATCCAGTTTCACCAAAATCTAATGCTATCCTTTTTAAATAATCTATTAACATTATATAATATACCAATACAAAGAACTGGAAGCACAAATGCACTAAAAAAGCAAATAGTGCATCTTTCTTTGTATCTGTTTAGAACTCATTATCTGTTCATTCCAAATCATGTGGACATATTTCAATACTTTATTACATTTATCCTAATATTTTACATTTACAAATACTTACTTTAGCAACAAAAGCATGACCTTGAGTGTAAACCCAGAGATCTACTTAAATAATGCTAATCTTTTTCGCAAAAGATCTTTCCATTTATCCCAGTTTCTATAAAGAGACCTCAGATTTTGCTATTTCTCCAAAAGATTATTTGCATGTATATTCACATTGTTCATCACATGGCCATCAGTGAATTTGCAAAAAAGCCTGACTGAACATAAAGCAGTTTTTTAAATCTGTAATATTACAAGCCCAAAAGTCTAGCCTCTTTTGTAATGGCTGAAGAGGTTTTTATACACTCTCTTGGTAAAGAGTCTTATCTTTTGATCTCAGCCTGAAATATATCATGGGAACAAAGAGCTGGAGAAAATTGCACAAGGCGGAATAGATATAACGGGATGCCCTTTCAAAACCTTGGGTAACACTTTATACATGGTTCAGCTTTTGACATTCTGATCTTATAGGGACGTTTGCTTCTTTGGGAAAATATGGGCTTTTATGTAGATGTCAGTCTGTTGGAGGACATAAGCAGGTAAACTACAGTAGCTGATAAAAGCGAGTGCACCCCTCACATTTCTGCAACCATTTTATTAGATCTTCTGGAGGGACAACACTATAGAAATGAAACTTGAATTGTCAATGTTCAGCTTGTATAGCAGTATAGATTTACTGTCCTCTAAAAAAACCCCTCATACAGCCATTATTGTCAAAATAGCTATCAACAATACTGAGTACACCCTAAGTGATCATATCAAAACAATGTTTTGTGTGAGCACCACAAGGGTATACAGTATATTTACTTTTCATATTTACTTTTGAAATACTGTGATAGAAGAGTATCTGCAAGAGTGAAAGGGGAAAGGTATAGGACTGTGGTGAGACCTGCGATGTTGTATGGTTTAGAGACAGTGGCATTGACTAAAAGACAGGAGGCGGAACTGGAGGTAGCAGAGCCGAAGATGTTATGGTTTTCATTGGGAGTAACGAGGATGAACAAAATTAGAAATACGTTTATTAGAGTGACAGCGCATGTAGAGCTTTTTGGGGACAAGGTGAGGGAGGTGAGATTGAGATGGTTTGGACATGTGCAGAGGAGGGACATGGGGTATATCGATAGGAGAGTGCTGAGGATGGAGCCACCACGAAGGAGGAAAAGAGAAATGCCAAGGAGGAGGTTCATGGATGTGGTGAGGGAAGACAGGCAGGTGGCTAGTTTGAAAGATGCAGATAAAGAGGACAGGGGAGACAGATAATCCACTGTGGTGACCCTTAATAGGAGCAGCCGAAAGAAGAAGAGAAAGATTTACTTTTAAAATACTACATTATCTAATATCAGAAATATGAAGTAATTTAATTTTTTCACTTTTTTTTAAAGCCCAAATAAAATATACTTTGGTTTTCAGTATTACAGTTTGCCTTGTCCTTATAAAGAGACATCTACAGTAAAACATTTATATTGTTGACAAAACAACAACAATTAACAAAAATCAGAAATCATAAAGTAGAATTTTGTGTAGCATTAATCAGGTTCTGTTCACTGGGTTCGAATTTCTTTAAAAATAAAGTCAGTGAAGCTGTGAGACTTAATTAGGTAAAGATTTGAAATGGAATACAAAGGGATGTAGTAATGTACCCCACTCCTGAGCATTTATTTTGTTCATGGCTTCTGCCTAATTGGGCATACACAGTAAATTATATTCATGCTCCCCAAGATACAAGTTATTAGAAACACTGTCTTTGTAAGACCCATTTTTTTTTTTTTTTACTTAAATGGAGAAGCTGTAGCTCATCAGTTAAGTAGTGCACTACTGAACACAAAAGTTTTTGACAGAGATTGGCAGAAATCCACTGTTGAGCCTATAACCCTTAAATGCCCAGCTGCATTTGAGAGGATTAGATTTTTCCCTCATGCGGATTTTTCCCTCACATTGCTTGGGATAAATGTATCTGTTAAATGAGCATCTGAAGGAAACAAGGCTCATCACAGCATTGATTTATTATGCATGTACAATATTCACTATGAGTGACAAGGACAATGAATCCCTAGCGAGTTATTGCTGTATGTTTGCAGTCAGGATATTATTACTAGGATAATTGAAATTGTGAAATTAGAAGGAAAGGCGGAACAAATATACATGAGAAAGTAGAAAAGTATTGTGAAATCATATACGAGCCATCTGACAAGCCAATTATAAGCTTATTTTTATATTACATACACTTGGCAAGAAATAGAAAACAATGTTATAACTTTCTGAAAACTTATGTTGATATTACCACATTGTTACCTTGCAACCCTCAAGGCTGAGCTAAATGTGGATACTGTTTTAAAAGATAAAATACAGCAGAGAAAATCATTATTTGTGTTTGCAAAAAAAAAAAAAAAGGGTTTTGTTGAAAGATGCAGTGTCTGTGGCACCCACCTTTTTATATACTTACTAGTTCATGCTTTTTCTTATTTTTAGTTATTTTAAAGATAAAAAAATTCATACACCTTTTAGCCAAACTAAAAATGCTTTCTAAAAACTCTTTTGATGTAACTCCATATGACAGTCACCATATGACTGACTGACGTGTATGAGTCCAAAAGCCTTTATTCAGACTGTGTTATCTGGCATCACCAGGAAGTATCTTTATTTTTCTCTGCATCGTTATGGATCTCGACAGATTAGCAATAGGTATTTGGAAAGTGAAATCATTTTTCATTGAAGTCCCAAGGCATTTGTCAAACTGTGAATTTAAATGGCTAAATGCTTTCAGTTGTGCCGATCACACATGTGCAGACACACACACACACACACACACACACACACACACACACACACACACACACACACACACACACACACACACACACACACCTGGAACACACTTTGGAATATGCCTCTAGAGTAATATAAACAAACACAGAAAGTCGTTAAATACCCATGAAAGAAAAACAAATTGCGGTGTTTGTGTTCAGTCAAATCAATAATGCAAGCCTTTGGGCAAAATCAATACTTTGCATCACACTGGAAATTAAAGAAACCACGGATGTAATTAGAAATTAGCAATAAACAGGATGAATAAGAAAAACACAATTGAAACCATACACTATATCTACGATTTATTTTATCATTAATTCGGATAGCGAAATGTTTAATTATGACAGTGATACCAAAATACCAGTTTGCTTACCTGCATGCTTTTTGACAATGGAAAAAAAATGGAAAATTTGCAGGAAACCCCATGATGAAACTTATAGCTTCTAGTCATGCCAAGCTTAGTACTAAACCAGGTACCCTGGAGCTATGAGACAGCAAAGCTAACCACTGCACCACTGTACCACCTAATGAGAGTGCTTAAAGCTGGAAACGAATCAATTAATTGGAGAAATATTGCTGAGAGATTTTGAAAAGCACGGGTAAACAGAAATGTTTGCAGATTGTTGTTTATGGTTAGACACAACTGATCTGAAATGTATTTAGGCCCTAATCCATGTAGTGTTTTATAAACAGGAAATAACTGTATAATTAACTGGGTGCTAGTTTTCAGGTAGTGCATGTATTCAGCATTTTGATCAAATTGGCAAAAGCAATTACATAATCCAGGAACAAGGACAATGTTTGGGCAAATGTCTGGCCTAAAAAAACACCAAAACCAAAGAAAACTACATAAAAACTTGGAACTGAAAAGTGTCTGTGTGACTGTGTCAGACAAGGGAATGAGTGAGGTGAACGAGAACAGTGTCTGTGATGGCTGTAAGTTGTTGTCCATAGCAGCCATGATTGTATGCTGTGTTGTCCTCTGCAGAGTAATACCAGTGTTTATAGAAAACTATGTACCAATCTAAATATTAGAGTTCATGGTTAATAATCAATAAGCAGTGTCCTGAATGCAGATTATTTTATTAGTACCCTGTGCTGATATAAATCCTATGAATGTTTTTGAAGTGGTAGAAGTTACCTTGATTCGTGCTTTTCTGTTACTTCAGAAACTGTGATTTCAGACTGGGATCTGAGTCCCTTTACTTTGTGAAGTTTCATTGGCTTAGATTTAAGATAGACATTCTTCCTAAGTCATTTATCTTCACCTAATATTATCACCTCTGTTCTGTTCTTTTTGAATTTGGTTTCAATGCATCTTCAGACTACTGGGCCTGTGGCAAAGCATAAATAACACAGCCAAGTGGTCTTCCTCTGTTGATAACTTGCTATGTTAGCCAAGCTACTGATCTCCCTTGTTGGTTTTGCTTAATTTGTCCTACAACTAGCCAACCAGCAGGCCTGTGGCAATGTGCTTAAAGTTGTGTACTACATTAGTCAGATTTAAAACACACACACTGGGGTTAAAGCCAAGCTGTCCATCTTTCTTTCTGTTAAACCTGATTTTTCCATTTCCAGCTATTTTTCTTTGTCATCTTTTACATATCATGCTTACCCTATACTATACCACACTCCTTCTGGTTAACCACAAAGTTAGCTGGTGTCCACCCAACACAGCCTCCAAATTTGAAAGACATCAGGATATTAACAGCCTAGAGTCAGGCATGGGTCAATTGAAATCATTAATCTTGTAACTCAAGCTGTTCATAGCAGAAGCTTCTGCCCTTCAGTGTAATCCCAAGAGGGATTTTCTTATTCAATCCTTGTCCAAGGAATGCATGAATGTACATTTGTACCCATGTCTAGGAGACATTTCTCAGTCTGTCAGTGAACCAACAATTGAACAAAGCTGTGCAATTATAGCACCAGCAGCATCCCAAAATTAATCTGAATTAGCCTCTACCAGATTGCATGCCCCACTGGCAGGCTTCTAACAGAAAGTAACAGTCACAAACAAAATTGTGGATGCCAGATTGGACTGATTGCTTATGTACAGCTCCTGTACTGAATGCATTCCTCTATATAGCACTGGTAAAGAAAGACATAATAAAAAAACAACAAAAACCAACAATAATAACAAAAATAATGATAATAACAATAATAAACATTTTAATGTTTATTATTTCAGCATTGTCTAATGTCTAAATATATAAAGCAAAGAAGACATGATTTAGAATGTAGATTCAAACTTCCTCAAGTACATTTTGCTAGTAAGTAAGCTTTGGTAGCATGATGAATTATGAACAGACTGTTCTAGGCTGTATGCTTGCTGATACATGTTTGACTTTTGGCAAGCACTGAATGCAGATGAATCAATGACATTCTGGTAAGGTCTTTGCCTAACATATGGCTCAAATAGGTAACCATTTTCACGGCCATTTTACTATGATGATCAATTTTGATATTCTGCAGAATTTAGTTGAGTAGGAGGATGTTGAACAGGAGGGACTCAAAAATCAAGGATGAGGGACCCCACATGGTAAGGGAGTCAGTCACAATTTGGACCTGCTGTTGTGGCAAAATGTCACCTTTTTGAGAATACCTGAAGCTAATAAGTACCATTCCAGATAGTAGTACCAAAATGCAACAAGGACATCAAATACAACACGTGAAAATACTTTGCCTAAATCAATATTTAAATCTATATTACCATTACAAGAACAACTACTATGATGAGGCCAAAACCCAGACTGACAATTCAGCGAGATTTTTGTGTTGCTGGAAAATTGTTTTTAGAATAATCATGCCTATAAAAGGGGAGTAAATCCTGCAGAGTTTCTATACTTTTCTCTATCATCTTAAAGTTCAGAGGGTAATGGTCACTGACATTTATCCTTTCAGAAAATGTCTCTAGGTTACCTATGCAACCATAGTTCCCTATGGGAACGAGACATTGCGTCGAAATGCTTTGGGAATACCCCCAAGTGTTCACGCTCTGAAATAATATGTGTAATCAGTCAAAAATTGTACGCTGGCGATCACCGGCGGGGTGACCTCACGACCAGGAAGTATAAAACGCACATGAAATGAAGCCGGCGTCAGCTTCTGTAAAGGAGAAGAAAGCGCTGCATGGTCAAGTCAAGTCAAGTCAAGTTTATTTGTATAGCGCTTTTCACAACAGACATTGTCTCAAAGCAGCTTTACACAAATCAACAGTGATGGTGAATGGTGTGAATTTGTCCCTGATGAGCAAGCCGTGGCGACTGGATGCTGGAAGTGTGGCTTAAAGTCGCAGCTTCTTGTTCCCTCAGGGAACTAGGGTTACTTACATAACTTACAGACGTTCCCTTTCAGGAAATCAAGCTGCGTCAAAATGCTTTGGAAACTAGTGTCCAATCAACATTCCCTGACTAGTGTGTATTATATAAGCACAGCTAGGGGAGAGGACAGAGAAGCCAGGATTGGCACTGCAGTCCAGGTTTAAATTAGCGTGGTGGACCAGCCTGCAGTGTTGTACATTTCTTGGAGGGGTACTCCAGAAGACCAAGCATATGAGGCAGCCACACTCCGGGTGGAGTGAGCTTTGACCCTGAAAGAAGCAGGGAGGCCAGAGAGCTCATAGGATGATGCGATGGCATCAATGATCAATCTGCTCAGTGTCTGCTTATTAGCAGGGAGGCCTCTCCTGGGAGGGCGGTAGCAGATGAGAAGCTGATCAGTTTTCCTCCAACTGATCAGTTTTCCTACATCCTCCTGTGGATGTAGGTGGATACCAGTGTGCATACCGAACACAGCCGGTTCAGTTTTTCCTGGTCTGGGGCCTGGAACAGAGTAGGATAGAATGCCTGTAACCTTACAGGTCGTGGGACAACCGAGGGCACCTTCTGGATGTAACCTTTTCGGGGGTACAGGAAGGCACTGGCCATACCTGGAGTGAACGCCAAGAAGGAGGAGGCCACAGAAAGGGCCTTCAGGTCTCCTACTCTCTTGATAGAGCAAATGGCCAACAACAACTCGGTCTTTATAGAAAGGTGCCTCCAAGATGCCTTGGATAGAGGCTCGAAGGAGGGCTCAGACAGAGCCCCAAAAACAATGGCCAGGTCCCACCCAGGCACTCTAGGTCTTACTGGAGGCCTCAGCCACCTGGTGCCATGAAGAAAACATTTTACAAGAGGGTCTCCGCCCAAAGATTGCCCTCTTCCATTCTATGTGGTCTACAAAAACTGATACTGTACCATTTAGTAAACCCAGCTATTAGAGGACAGTGCACTCTTAGAGCCAGTCCCAAGCCTGGATAAATGGGGAGGGTTGTGCTAGGAAGGGCATCTAGTGTAAAACATGCGCCAAATCAAATATGCGGAGAATTTCGTACCGGATCGGTTAAGGCCTGGGTTACCAATGACCGACACAGGTATTGTTAGCCAACAGTGTACCGGTGGAAATTGGGCTACTGTTGGCCAAAATGAAAAGGAAAGGAGGAAGATGTCTACAGAGACAGCAGGGAAAGGAGAAGTGGAGGAGAGTGGAGGTTAGGGTTGGAACTTTAAATGTTGTTACTTTGACTGGTAAAGGGAGAGAATTAGTTGATATGAAAGAGTGGAGAAAGGTAGACATGTTGTGTGTTCAGGAGACCAAGTAAAAAGGGAGTAAGGCCAGGAACATTGGAGGGGGTTTTAAACTGTTCTATCATGGTGTGGATGAAAAGAGAAATGGTGTAGGGGTGATCCAGAAGGAAAAGGTACAGTCAGAGTGTAGTGGAGGTGAAGAGAGTTTCTGATAGAGTAATGAACATGAAGCTGCAAGTTGAAGGGGTGATGATAAATGTCATCAGTGCTTATGCTCCACAAGTGGGTTGTGAGATGGATGAGAAAGAAAAAATCTGGAGTGAGTTAGATGAAGTAGTGGCCAGTGTACCTAGGAAAGAAAGATTAGTGATTGGGGCAGACTTTATTGGGCATGTTGGTGAAGGGAACAGAGGTGATGAGGAGATGATTGGTAGGTATGGCCTTAAAGAGATGACTGTCGAAGGGCAGATGGTGGTAGATTCTTTAAAAAGATGGATAAATGTTGGAAAAAAGGATGGAAATGGCAGTGGTGAATTCTTATTTTAAGAATAAGGAGCATAGGGTGACATATTAAAGTGGAGGAAGGTGCACACAGTTAGACTATGTTCTATGTATGGGATGCAACCTGAAGTAGATTGGAGACTGTAAGGTGTTGGCAGGGGACAGTGTAGCTAGACAGCATCAGATGGTGGTCTGTAGGATGGGATTAGAAGGTGTAGAAGAAGAGGAGGAAAGTGAGGACTAAAAGAAGAATAAGATGAGGGAAAATTAAGAAGGAAGACTGTAGTGTAAGGTTCAGGGAAGAGGTCAGGTGGTGAAGTAGAATAGAAATAGAAATAGAAAGGAAGACAACGAGACATGTTTGTGGAAGGAGGAACTGCAGGAAAGCATAAGGAGAAAGAGGTTGGCAAAACAGGATTGGGATCGGCAGAGAGATATGCAGCAGCAGGTAAAGAGGCATTGAAGAGTTTGTCACACAAGAGCATGTTGGGATGTAGTGCTGAGGCGAGTGTACTACACTGGGCATGTATTTAGGAGATATAAGTGATATAATCTCTATAAAATATAAAAAATTAATATAAAAAATATGAATTGTATTAGAGTAATATTTGATCGGGGAGTAATATATAAAGGCGATTGTTCTGTGAGTTGCAACAATTGATGAGGATTGATTGCGAGCTTATGTGGATAGTTTGTTTGTGTCTCAAATTCATTAATAATTCATAGAGCATAAGTGTTGTATTTATTTATGTTGTAATTATATTGTTTAAACAATGGTAAACGACAAAAGGAAGTTGTGTAATAGTACAGTAATGCTATTTCTTATTAAATTCAGAGGGGAGATATAGCACTAAGTAGGCCCTTTGTGAAATACAGATTGTGTTTATTAATCCAGGGTGAGTGAGGTTTTATATTAAAGTACAAATGTGTATTTTGTACTTTTTATGCAAGTATTTTATAACTTGGTTGAAATTAAAAACTAATATGTAATAAAACTAATACTGTGACAAATTAATTCTAATTTGAATGGTGAATGTGGCCTGATAGGTGCAACTGCATATGTTTTATTTTTTACATTTTCCCTTTTTTGTTTTTTCCTGTCCTTAAATGTCACACTGATTGTTTCATTACTTGTTTTGTAATTTTGTAATTTGTGAAAATAGAAACCAATTCTTATTTATTTTTGTTTCTCAACATTTCTGGCAAAAAGTCAAAGCAAAATTTTTAATGCTGTGTCCATTTGGTCGCAGTCGAGAATAAAAGACCCCAAGTTTAAGTGTTTTGACTGTGTTTTGGCCCTTTAGTTTCATACAGTAAGCCTTTGCCTGGCAAGACCTATTTTTGTACCAGGAGTATGGTTCTCTTTGCTGATTTTGGGGCTATAGTTTGGTTTATGGAATAGAATAGAACAGTGACATTCTTTCTTTGCATATCCCAGCTTGGTTTGTGGCTTACAGGGGCTGATAAAGGCAACGGTAGTGGTGAAAAGGATTTCTGTGCCATTTCCAAAAGGGTTAACGACAGCTGGTGTGGCTGAGAGTAAAGTTGACCGCAGAAGACGGACATCTTTGAGGGAACCTGTGCACAAGCTGGTACTGTTGTGTGGTTGTGTTGCTTTTGGAGCCAGAGACTGCATCAGAAAATGGACCAGGACCAGGATGCTGCTAAGGTTGTGGATCGTGGTGATGGAGGTAACCCAGTGGCCCAGCTGCAGACCCAGATTTTGGAGCTGGGGCAAAAACATGACCAAGTACTGTCAGCTCTTGTCAACAGAAGTAATGCTTGTACCAGATCTTATGTATACACTCTAGGAGAGCATCAGATTGTTCCTTTTAGTGGTGATTGTTGTACAGATAATCAAAGTGTAGAGGAGTTTATTGATGAAATTGAAAGAGTCTTCTGAGTTCGGGGCTTGAACAGTGCAGATCAAGTAGACTTCATTCTCTCTTATTTAAGAGGCTCAGCTTTAGTTTAATATTTATATATTTATGAGGAAGATATTTTAGATTATTCCCATTCTTTGTCTCAGCTGGTGAATGCTGCACTACAATAGTCATCTTATGTTGTGTCTGACTCCCAGCTAGCAGAGAGAAACAAATCTAAGATGCATGGCCTTCCTCCATGTTTAAAGTGGTGGAAGTCCAGGGGTCAATTTATACAATAGAGCCAATAGAAGGGGGACAGATTAAAAGGGTGCATATATCCAACCTCAGGCCTTGTGTGAAGTCTGGTGCCAGCACCAAGGATTCAAAAACCACCAGTTAAGGAAAAACCTATCTCAGTGTTGGAAAAGGAGGTGCGATCTCTGGATGTAGAGGGTGTGCGGGTGGAAGAGGTCTAATGTCCAAGGGAGGCATCAGTCCCTAATGCTAGCCTGGAATGACAAGAACCACCCATTGTTGAATCTTAAAAAATAGTACAGAGGGGAAGAAACTGATGAGGCTGTTTGATTCCTGATGTGCTTACCCAGGTGTTATCGGATATTGCTCAGTACACTTCAGGAAAACTTCAAGGGGTAGCTGCAGGAGTAAACTGTGTATATAGTTACTGAGGACATTGACTATTAGCAGGGGGAAAGTGTAACCGATGACCCGATATGTACATTTCTAATTAACATTAACATTATACAGTATGAGGAATACATTTACACATATACAGTACAGACTAAAAGTTTGGACACACCTTCTCATTCAAAGAGTTTTCTTTATTTTCATGACTATGAAAATTGTAGAGTCATACTGAAGGCATCAAGGGCTATTTGACCAAGAAGGAGAGTGATGGGGTGCTGCGCCAGATGACCTGGCCTCCACAGTCACCGGACCTGAACCCATTTGAGATGGTTTAGGGGTGAGCTGGACCGCAGAGTGAAGGCAAAAGGGCCAACAAGTGCCAAGCATCTCTCGGGGAACTCCTTCAAGACCATTTGAGAAGACCATTTCAGGTGACTACCTCTTGAAGCTCATCAAGAGAATGCCAAGAGTGTGCAAAGCAGTAATCAAAGCAAAAGGTGGCTACTTTGAAGAACTTAGAATATGACATTTTTCAGTTGTTTCACACTTTTTTGTTATGTATATAATTCCATATATAATTCCACATGTGTTAATTCATAGTTTTGATGCCTTCAGTGTGAAACTACAATTTTCATAGTAAATAAAGAAAACTCTTTGAATGAGAAGGTGTGTCCAAACTTTTGGTCTGTACTGTATATACACTGATAGCCTGCTCCATGTAATTGCATTATGACAGTGGCTCTTCAATGCTTTAGTGAGTCAAAATCACATCAGAGAATTAGTCTTGCATAAGTATGTCAGGAAATAGCACTGAGGTGACTGTACTGCACTGTGTCTGTATTTAGGAGATATAACTAATATAAACTCCATAAAAAGCCAAAAAGATGATAAATATTTATTGTATTAGAGTAATATTGCACCTGAGAGTAGTATATAATGAAAACACAACAAAGAACACCCAGAACTGTTGAGCAGCTAGACAAATATGGGACAACATTACCAAAACTTCAGCAACTGGTCTTATCATTTCCTATATGTATATAAAGAGAATGCGTGATGCTACACATTTAAACATGGCCCTGTCCTAACTATTTTGAGACCTGTTGCAGCCGTGTGTGTGTGTAACAAATATGGATTTATCATTGCATTCTGTTTTTATTTACATTTTACACAGTGATGTGTTATATATTTAATAATGTTCATTTTTAAAAATCTATTATTAAATTGGGATCTTGGAAGTCAGGGATTCTTTTATGCATCACATGGATATGTGTGGATATACAATACTGTATACATTTTTCATTATATAGCATGTCCAACATTGATATGAAGGGTATTTGATTCAAATAACTGCTCATGGTGTCTGTGTTTGTGTTAATAGATTAATTAATTTATCTACAGTTGGGTGTCCAAACCGTCTTGCATTAAAATGAAATCAAAATATATTTTTTAAAATTCTTTAATGAGAAAGACATGATACAATAAATCTATCAAATTAGATAATCTATGGTTTAATGGCCAAATTTCTTTACCTGTAAAATACCCTGTATTGTGCCAGATGTTCATATGCTGAAACATTTTACAATTTTATAGTAAAAACGTTTCTTCATGTACCACTGAACTGTCCACCCTTACCCACACCCCCATGCCTATTTTAACATAAAGTTCATTCACAGTAATATTACAGTCTGCAATTGGACCATTGTGCACCAGAATATACTATTTCTTAATTGTTTGTTCTCAGCTTATAACCTTCTCTTTTTGTGATCTGGAATTCTTTTTCCTTTCAGACATGCCTGATAAGCCTTAAGAGTCTGGTTTCTTGTTCTTGTCTTGCCTCAGGGAGCTTTATATTGCTACCACTGCAAATGGCTTGCTCGTTAGGGATACATTTAAAAATTGTATAAAACATTTTTATATCCATCTTTTTTATTTTTTTTATCGTGTACCAGGTAATACTGAACTAAATTGATTGGTTTAAAATGCCTTACAGTACTACTATAATACTATTGGCAAGGTCATATGAGGAACGTAATGGTATGAATGAGAATGAAACCCGGATTCACAGTAAAATGTGTAAAAAGGTGCTTTTGGATTTAATTGCTGTTACTTAGCAGCACCTCTGCCATCTTCAGCTCAGAGTCATCAGAACATATTAGGCTGTGCTCTCTCTTTCTTTCTTTCTTTCTTTCTTTCTTTCTTTCTTTCTTTCTTTCTTTCTTTCTTTCTTTCTTTCTTTGTTTGTTTGTTTGTTTGTTTGTTTGTTTCTTTCTTTCTTTCTTTCTTTCTTTCTTTCTTTCTTTCTTTCTTTCTTTCTTTCTTTCTCAAAAAGGGTTGCCTATTTCTTCTCAGTACTAAAAATGCTTAGCTGTTGAAGCCTTTGTTGCCTCACATAGAGAGAAATGTGTCATAAATATGATTCTCAGTGATGGCTTGTTAAGCTGGTGTGTTCAGCAGTTCAAAAAATATGAAGTGAATGGAAATAAAAATGCATTGGCTCTGTATACTGACATAAAGGATTATGTCCTAGCACTGAATATTTAATTATAAATGTGCATCCATTCACTATGCATGGGTGAACAACAGTATACTGAAATTTCTCCATGTTATTATTTAGTGAATAAGTGAATGAACAAATGGATAACTAGTGCTTATGGTCTTATGGTTACCTTCCCCAGAGATATCACTTCAGTAGAGGGGCACTAGGAGTCCAAATCCAATTGATCAGCTGACATTGGTTTAGTGAATTGTAATGGAGAACCCTTTCTACGCTCCTGTCCCCTGCTTTAGACCTGGTCAACTAAATAATTAATTGCTGACCTACATAACTTGTAACTAACCTATAATAGGAACTTTGGAATGGGTTTCAGATTTTTTTGCAATGATTTTGCTGCAGTTATAGAGGGATTACACAAATACAACCAGCCCCAGCCTCTTAATCTCCCTTTTGTACTTGGGCACTTCTTGAAAGCAGATTTGCAGTATCACAATACTCAGCACAGAATGAGAAATCTTACAGCTAAAAGGATTGAGTGTGTTCGAAGTCAAATTAATCACAGTGGTTCACATTTTCATTAGTGTTTCATATGTGATGGCTAATAAGGTTGATTTTGACTGATTGCCTTACTTAAGGAATGTAAAACCCATAGAGCGTTAGTGCAAAGAAAAAAAAGTGTTGTGTTTGTGATGCTTAACCAGAAGTGAATAATAAATCAAAGTCTCTTCTGGTAATGTCTAACAAGATAGGAGACCTTGAGGTCTGCAGAACACTTCAGGATTCTTTAGATTTGTGTAATGAAACAAGCCAGAACACATATTTCAGTAGGTTTCAAATCAGGGAAATGGAAATATTCATTGCAAAGCTTAGTGAAAGTATTTCTTTGTTGATTCGGAAGCATTGTTTGGCTCATCATCTTGCTGAAAGATCTATCACTGGCAAGTCTGAACTACAATTTTTTTTTTTTACTAGATTCAATGCTATTGGTATCTGACTTATGCATTTAACATGCATGTCCTTATGTAAGCAGTTTGGATTTGTAATAAAAATAAGTTAATATGTCATTCATGATTTTATAATTTTTTTTTATTTCAAGTTTTTTCCCCACAGCGTTTTTCAATATTTTTATACTTTTTTAATATAAGTGAATTATGTGTGTTAATCCCTGATGAGCAAGCCTGGGGTGAATGTGGTAAGAAAAAACTCTTGGATGTTATAAGGAAGAAACCTTTAGAGGAACCAGACTCAAAAGGAGAACCCATCCTCATTTGGGTGATGTCAAGAGTGTCATTATACAGTAAATCTTAAAAAACAATACAAAACACCAGAGAACTACCATGAGCACTGCAGTGTGCGATTATGAGTAATGCCTTTTCTACAGTCTTATACAGTCAGTTGGCATTGTGGAACCAGGAACTACTGTGCAACTTTTAAATTAAAATAATATCTGAGATCATCATAGATCATACACCTACTCCTCTATGCCAGAGGATTTAATGTTCCAAGAAGTACAATGTTCAAACTCTACATTAAGTGGGATCCAAATGGCGCTGGTATGTCTCTAGATGGTTTGGGATGATTGCGGCGTTGGCATCTATTCTTTGAAGGTCCATAATCTTCATGAGGTTAATTTAGGAATTTTATTAAAACATAAACATCAGTCCATCAGCAACATGTCAGGTTGTTTAGTTGAGCTATATGTCCTATTTTTCTGCTGAGCACAATTTGCTATTTTGATCAACTAATTGTGAACCATTGTTATTATTTTTTCGCAGCAAGTTTGAGATTATGTCAGTTAGACCCAAATGCAGGATGCCAGCGAGGTTTTTATTCAAAGTCTTTAATCACAAAAACAAATTCAGGCAAAACGCAAAGTCCTAGAAGAACAAAAGCAAACCCCAAAGTGTCCAAAAACATATGACCACAGGCTGAATAGTCTACGTATGAAAAAAACACAAAAACAAAGTGTCCAAAAACTTACAACTACAGGCTGAATAGTCCACGTAAGAAAGAAACCCCCAAAGGATCCGGGAAGCAAAACGAGGGGCAGGAAAGTCTCAAAAGAAAGAGGAAGCTGACGAGACGATCTGGCAGAGAACGTGTAGAATCCGCCTTCATTTATGCAGCAGGGAGATGACGGGACGGATGCATGTTCGCGCCACCCTGGAAGCGGGAACTGCGGATGTGGAAGAAACGGAAGTGTACGCACCGCAGGCTGACAGTACCCCTCCCCTTAGGCCGGCTCTAGACGGCCCACCAGGTGGGTCCGGGTGCTCCTGGTGGAAAAAGAGAAATGAGGTCTGGATCCAAAATGTGACATGCAGGTACCCATGAGCATTCCTCAGGACCCTAGCCTTCCCAGTCCAAAAGGTATTGTAAGCCTCTTCCTCGGCGCCTTGAGCACAGGAGACAGTGCATGGTGCATTTGCCATTGAAATATGTGAAGTTTAAATTTTGTGTGGACTAATATAACATGCTGTAACCAGTAAGCTACCAACTCCCCAGATAATACTAACACTGTCTTTGTTCCAGAAAACAAACATGAAGAAATATTGGTTATTGTGGTGATTGATCTGAAGGCAGAAAACCTTAATTAAAAAAGTAAATAAGAGGGTTGAAATGCAAAATAAAAAAGAAAATCAATTATTGTACTCCCATCGTTTTGCCTTCCAGAATATTAGCTTTACAATCTACACTGATTTTAATTGTTTTGAGCCCTTGGTTTGATCAGGTAGAACTGAACTACACACAGTGGGCAAGTTACTTTATCGTGAAAAAAAAATTGCATAATGGCAGAACATTTCACAACAATACAGTTGCTAGATTACTGCTGGAGGGTGCATTTCTCTTTGGGAGATTGTCTGTAAAATTATTAACGCATGAGTTTTTGTACCTGGTAAAAGTTTTTATATGCTGTTTAACTGATTAGAACACAATAATGTCTAAAACAATTGATTACAAACAACAATTTTAACAAAATGAAAAGGGCACATGGCAGCTTACTACATACAACAAAGCATTGCTATAAAGGATATAATGATGCTTTAATTGATCATGGTTTTACTTAATAAAAATCTAAGTGGGTATAGGGATAAAAAGAGGGGGAGGGGAGCAAGAACCTTAATTTCCTGGTGATATCATCAACAAAGACCATGAAAAATGTCAAACAGTGGTCTCACAAAAACCATGTAGACTTATGTAGTCTTTAGTGACTCATTTAATTTTCTTAAAAGATCCAACACTAGTAGCATTTAAATTATGCATTTAAAATGCATGTCCTTATGTCAGCCATCCATATTCCTAATAAATATATGACTCAAGGAAACTCAAAGATTCTCCACAAGAATGCTCTTTAGTGTCATCTGGTAAGGAAGTGGGGAGTGGATACATCTGATTAAACCTTTTACTACTGTACATATTTAAAAATAAATAAATAAATTAAAAATTAAAAATGAAAGAAACAGAACCATACAGTAAATGTAGCTCGTGCTCATGATCTTGACATTCTGTGACTACAAATGTCTCATTCCCACTATAGTTTTATTTCATTCCATATGTAGGCCTTTATAGTCTTTATAGATATAAACTGTAATACACCTTTAAATATTATAAATGTAAATGTAATACCTATATATACACTATATAATATTATTTAACTACCGTAAATAGTACTATAGAATCATTTATTATGGAAAGATCAGTATCTGGTGTTCGGGTGATAATAACCAGGTCTTAGATAAATGTTACAGTGCCCTCCACAATTATTGGCACCCCTGTTTAAGATGTGGTCGTGGACTTCTAAAAATTCTCCTTTTTTTTAAACAACATAGAACCCAAATGCAAAAAAAGAGAAAAATCCAACCTTTCATTTAAGTACATTACTTTGGTGGTAAAAAAATCACACATTTAGAAAAAAAAAAAACAACTTGAAATCATGTGTGCCACAATTATTGGCACCCCTGATGTTAATACTTTGTACAACCTCCTTTTGCCAACAAGACAGCACTTAATCTCCTCCTATAACATTTCACAAGATTGGAGAACACAGAGAGAGGGATTTTTGACCATTCTTCTTTGCACAATCTTTCTAGATCATCCAGTGTCCTGGGTCCTCTCTTATGCACTCTTCTCTTTAGCTCGCCCCACAGGTTTTCGATTGGGTTGAGGTCTGGGGACTGAGATGGCCATGGGAGGACCTTGAGTTTGTGACTGCTGAACCACTTTTGTGTAGATTTTGCCACATGTTTTGGATCATTATCCTGCTGAAAGACCCAATGACGACCCATCTTCAGCTTTCTGGCAGAGGCCATCAGGTTTTTATTTAAAATATCCTGGTACTTCAAAGCGTTCATAATGCCATGCACCCTAACAAGGTTCCCAGGGCCTTTGGAAGAGAAACAGGCCCACAGCATCACAGATCCTCCACCATACTTCACGGTGGGCATGAGGTGCTTTTCGGCATACTCATATTTTGTTTTACGCCAGACCCACTTAGAGTGTTTGTTGCCAAAAAGCTCAATCTTAGGCTCATCTGACCAAAGCACACGATCCCAGTTGAAGTCCCAGTACCGCTTAGCAAACTCCAGACGTTTACGTTTGTGAGTGTTAGTGAGAAAAGGCTTTTTCCTTGCATGCCTCCCAAACAGCTTGTTGGCATGTAGAGAGCGTCTGATGGTTGTTTTGGAGACTCTGTGACCCCAAGATGCCACTCTTTGATGCAATTCTGTGACGGTGAGCTTGGGAAATTTTTTTACTTCTCTTACCATCCTCCTCACTGTGCGTTGTGGCAAGATAAACTTGGGACCTCTTCCAGCCTTGTTTGTCACTGTTCCAGTTGTTTTAAACTTCTTAATGATTCCTCTGACTGTAGATACCGGCAAGTTAAGGCGAGTGGCTATTTTCTTGTAGCCATTGCCTGACTTATGAAGGTCGACACACATCTGCCTTACTTGAATGGTGTGTTCTCTTGTCTTTGCCATGTTGACAAATGGGTAAGAGAATTAGGCCTCTGTGTCACGTCATATTTATACCCCAGGGAAACAGGAAATCATGAATTACTAATTAAAAGTCCCTAGATACCCTGACCAACCTTAGCAACTACAGAAAAATATATATAAAAAAAAAACAATTAAATTTTTCAGAGGAATTGTTAGGGGTGCCAATAATTGTGGGACACATGATTTCAAGTTTGTTTTTTTTTTTTTTCTAAATGTATGATTTTTTTTACCACCAAAGTTATGTACTTAAATGAAAGGTTGGATTTTTCTCTTTTTTTGCATTTGGGTTCTATGTTGTTTTAAAAAAAAGGAGAATTTTTAGAAGTCAACGAAAAACATCTTAAACAGGGGTGCCAATAATTGTGGAGGGCACTGTATATTTTCTTTCAGACGTGTATGTAATTTTTGTGATTATGTGATCTTAAACAGGGGTGCCAATAATTGTGGAGGGCACTGTATATTTTCTTTCAGACGTGTATGTAATTTTTGTGATTATGTGATTGATAGCAGAAGCACGTTATCATCAGTAATTATGCATAATTATTCATTTTAAATGGAAGCTATAGAAAGTAGGGATGTCAACGATTAATCGACGATCGATTAATTGTCGATAAATATTTTAATCGATAAACCTTATCGACGGTCGATTAAGCATGATCACCATTAACGTGCATAGTTTGAGACGTAGGCAGCTAGCTGGTTTGCCAACCGCCAAAAGAGGACGACGCACGCGGCTTATGCCAAAACATGTAAAGTACAGCAGTTGTGAAGGAAAATGAAGCGAGCACGCAAGAGTTTTGTTTGGGATCATTTTATTTCAAATGGTGATAATGTTAATTACAAACATTGTGCCTGTGTTTTAAAATATAATACATCAACGAGCACTATGATATATCATTTGAAAAAAGTGCATCCAGCGCTTTCCGGGACAGGATTTGATTCGACACAGCCAACAATAACCTCCATTTTAGCCGGGAAAAAGGTAGGAACTCAGAAGGCAGAAGAAATAACTGAACGACTGTGCAAAATGATTGCAAATGACATGTTGCCTATAAGCGTCATCGAAGGTGGTGGTTTTCGAGAGTTGATTAATTTCATTAAGCCAGACTACAACATACCATCAAGAGCCGCGATAACCAGCCGACTAGAAGATCGTTATGAAAAGAAAAAAGAAGAGCTAAAGATGGCGCTGAGTTCAGTTGAAAAAATGGCCCTTACAACTGACTGCTGGACCGCTCTAACAAGGGAAAGCTACATAACCGTCACATGTCATTACATAGACTCTGAATGGCAGATGAAGTGCGCGGTCCTGCTTACAGAGAGTTTGTCTGATAAACACACTGCTGACAAGCTGGCCGAAAAGTTAAATGAGGCCGTAACTTCATGGGACATCACAGGAAAAATAGTAGCATGTGTTCACGACAACGCAAAAAATATCGTGGCAGCAAACGATCAAACTCGTGTCAGCTGGGATTCCGTGCCGTGCTTTGCCCACACATTACAACTCGCCATAAATGATGGCTTCAACATAAACAGGGTAATCGCAGCTGCTGGAAGACTTGTTCAGCACTTCAATCACAGTACTGTAGCTACCAGAGCACTCCATGACAAACAGGCACAGTTGAAACTTCCACCGCATCGCCTGATACAGTCCTGCAAGACAAGGTGGAACTCGGTCAGTGACATGTTTGCCCGGCTCATGGAACAAAGGTGGGCAGTGACTGCCGTACTGTCTGACCGCACTGTCACCAAACTAGCGGACGCCAGAATTCTTGAGCTCAAAGATGAATACTGGCAGCTGATGGAGGACGTGGCACCTGTGTTGACAGCGTTAAAGTGTGCCACGACTGTAATGTCTACCGAATCTGATGTGTCCATCTCAAATATATATCCCATCACTTACGGCCTCTTACATTCACATCTTAAGAGAAACGAAGAGGACAGTGCTCAGGTTTTGGAGTTCAAAGCAAAAGTGCATGCCTCATTGGCGCAATGAATGCAGGTAAGAGACGTTTTGAGACCTTGATTGAGAATTATCCATTCTATACAAAATAATGTCATAGGCGTTGCGCCACCTAATCGCTTAAATTCGTTACTTTAGGTTCAATCTAGTGCACTCCTACCAAAGCCATCGATGATAGCGACGATGCTGGATGCCAGACACAAACATCTAGGTTTTCTAACCACATCAGAGAGGCTGGCTGCCAACGCAAAGCTGCACGAAATGGCATCCGCAGTAATTCTGACCGAATCCCAGACAGAAAATCCAAATAGTAGGGTTACTCAAAGTGTGCAGCAGGCCCAAGCTGGGGGTGATGACGGGAAAAGAGCCCTTCGGTTGCTTCTCGGAAGTAATTACAATGAACGGGATATCAACGACTCGGAAAGTGAGGTGAACAACTTTCTTAGAGAACAGCATCCTTCCCTTGACACAAGTCCACTAGATTGGTGGAAAGCGAATGCCACCAGGTTTCCCAGGTTGTCTCAGCTGGCAAAGGGCTATTTATGCATACCAGGAACATCTGTACCATCAGAACGCGTGTTCTCAGCAGCTGGCCTGACGGTCAACAGACTTCGCACAAGACTAACTCCGGAACATGTTAACATGCTGATCTTTTTGAACAAAAACCAGTGATGTGCACTTCAGGTAGCTATGTTGTGCTGTATCCTTTTTGTCCACACGAAGTTTGTATAATTGCGTTAAAGTTAACATTCATATTAATGCTGTAGGCTACATAAAATTGTTAATAAATTAAAATGTGTTCTTTTTAATTGTTTAAAGCTAAAAGTGTTGCACAGTTAACACATTAAATGTGCTTGAATATAGAAATGAAGACGATTTCTGACATTTCTGAATACGTTTAAAAAGTTCCAAAATTGATGCAACAAACGTTTTTTTTTTTTTTTTTTAAGGAAAGTGTTTCAGAGTTACACAAATGTCTAGGCATTTTAAATGAATAAAAAAAAAAAAAATAGATGTTTCACGTTGAATGCATCAAATGTTTATTTTTTATAATGTTTAAACCAAAAAGTGTTTATTGCTTTAAATGTTATGTTACTCCATAAATGTGGTAAAATTTAAAATAAATAAAACTCCACATTAATGTCGCAAAGTTCATGGAATGACATGGGTTGTTTTACATATTTTTTAAAACGAAAGTGTTGAAACGTTCACACAATAAATGTGATGGAATGGGGAAATTTAATTATTTGAATGCATCAAATGTTTTTTAAGTGTAAATGGGCTCAAAATAAATATGTTGGAACTGTGTTTTAGAAGTAACATTACAAACTGTCAAATGTTTTTTTTTTTTTTTTTCGGAAAATGACAGCAAATAAAAAGTTTTATTTGAAAAAGAAACCAGTCTGTTTTGCCATTCAATTAACATTAGAGGAAAAGAAAATTAATACCAGATCGTTAATTTTTCGAAATAGATTAGCATATAATTTAACTTAACTGGTACATTTAGCTCATGAGCAAGCAATATATAAGTATTAAAATGTTATCCATGTGAGGTAAGTAAATCTAGAAGACCGCTCAATTGGCTTAATAACTAATGTCATATAGGCCTTTAACACGTAATGGGCATTTACGAGTAGATGGGCTTTTTCGCATTTTCCGGATTTTCCTTGATATGCACAATATCCTATGCACATTTGGAAAGAAAATAACACCGTAACAAAAACTTGCTGACATGGACGCACGCTCGCTACGATTTCCGCTCTACAGAAGTGCGCTCCACTCAGTCGCTAACCGCCCGAGCAAGCGCTCCGTTAATGTTCCGCTGACGCTCGCCGTAAACCAGTTCCAGCTCCGACATAAAGTTTTTCTAGTAGGCCTAATTGTTTACTGTTTGTACCAAAATTCTTTTATAATTGTCTAAAATTATGCATGCTGATAAATAGCAATTATTATGTTTCCAAACTAATTTTTTTAATTCTTCTTAATTGTATTAATTGTATTAATTAAAATGTATTAAATATATTAATCTATCCTTAGCAAACATTCCTAAAATGCAAAAACTGAAAAAGTGTATTTGATTTTCATTCACTTTATTTCCGTGAAAATAGCTGCCGTTGTTGTTCAATAGAATATTCAAAATAGGCTCATTAAAACACAAACGCACACACTCACACGAGAAAAAATGTGCGTAGATCTTTACAAAATACACATGGATTATAAAGCATGTGAAAAGCACACACAAGATAAAATGCACTTAGAACGCTTGGATTATGAACTGGGTTGAGCGAGCGGAGTGGAATCTTCAGAAAGGCGCTCTGCGCTCTTAAGGAAATATTACCACTCCGCTTCGCTCAGCTCATATGCCAGAGTGCATCTGAGACTGCGTTATATTAGTCATTGTATTTGAATTAAATAATTATATGAAATGATCAATCGATTCATTTTATAATCCTACTAGCCTTTTATTTACAGTAAAAACCCTTTCCTTTGTAGGAGGACGCTTGCGTTTTTAGTGTCATTGCACAACAATTCATGCGATAACTACTGTAGACGCATCTTGCAGTATGAAGGTTAACGATTAATCGATTAATTGATCGTTAATTTAAACGACGATCGATCATGAGAATTTGTCGAAATTGACATCCCTAATAGAAAGCTGTAATTCAGTCTAATGATTAAACCAACGTGATTTATAGCCCATCCCTGTTGAGAAGTGCAAGCCTCTTACCAACACAGCAGCTCATCTAAAGTGGTCTTAAACTGTCCTAAAAGCTCCATCAACCACTGTGCACTGTGTTATTATTTTTTTATTTTTTTGTTCACACACTCACTACCTGCTCATGCTTACTGCTGGAAAGATACCACAGTTACTTTCAGTGTTCTACATCCATTAAGCACTTGAGTTTGCTATACTGTGCATCACTTTACAGAACAATCGGTTTGTTCGGAACATCAAAGTTGATTAAACTTAGCTGATCCTATTTCCTGCTTCTCTGGTTTCCACTTATTTCACCTCAACCGTTCTGCACTTTGAATGGAGTATTTCAAACATGTTTTCCATCTTACACTTTGAACAGGAAATCGTATCTGAAGCTCCTTCAGGCAGAGAAATGAAATTTAGAATGTGTCTTTTGTTACCTGAGTGATATGGCATCTCAGTCATTCATTTTTATCCAGGACACAGCATGCCTAAAACCAAAATTATACTGATCATAAAATAATTTCCTTCAACCCAGCCATCAGGGTTGCACAAGCCAGTGCACTCTTAGTGCCGGTCCCAAGCCTGGATAAATGGGGAGGGTTGCTTTAGGAAGGGAATATGAAATATGCGGATCACGAATCAGAAATTCATACCGGATCGGTTGAGGCCCGGGTTAGACAATGACGGCCACAGGAATTGTTAGCCAACAGGGTACCCGTACAAATTGGGCTACTGTTGACAGAAGGAGGAGAAAGAGAGGAGGAAGATGTCTACAGAGACAGCAGGAAAAGGAGAAATGTAGGTGAGTGGAGGTTAGGGTTGGTACATTAAATGTTGGTATTATGACTAGCAGCTGATATGATGGAGTGTAGAAAGGAAGATATGCTGTGTGTTTAGGAGACCAAGTGGAATGGGAGTAAGGCCAGGAAATTGGTTGATTTTTGCTAGAAGGGTATATGCAAGAGTAAAAGGGAAAGTTTATAGGACTGTGGTGAGACCTGCTATGTTGTATGGTTTAGCTGAAGAGTTGAGATCTTCATTGGGAGTAACGAGGATGGACAGGATTAGAGGGACAGCACATGTAGGACGTTTTGGGGACAAGGTGAGGGAGGCTAGATTGAGATGTACAAACAAGTGCAGAGGAGGGGCATGGGGTATATCAGTAGAAAAATGCTAGGGATGGAGCCACCTGAAAGGAGGAAAAAAGGAAGGCCAAGGAGGAGGTTAATGGATGTGGTGAGGGAAGACATGCAGGTAGTTGGTGTGAAAGAGGCAGATGTAGAGGACAGAGTAGTATAGAGACGGATGATCCACTGTGGCCACCCCTAATAGGAGCAGCCGAAAGCAGAAGATAAAATAATTTCCTTTCGTTTTCGTTTTCAACTCTGTTGTCAGTATTATGGACAGGGACCATTGCACCTCTATGCACCATATCATGAGTTTGTTTGTGCACCTGACTCATGTTAATGGTAATTAGCACATGCATGTATACTCTCTTCTACCAGCACTCTTTGTCTTTGGTTTGTTTTTGTCATTTATTTTGTTTACTGCTCCCTGTTGGTACTTTGTTTCACATTTACAATATTTATAGTCATGTATTTTGTATTTGTTTTCTGTAACAGCAATTTCATCCACTTCGGCTTCATGATACCTTGCTCTGATTATTATGTGACATCTGTCAGGATTACTGGCTATGGACTCTGTTACCCAGGCACCACTACACTTCTGCATAACTGGACCATGTGTCACTAATCACTCACACCTATTCCTTGTCACCTTGATTAGCATTTGTATATAGCATCACCACTAACAGCACTCATAAGGTAAACATGCTTCCAACTTGTCGCATGTGCATTACATCCCAGTAAAATTCTTTCTTTGCATCTTTTTCTTCTTCTTCTTCTTTTTCTTTTGGCTGATTCCAATAGGGGTCACCACAGCAGCTCATTTGTCTCCATACCACCCTGTCCTCTACATCTGCCTCTTTTAAACCAACTACATGCATGTCTTCTCTCACCAAATTTATTAACATTCTCCTTGGCCTTCCTCTTTTTCTCCTTCCTGGCGGCTTTATCCTCAGCATTCTCCTACCAATATACCCCATGCCCCCCCTCTGCACATGTTCAAAACATCTCAATTTCACCTCTCTCACCTTGTCTCTAAAATGTCCCACATGCCTGTTCCCTTCACCTACATGCCTATTGAAATCTGCCCCAATCACCAATCATTCATTCCTAGGTACACTGTCCACCACTTCATCTAACTCACTCCAGATTTTTTGCTTCTCCTTCATTTCACAACCCACTTGTGCAGCATAGGCACTAATGACATTTATCATTCAAGTCAAGTCAAGTCAAGAGGCTTTTATTGTCATTTTTACTATACACAGTGGTACACAGTACACAGTAAAAATGAAACAATGTTCCTCCGGACCTCCGGAAACAATGTTCCCCCTTCAACTTCCAGCTTTACATTCATCACACATCAGAAACTCTCCTCACCTCCTCTACACTCTTATTGTACTCTTTTTTCAGAATCACCCCTACACAATTTCTTTTTCCATCCACACCATGATAGAAGAGTTTAAACCCACCTCCAATGTTCCTGGCCTTACTTCCTATTTCCTTTTGGTCTCCTGAACACACAGCATATCTACCTTTCTCCTCTCCATTATATCAACTACCTCTATCCCTTTACCAGTCATAGTGCCAATGTTTAAAGTTTCCACCCTAACCTTCACTTTCCTCCACTTCTCCTTTTCCTGCTGTCTCTGTAGATATCTTCCTCCTCTCCTTCTCCTCTTTTGGCCAACAGTAGCCTAATTTCCACTGGTACCCTGTTGGCTAGCAATACCTTTGACTGTAGTTGGTAAAACAGGCTTTGACCTATCTGGTATAAAATTCAGGTTTGTGATCCGCATATTTGATTTGGCACATGTTTTACGCTGGATGCCCTTCCTAACGCAACCCTCCCCATTTATCCGGGCTTGGGACAGGCACTAAGAGTGCACTGGCTTGTGCAATCATAATGGCTGGATTCAAATTCTTTCTTGCATATCCTAGATATATTAGAATGTTGGGTTGAGAACACAGGGTGAACCATAATACAGTGCTTTTGGAGCATAGAAGGTTAATGGCCTTGCTCAAGGACTCAAGAGTGGCAGCTTGGAGATACTGTTGGTTAAGTACCCAACCTTCCAATCAGTAATCCACTCCAATCACTTAACCTCTTGCACTTCTCATGTTTGTATTCCATGTTTTTGTTGTGATTCTAGTTTCAGGGTTCAGGTTATGCTCTTTTTTATTAGCTCCTTGTTTTGAGTCTGGTTTTTATTAAGACTATTTTGTATAATCTGCAATTTTATCCACTTTTTCCCGATTATTACATGACAAACTCAAATAAGACTATCATGAACAGTTATGTTTAATTTTGTCCTGTTGCATTGGTTCGATTACACAAATTCAGTTTGAAGTCAAATAATGTGACAAAAAAGGGCCAAAAACTAAACCAATACAGTATGTGCACTGAGTAAGAGTTTTATGTTTGAACTCTTATTATGAATAAAATAATCGTTAAATTCGTTAAAACATTTTGGTTTGCATCTAATCATTTTGTCATGTTATATCCTACTTATGCTTTTATACATTCTATATTCTTAAACCCATTTCATATTCATTCTATCCTTTGAGTGTATAGTAATAAATAGAACAATGCATTAAATCTGCAGTTACCCAAGAGTGACTACAATCTCAAGTGAAATGCAAATGAAAAGGACGTGAAATGAATGTTCATATATATTTACTAAGCACTTCAAAGGAAACACAAACTTAGTTCTCTATCCCAGTGATCAGTTCAGAAGCTTAACAATAAACTGAAAGATACAATTCAGATATGATTCTGCAAAGTAATTTATAATTTCCAAGGCTGGTCTGATGTGTGTGTGTGTGTGTTACCAGACTGGGAGGTGTCTCCTGGATCAATACTCTTCATTTCCCTCTGCCCAGAAGTAGGAGCTGATTTAGAGTTCCCACTACTCTGTGTGCGCACACACACACACACACACACACACACACACACACACACACACACACACACACACACACAAACACACCCCACCCACACACGCGCACACACACATACACACACACACACACACACACACACACACAAACACACCCACACCTACACACACACCCACACACACACACACACACACACCCCTGCCCCCTGCTGTTTGCAGATAGCACATGAAACAGCTTCTTTTTGGGTCAGGTTGCTTGTGAGTTCGTCTCAGAGGATGAGCCAGTCCCTGTTCTCTTTCAAGAAATAAGAAATACAGATTTCTGGTGTGCAATTTCTATAACTGAACGAGAAAGTGATGAACAAACCAGAGTTCATCTGATCTGCACAAAATGAATTTTAAGTTTTGTTACCTAATGAATGTATCCAGACTGAATAACCACCATATAGAACACAAGCAGAGAAAAGATGATGATGATCAGGTGTTCAGGAATGTCTCTTTGTTTAGTTATGTTTACTTCGCTGACTCCCTCTGTCTCATCCACGTTAGCCCCATGCTTTTTATTGCCTTCTGTCTTGCTCATTGTTTGCTTCGCAATCTTGCCTATGTCTGTGGTGTGTGAGAGCCAGAAAATGATACATCAATGGTAGATTGAAAAAGCTGCGCAATGACAGGAAATAGGTTGATTGGCTGAAAATAGTGCACAGTAAGAAGAAAAAAAGATCATGTCACCAAATAGATTAAAACTAAAGTAATAAGCCTGTTTTGAAAAAGTAAGTAGAACAGATATTTGTGTAAAATGTAATGATTAAAAAATAGTGAAGTAAAGTAATGATACCAGAAAAATCTACTTAAGTACAGTAACAAAGTATTTGTTACCTCCCACCTCTGATCGGGATTAAATATTTAAATCGATTGACAGCCCTAATACTAATATGACGTGAGATCCGGTTACCAGCGTGACACTAAAACAGGTAGTAGTAATGGCTACTTTTTACTTTAAGTACATGTCAGAGCCCAAATTTTTTACTTTTATTAAAGTATTTTAAAACATGAGTATCTGTACTTCTACTTAAATGCTGGATGTGTGTACTTTTGGCACCTCTGGACAGCAATAATCTCCTAAGACAATTTTTAAAAGAATAAGAAGATGCGCTTCAGTGGTGCCTAAAAATGTGACACAAACAAGGATTTTATCACACAACAGAGATGCTCAGGAAGACTTAAACAGTGCATCTCTTGAGACATCTCAAACCACAGCAATGGATGTTTGCATGAAAAGAAGGGTAAATAATGAGAATATAAGATTATCAGTAAGTTCAGCACCAATCTTTGCAGATTGCTTGTAAAATCTCAGTTGTTGTGCATCCCATGAAATGATGGGTGACTGCTGCTTTAAGTGATACCCAGTTACAGTCCCAGCACAGCTTGTTAAAACAGAACCTTTCAGACACTTCTTAAAGTTATTTTTTTGTCAAGTTTAGAAGGTACGCCCTGCAGTGTCATTTGCACTCTCTATGAGAGTCTAGCTCCAGTATAATAAAATTTGCGTCTCTTGCTGTGTAGGAGCTGCAACTGAATAATAAGTGACATGTTCTAATGAGGCCTCTGATTAGACTGAAAACTGCATCATCAATCATCAGTGTAAGTTAAGCACGTAAAAGACAGATATTGTGTAATGTGATTGGAGCTATTTATGCTATTATACCAGGTAATGAGATAAAGAAAAAAAGGGAAAAAGTTAATTATCTGTATTTTTTTTTACAGTCTGTATAGTGTTCTGTTCATATCTGTGTGGGTTTCCGCTACGCTCTCTGGTTTTCTCTCAACTTCCAGAAACACGTAGGTGGGAAAGGCAACACATCGCTCATGAATGAGGACGACTGGGCAATTTGGTTAAATCTCTGAAGATCCTCTTTATATGAGGTATTTGATTTCTAATCCTTTGTTGCTATTAAGGGATATTTTCTCGAAGAGGTAGAAAATGCTCCAGAATCGCTCAGGCAACTATCTCCATGGAGACAGGGGGTGCACTTTAAGCACCAATGTGCATTATGGCAATCTTGTCTAAACATCATCTATTGTGTGACTTTGAAATGTTTAAAGTGATCAAGGTCGTATCAGTCATATCACATTGCTGATGGTTGTAAAAGGTTTTTAGAGGATTTCGCCAGTATATGATCAAGAAGCTGCTTGATCAACCTGTAAAAAAGTCATAATAGAAGAAAGACATTTACTCTATATGTTTACTCTTATCAAGAAAGGTAGATCCTATAGATATATGCAAATTGTAAACTCCCACAAATTGTAAACTCTTATCATCTCCCACAGCTGTTTACAAATGTGTGTTGTGTCAATAATATAATTAAATGTTATTTAGGAATATTTTGACAATTATATGACAAATAAAAGGTTATTTATTTATCAAAATTCAGTTCAAATCCGTTTTGATTGTATTGATTTTAACAATTGACATCCTCATAAATACATTTTTCAGAAACACTAAGATTTAGGATATACTTTAAGATGAATTAATTTATAACTATCCCAGTAATATTATACACAGTATAAAAATAGAATTGCACTGAAAGTAATACAAATCTAAGGCAAATGTATATTAATTCTATTATTTGTCTTGTATTTGCCAACATTATTTTTTATTTATTTTAGGTTTTACCAATCTAAAAAGCATCTACAACTTATTTACACCAGCTTGTTTTATGTGTCCTGTATTTTCCTGTGCACTAAATTTTTAATAACATTTTAATTACATACTGTTCCTTCTATAGCACTTATATGTTACTCCGGTAAGTCAGATGCAAAATACATCTAATCATTGTATGAAAATCTACTTTATCAATCAGCATTACATTATAATAAGCATTACAAGTGGTGTACACCAATGACTACACCTCTAAGCTCCTGAAGACGACACTAGTCATTGGCCTCATTGATGACGGTGATGAGCCTGCTTAATAAAGCGAGGTTTAGCAGCTGGCTGTCTGGTGCAGTCATAACAACCTGGAGCTTAGCACACTCAAAACAGTGGAGATGATTGTGGATTTTGAAAGAAACCCCACTGCATTCCCCAAGCTCACCACAATGAACAACACTGTGGCAGCAGTGGAGTCATTCAGGTTCTTGGGCACCACCATCTATCAGGGCCTGAAGTGGGACAATCATATTGACTCCATTGTTAAATTGGCCCAACAGAGGAAGTTTTCTTCACCAGCTGAGGAAGTTCAACCTGCCACAGGAGCTGCCCAAACAGTTCTACTCAGCCATTATTGAGTCTGTCCTGTGCACTTCAATAACTGTCTGGTTTGGTTCAGCTACACAATGAGACATCAGGAGACTACAGAGAATGGTTTGATCTGCTGTAAGGATTATTGGCGCTCCCTTTTGCCCACTCTTCAAGAACTGTTCACATCCAGAGTAAGAAAAAGGGCTCTGAAAATCACTCTGGATCCCTCACATCCAAGCCATATAGTTTTTTAAACTTTTGCCATCTGGCCGACGCAACAGAGCACCAAGCACTAAGCCATCCAGGCACAAGTAAAAAGTTTTTTCCCCCAGGCAGTCTACCTCATGAACATTAAAATGTACTTCCTATTGTGCAATAAAAACAAAACAAAAAAACAAAAAACACACAAAAATACAAACATGTGCATTACCATGATTTACTCATCTAAATCTGTACTTTTTGTGCAATAATTTTATTTATTTATTTTCTTTACGAAAAAAATGCGCAAAAACCTTTATTCTTTTTATTTATTTTGCTTCTTTATTTCGATCTTTTAAAAATGTTCAATTAAAAGCTTATGTCACCAAAACAAGTAATAGATCGTGAATATAGAATTTATTTAACATATTTATTGAAACAGAAATACAAAAAATATTTTTTTTATTAGATTATTAAGAAATGTAAGACTATGAAGTCTAATTATTTTTTTACTACATGCAATCTGACATTTTGACAATTTTAAACAAAAAAATTGCAGCAAAATATGCTTAATAATTTAATATTTGTTTTACAATTATCCAAGTATAAATTGGATTTGACTTTTTGTTGTGTGCTTATTTATGTTGATAATCTCTCTCTCGATTTGTAAAGATTAAAGATAAAAGTATATTTACCATTCAAGTTTAAAATAAATAAAAAGGCAAACGTGGTTTACAGTTAGAGTTAAAGCACTGATTTCTGTCTTCCTTGTTGATTTGGAGAGCTTTCTCTAACTCACGCCTGTCTAAAGTATAGGAAAGCTCGTCAGTGCTACATCACTGTATTGATCATTGTGGTGTTTATGGACAGGCCTCAAAGAGGCAGCTTAGTCAGCCAAGAGTAGATACACGGTTCTTATTTCCCTGTGAAACAAATGAAATGTGCCAAAAAGTATAGAAAAACTAGAATAAATAAAAAAATACACGAAGGTTATTTGGGCTGCTTTGCATATTCCAACATTTGGAGAACACTATGTAAATTTGAAAAACACCATGTAAAATGTGTGATATTGCTCATAAATATATTAAAACATTTTGCAGTTATTGGACCATTTCCCTTCATGAATATAAAGGATGTACAGTATGCATTAAGAAATAAAACTCTAAAATACCTGCACCTGTATTCCTGTAAAGCATAATATAGGAGAGATGTAAAAGAAAACAAATGTCATAATAAATATATGTGGTCTAAATGGATACATATATTTATTAGGAATCAAACTATACTTTTACACATACTATACAAACTATCCATAAAAATGCATAAATGGAAGGTTATTATTTTAATATAAAAGCAAACAAGTGGGACAAAAAAGCTCATTAACATCAACATGCAATCAATGTGTGATGCATTTACAGCATTAATTGTTCCTTCAAATTAGTTGTTCTATAAGACAAAAAGTCAATGTATTTATTTTTTGTGGAACAAGCACAAACTATATTAAATGGAAAGTATTGTGGACAGCTAAAAACAAAAAATATGTGCAGGAAACAGTTGTCTATAAACCTTTGATTAGGAACAATTATGAACTCAAGTGAAGTAGCTCAGTTTGATGATCTAGCAGAGTCAGAATTCAAAGAGCTCTGGTGGAATGCTCTGTCTTTTGCATTTTTGAATACTACTAAATAGTGCATACTGGGAGGCCCCCAAGACCAATCATTCTGGAGTTGCTCTGATCCAGTTATCTAACTATTACATTTTGTCAGAGTTGATCAGATCCCATTTTTCCTGCTTTCAACTCATCAACTTTGAAAATGGACTGTTCACTTGCTGCCTAATATATCCCACCTCTTATCAGGTGCCATTGAAGCAAGACAATATTATATAATTGATATATGATTAATATCCTACATCCATGTAAATTAATTACCGTTTTGTCACTCCTGAAACAGATATAGCTATTTGGGACCACTAACCTGATATAATAGCTACAGATACAGATAATAGCATGGATTTTTATACCTTTACTATATAATTGGCTATTATAGTATTTTGAAGATACCTAACCTTAATACATTATAGAGCGCATGTGGCAGGACATTTAAGCCATCACCAACTACAGAACATCATCACCTGCCTGCAACAGTGATGGCTCCCAGAGTCAACACACAGGAAGCTACAGGACCAGACAACATTCCAGGCAGAGTGCTCAGAGGATGTGCAGACAAACTGGCAGATGTTCTCACAGACATCTTCAACATCTCAACAACATGCTTTAATAACTACCGTCCTATTGCACTCATACCTATCATCATGAAGTGCATCAAAAGACTCGTCATGAGACACATGATGCCCGTAACACTAGATCCATTCGCATACCGCCCAAACCGCTCCACATACAACGCCATCTCCACCACACTCCACCTGGCCCTCAATCACTTGGAAAACAAGGATTCATACGTACAAATGCTGCTCATAGACTTCAGTTCAGCATTTAACATTGTAATTCCTAAGAACCTGATTGGGAAGCTGAGCCTGTGAACATTTCCCACTGTAAGTGGATCCTGAACTTTCTGACTGGAAGACCTCAGGAAGTCTGGATTGCAAACATCACCTCCAACACCACAACACTTAGCACTGGGGCCAAAAGAGATGGTTTTTGACTTCAGGAAGACACAAATTGACCTCTCCCTGCTGAGCATTAACGGCTCCTTCGTGGAGATCATGGAGAGCACCAAATACCTTGGTGTTTACCTGGCGGAGAACCTCACCTCACCTCAACACCAGCTTAGTAACAAGGAAAGCCCAGCAGCATCTCTACTTCCTGAGAGAAAGCTGGGGAAGGCACAGCTTCAACTATACATCCTGACAACCTTTTACAGAGGGACCATCGAGAGCATCCTGAGCAGCTGCATCACTGCCTGGTTTGGGAATTGCACCGTCTCAGATCGCAAGACCCTACAGCTGAGAAGATCATTAGGCTCTCTCTATATACGATCATGGACATTTACACTACATGCTTCATTCATAAATCCACCAGTGTTGTGGCTGACCGCACACACCCCTCACACACTCTTCATTTTCATGCTGTCTGGAAAGAGGTACAGAAGCATTCAGGCCCTCACATTCAGACTGTGTAACAGTTTCTTATCACAAGCTATCAGACTCCTCAACAGAAACTGGACTGATACACACACCCAATCAACAGAAAAAAAAAACCCCTCTGTTTGCACAAACTGCTGTTTGCACACTTCTGATGAATCAAAAACTTACATCCATCTGAATGTTTACATGCACAGTATTTAGTTATTTTATATATGCACAATTCATTTACACAACTTTCTGTAGTGTACTGCTGGGTTCTACTGTGTCTTATTACTGTATCTCATGTTGTCTCTTGTTTTTTTTTTTTTGCAGTAAATGTTGCACATGTGCACTTTGTGTCCTTAGTTTAGAGTTATATGTACTTCTGTGTTCCTTAAGTTAATTTTTATTATTTGCTGTGGCACCTTGGTCCTGGGGAAACGTTTTGTTTCACGGTGTACTGCACTGTATATGTTTAAAATGACAATAAGGCCTACTTGACTTGACTTGAAATTATTTATTTGTCTGTAAATGATGCAGAAAAAATATGTTATACGTAAATGTTTTGTGTTGTCCATATTGGGCTTTTTAAAATGTCTAGCACACCTTTTCCGTGTATTGTTACCAACATTCTGGCCTCTATCAGTGATAAAGAGTAATCTAGCATGCTTTTTATTATCTTACAGAAACATTTAATACAAGTTCACCTATTACAGTATAAACCTAACAAGATTATAACCTAACAGGATTTCTAAAAGTTTTATTTACAGGGAAGGCTCTAGGCTGGATGCAGCAGTCTTTCAAAATCCATAGTCCAAAAAATAGTTTACTGATGCACATTCAGTTCAATTCTCAAGTACATTGGGAAGAAGGACAATGATTTCAGAAAAATATAATATAAAATACACCATAACAGAGGCATTTTTGTCCACCAAATAAGAAAAGATATTTAATTTAATTAAACAGAAACCAAACGAATTTCGTTAGGTAAACAAAATAATTTTCTCAGTATTGTTTGTCTGTTATTTTTACATTGTGTACAAAAACACATGAGTCACTCAAGTCACTCAGTCTATGACATCCAAATGGTGTGTTATTGAAGCCGCTGTACATATAATTGCAGGGCTAAAGTCTGAAACTAATTTTTTTTTCTTTCGTAAATTTTATTCAGGGTTTTATTTTAGCACACTATAAAAAAAAACCCTAAATATTCAAGTAAAGAGTGATAGTCAAATGCACTAAGCAATTGTTTAAGCACTGCTTATGCTCACTGCTTATAATTATCAAACAAGTAAGTGGGTTTGTTGCTATGGTTATTTGAAAGGAAATGTCACCACATGTATTACATATTGGGGATGCATTCATCTATAAACAAATGATTCCCCATCGAATCCTATCAAGAGCATGATGCTGAGCTTTATAAACATAATACTTTTTTGTTTGATCATGGGTTGGCAAAAAGGAAAGCAATTGGGATGTGTTACAGAAATAACACACTGTGCCACATGCATTTGGGACTCTCGGTTCTCCAGCTTTTTTTTTTTTTTTTTTTGCAGTTGTTTGACCCATAAGCAGGCTGGGTTAAAGAGCTATTAAAAATCTATTTCTAAAGAGAAAAGGTGTTGTTAGTCTTTAAAAGATAAAATGTAGCATATGTACACTGTTATTGCTTTAAATTCCCCCATCAGTACTGACTGATAAACAAGTGTTTTTAAAAGCCTCTGCACAGATTACGAGTATTAAGTGCTGATACTGTATAATACACATTTAGTTTTCAGATCAACCATGACCATCATTTTACATTTTACTGCTTACTTTCAATCTCCACTAATATAATTGTAAATTGGAATTTTCAGAATCAGAAACAGCTTTATTACCAAGTATGTTTACACACACAAGGAATTTGACTTGGCATCAGGAGCTTCCAGTGCAGAAGAAAGTACAGGCATAATGTAACAAAATAGTAAAACAATTAATGAAATAGAATAAATAATGCACTATATACAGAAGTAAAAATATTGTTTCAATAAATGTACAGATGTTATTTACAAGTGTGCAGTACAAATGGATAACTGGAGTCTATGTATAAATGTGTCAGTTATGATGAATAATGTGTCGTTAGGAGTATTTTAATATATAATCTCAAGATGAGATAAGTTAAATGTGTAGTTATGAGGGTTTTTTTTATATATAAGCTCACAATCCGGTGTCCAGAAAATTATGGTTTTTTTTCCTTTTAAGTCTGGTTCCTCTCAAGGTTTTTTTGCTCATCTCATCTCATCTCATCTCATCTCATCTCATCTCATCTCATCTCATCTCATCTCGTCTCATCTCATCTCACCTCAGGATGCCGATCCTGATAGTTTTAGCTTTACCATGGCAGGTGTATGACTTTGTAGCAAATAAATGTGCTAGCACTATTAGCAAGAAAACCCACCTGAGTAATTTAAATATGTAACGTCAAAAGACTATAAAGCATATTGATGGCTGATGTGATATTAACAAATCGATACTCAGTTTGCTCTGGTGAGATGTGGACTATTGCCTAACTAATACAAAAAAAATCACATGGCCACCTATTAAATGTGTTGTTATGAGTATTTTTTATATATAATTTCACTATACGGTGTCCAGAAAATTATGTTTTTTTTTTCCCTCTTAAGTCTGGTTCCTCTCAAGGTTTTTTTTTTTTTTGCTAATCTCATCTCATCTCATCTCATCTCATCTCATCTCATCTCATCTCATCTCATCTCATCTCATCTCATCTCAGGATGCTTTCTTTGCCTTCATTAGGCATATAAATCTGCATCTGAGTCTTTGTAAAGCTACTTTGTGACAATATCTGTTGTCAAACCAGAATTCAACTGCAACATATTTTGATATGTATCTTTATGTATGCATGTGGATGATGCACAATATATCAGAAAAAACATGACTGATCCGCCTCCTGTCTGCCTTAAAAAACACAGCTGACGCATGCAGTAGATTATTTGTTTTCTCTCTCTCTCTCTCTCTCTCTCTCTCTCTCTCTTCTCTCTCTCTCTCTCTCTCTCTCTCTTTCTTTTAAACAAGCACACACAGACAAGTCAGTCATTTTGCATTTTGTACATTTTAAAAGATAACAAGCTTTTCTACCCGTGGAACTTCTGAAACTATCCTTGGATAGAAGGCTGTTTGTGGGTGTACTTACATGCTGTAACCCGACAGATGGTCTTCAGTGTTAAAGCTTGAACAGCACTAAGAAATTGTTTCCAAGTAATGACTGCTACAAATTATCATTTTCTGTAGCTGTTAAAACACCCCTTTGCTTTTGGCATTGTGCACATTCCTTCTGACTTAATTTAATGTTTGTCAAGTATTTATTCCTTTTCTAGGAGTCCCACTATAAGAAAAAAAGTCAAACACGTTCAGGAAAACAAGGCCACCTTTAAAAAATAAACCTTTTTCTTAACAATCTGGAAATGTATGAAAGTTGCCAGGTGAATGAAATATTTAGTCAGCATGAGCGTCTGGGGTTTTAGTAAAAATAAACTATATTTAATCTCTGTTTAAGCACATTGTCCTGCTCATCTGTATTACAAATGTTTTTCAAAGCTTTTTTTTAAAAAAAAAAAAAGAAAAATGTAGTACTAGTACAAACAAGCCATAACCTTGGCAATAGTGTACTATATGGCTGTGAAAATAACATATAATTGGACCAGACTGCTTGCTTGTGTTTACATGGGTTTTCTGTCAGTATTTTTATAGATGAATCTATACCACTCCTTCACTTCACAAAATTTCAGTCTTGTATAAAGTGAAAAAATATTGCAGAAACCTTAAAGCACACAGCATAGCCATATAATTCTCCAGAAAAATAGAAAAATGACATGCTGTGCTTTATTAAAGATTGAGAAATGTATTACTGGTTAAGGGGATAAAGCTAGAAACTGCAATTGATGAACCACCTTGATAGAAATACATTTAAGATAAAACGCTCTGAATTGCATGTAAAATCCGACCAACGGCAAGGCGCGACGTCACCGGCGGGGTGACATCACGACCAGGAAGCTACAAAATGCGCATGCAGTGGAGCCTATGCTGGCTTCTGTTTGTTAAGATAAGTGTTTTGTGTGTGAATCTATGCAGGCCTGAGTGCTAAAAGCAAGCAACATTTCCGTCTGTGTGTTCCCTTCCTGTTGAACGCCCCGATGGCCTCTCCTGGCTTGTTCGGCAACAAGTTTGAGGAGGCACAACGACCTGAGGGGCGTCCTCCCAAGCAAGTGGGCCTCAGCACACAGGCCCTGAATACCAGAGAGCCTCAACCTTAGGAGGGAGGTGTACACCTGATTACACGATGCCCAAACCTCCTCAGTGGCACCAGGAGGTCAGGCTACTAACCCTGCCACAAAATGTGCTTCAGGGCACAGCCACCTCTAGTGGGTGTCTCCCTCCACCTCCATCTGGCCTTGTAGCGGATGGAGGAGACCCACTGCCTTTCAGGAGGCCCCAATGGCTGCAGGGCACCGCTCCAGCTGCTCTGGATGGGCCAGAGAATGGGCCATGGGCAGCTTGAGAAGGGCTACTCGATTCAATTTGGGCCCTCTCCTCCCTGCTTAAACGGGGTGTGTCCCGCTCTGGCGGGGCCCGAGCAGGCTCTGGTCCTGGAACAAGAAGTACGCACTTTCAGCCAGTACTTCGTGGTTCTGAAGAAGGATGCGGGGCTGCATCCGATCTACGCTCCTTGAACCGCTTACTCATGAGGCTCAGGTTCAGGATGCTCACTCTCAGGCAGGTCGTGTCTCAGATCAAGTCTGAGGACTGGTTTGTCACGATAGATCAGGGACATACTTCCACATAGCCATCCTTCCTACTCACAGGAGATTCCTGAGGGTTTTTTTTGGGGGGCAAAGCTTACCAATATCAGGTCCTCCTGTTCAGCCTGGCTCCCTTACAGATGTCGTTCTCGCCTGCATGAAGGAGCTGGGGTTAAGACTAAACCCCAGGAAAAGTGTGCTTTCTCCAGTGCAGAGAACCACCTTCTAAGGTTTGGTGTGGGACTCAACCGTTATGCAGGCACAGCTGTCGTGTTATGCTAAAAATGAATGCCTCCCTCAGGGGGTGGGGAGCGGTCATAAACTGCCTGGAGATGCTGGCCATGTTTCTGGCTTTGGAACACTTTCTCCGATACCTGAGGGATCACCATGTGGTGGTCCATATGGGCAACACATCAGTAGTCTAGTACATTTACCACCAGGGGGTTCTCCTATCTCACCCCCTATAGAGGCTGGCATGGCAGACACGCCTGTGGTCCCAGGGAAAGCTGCTCTCATTGAGGGCTGTCTATATCCCGAGGCACCTAAATCAGAGATGCCCTTTCGAGGCAAGAGCCGAGGCCCGAGGAATGGAGGCTTCACCTCAAGGTGTTGGAGCAAATATGGCAGAGGTTTTACAGAGTTTAGGTGGATCTCTCTGGTTCTCTCTTACTCACCCAGCCCCCTTGGGGCTGGACGCCATGGTGCAGACATAACCAAAGTTACAACTGTACGCCTTTCCCCCTATCACGCTGCTCCCGGCTGTTCTGGAGAGAGTTCGCCAGGAAGGAGCCCATCTTCTCCTGGTGGCACTGTGATGGCCGGGCAGACCATGGTTCACGGACCTGGTGTCCCACCTTGAGGAACCTCCTTGGGAAATTACTACCAGGAGGGATCTTCTCTCCCAGGTGGGGGGAGCTCTGGTTCACCCCCATCCAGAGTTATAGAGGCTTTGGATGTGAAACAGTTTGCCACAGGGTTGGCTCCTTCAACCCTGAAGGATTAAATGTCCGCTATCGCGGCCTATTGTTCCCGCTCTTCCCTTCTCATTTTTCAAAAGCTTTTACTTACTTTATAAGTAAGTTTGTCCCTGATGAACAAGCCGGTGGCGACTGTGGAAAGGAAAAACTCCCCGAGATGGCATAAGGAAGAAACCTTGAGAGAAACCAGACTCAAGAGGGAAACCATCCTCATCTGGGTGACGATGTTGCGGGGTACAGTGATGGTGATCAGAAGCGAAAAGTAGTCCTGAGTCAATGTAGCAGACTGTTGACATTAACTACAGTCCAATTCATCCTTAAAGCTCCTGTTCTCACTCTGGAATTTCATGGAACCACCCAAGGCGTGATGAGAAACCGTCCCAAGCTGCACAGAGTGGCCTCCAGTCAAAGAGAACACTATCCAGAGGCAGGCCTGGACGAAGTGGGACGATCCATGGAGGGGAGAGGAGCAGGAACAGTGGTCACTGTAGCCTCAGGAGCATGTTTAACTCGAGAGAAAGAGAGAGAGAGAGAGAGAGAGAGAGAGAGAGAGAGAGAGAGAGAGAGAGAGAAGAGGGTTTACAGGAAGAGAAGGATATGGATTATTATGTCTATATAGTTGTTTGAAAGTTAATGTAAAATCAACCTTGCCGCTTGAAATTATTCAGGACATAACCACTAGACACCCAATTTTGTGAATTTTAACTAATTTTGATTAATCTAATGCACTCTTACTGTAAGTAAAACTTTTTAAAAGCGCACTTTTTTGTTATTGTCAGGGTTGGCTTTTTGTTAGCATTGTTAAACCATGATTATTCTTGATTACAGTCTTTGCAAAAATAACCTGGATGTTTTAAATAAATGGGGAGCTATTAATTGGATTGGAGTGTGTGACACTCTTATACATTTGGCCAAAAATCAGGAGGTGGGATAAAGGCTGGGGGCAACTCAGAAGGGGATCTTATTTTTCCTTTTTTTTCTTTTGCTTTTCAGCGATTATATCTCAGGAAGCGCGCGCGCACGCACACACACACACATACACACACACACACACACACTTTCTGCTGCTCAGCTCTCTCTCCTGTGGTGCTTGTCTTTCTCTTTTTGATCCCAGCTACCACTCACTGAAACTCTTTTTAGCACAATCCCCTCAGGTTTAGGTCCCAACAACCCCCAGCTTCACCCTTCATTCACAAACCGGTTCGCAGCCATGCACCAGAATCCACAATACCCGATCACCTGACTCAGACCAGGAACATTTTTGACTTGCTTTTGGTATTGTGCATGTTTCTTCTGACTTGATTTGGTGTTTGTCAAGCATTTCTTCAGCTGCTAGAATTTCCACCACAAGAGGAAAATCATTTGACTTGTGACCAACCATGCTGAGCAAGAAAATCTGCCAGTCATTTGTGACTTTGACATGTGGACCACCTTGAACTTAAATAGCTGAAATTGTTTATCCACCAGCATTCTTCACACAGGGAATAGCCCAAACAGAAGGTTTTCCTCTAAAAACATGTGGCTGATGTACAGGGTCTTCTCCCTCCATAAAATGGGATTAGACAGACTTCTGCTCTCTGTCCAATGTGAAAGGGAAGAAGAAACTTGAGAAATGCTTCTGTAACTTGCCAACCTAACTTCGCATAATATGGAATGGTAAAAGGTTCGATTAAATTGCTCAACTAGGCAATCCATTTATGGATGGTAAAGGCTGATAAAAATCTATTTAATTCTTTAGAGTTTGCATAGTTGCACAGGTTGCATTACATAAATGGCATGCCCTAATCTGTCAGGATCTTTTTCAAGACTCCAGCTCAGGAGGTAATTTCAAAAAAGTGTTTCTGCAGCTCTGCATGCTGAGATGTTGCATAGAGGCCATGCTTTGGGGTTTTACGTTCTGTAATCCACTAAGACTAACTCACATTCCAATCGCCTAACAAGGTTCATAACAATTCTTTTGAAGGGGACCTCGATTAATAAATTGTCTTTTTCTGGATGACCTGAGGATTCACCAGCTGACATTTGCAACATACTGCACACCCCCTGCAAACAATTTAATGCTTAGCATTTACTCCTCCTTTTTTTCTTTCACAAACTGGCATTCAACAACAACCTGGGTGGAATTTTGTTGTCTAAAACTCTATGTGCAAATATATCTAAGTACTCTTCTAAAGAAACAGTTAAACTGACAGACAGGTACATAACTATTGTAGTATTGGTATTTATATAAAATGTGTTTTGTCATTTTTGAGGTGCATTACATAAGTTCAGAATTTAGTCTGATGTTTAAATGTTTGTAGAGAGAAAGGTCTTCTGTCTAGACTGTCTACTCTAAAACCCATGACATATAAAGAATATGAGAGATTGTTGTCACATGCAGAGAGTAATCAATATTTGTCCGACATTTCTACAGTACAACATCTTTAACCTTGCCATAGGTCTTTTGGAAACCTCCCTGGTAAATCTTTGACTTGTGCTTGTATAGTTAAAGGCATGTTGTTGTCATGAGTTTTAAAGCATTTTCACCCAATATTATTGCCAGGAAGTCAATGGGACACAAGCCTATATCTTCTCCTTCACCAGATGTAAAATACAAAAGGCAGGTGAACTTTGATTGACCTTCTGTTAGTCTCCATGGTGATCGATTCTGCCGTGTAACTAAGCTGCCAGACTGTGCTGATCTATTGTTTAAAGCAGAGACATGCAATAGGTATAAAAAAACTTTAAATATTACACATTCCTGTTAAAAGTGCTGATTTTTGTGATGTAAAATAATAATGTATTATGTCAGAACCTTTTTATACAACATATCAACATTTACAATGTATAAAAATGAGCCAAAAGACAATCAGAAGCATTTTAGTTTCAATCAGTAAAAATTTTTTTTATTTTAACAAAAGAAATAATAATAATAAAAAGGTTACAATAACTTGGTTGCATACTGTGGGGCAAAAAGGTATTTAGTCAGCCACCAATTGTGCAAGTTCTCCCATTTAAAAAGATGAGAGAGGCCTGTAATTGTCAGCATAGGTACACTTCAACTATGAGAGACAAAATTTGAAAAAAAAATCCAGAAAAATCACAGTCTGATTTTTTAAGAATTTATTTGCAATTAATGGTGGAAAATAAGTATTTGGTCAATAACAAAAGTTTATCTCAATACTTTGTTCTATACCCTTTGTTGGCAATGACAGAGATCAAACATTTTCTGTAAGTCTCCACAAGGTTTTTACACACTGTTGCTGGTTTTTTGGCCTATTCTTCTATGCAGATCTCCTCTAGAGCAGTGATGTTTTGGGGCTGTCGCTGGGCAACACGGATTTTCAACTTCCTCCAAAGATTTTCTATGAGGTTGAGATCTGGAGACTGGCTAGGCCACTCCAAGACCTTGAAATGCTTCTTACAAAGCCACTTCTTTGTTGCCTGGGTGGTGTGTTTGGGATCATTGTCATGCTGAAAGACCCACCCACGTTTCATCTTCCATGCCCATGCTGATGGAAGGAGGTTTTCACTCAAAATCTTACGATACATGGCCCCATTCATTATTTTCTTTACACGGATCAGTCTTTCTGGTCCCTTTGCAGAAAAACAGCCCCAAAACATTATGTTTTCACCCCCATGTTTCACAGTAGGTATGGTGTTCTTTGGATGCAACTCCAAACACGAAAAGTTGAGGTTTTACCAAGAATTTCTATTTTGGTTTCATCTGTCCATATGACATTCTCCCAATCCTCTTCTGGATCATCCAAATGCTCTCTAGCAAACTTCAGATGGGCCCGGACATGTACTTGCTTAAGCGTAGTGTGTTGCTGATGGTAGCCTTTGTAACTTTGGTCCCAGCTCTCAGCTCACCGTTCTTGTGATCATTTTGACACCACGGGGTGAGATCTTGCGTGGAGCCCCAGATCGAGGGACATTATCAGTGGTCTTGTATGTCTTCCATTTTCAAATAATTGCTCCCACAGTTGATTTCTTCACACCAAGCTGCTTACCTATTACAGATTCAGTCTTCTCAGCCTGGTGCAGGTCTACAATTTTGTTTCTGGTGTCCTTTGACAGCTCTTTGGTCTTGGCCATAGTGAAGTTTGGAGTCTGACTGTTTGAGGTTGTAAACAGGTGTCTTTTATAATGAAAACGAGTTCAAACAGGTGCCAATAATACAGGTAACAAGTGGAGGACAGAGGAGTCTCTTAAAGAAGAAGTTACAGGTCTGTGAGAGCCAGAAATCTTTATTTTTTTTGTGGGTGACCAAATACTTATTTTCCACCATAATTTGCAAATACATTCTTTGAAAATCAGACAATGTGATTTTCGGGATTTTTCCTTCGAATTTTGTCTCTCATAGTGTACCTATGATGAACTTTTTAAGTGGGAGAACCTGCACAATTGGGAGCTGACTAAATACTTTTTCGCCCCACTGTATGTGTGCATACGCTTTTATCATTGGAGCTATGGCTGTGTTCAGAATGGGCCAATCACATTCAAACTCATGTTTGAAAATAATTATCATACAGCCCAAAAAATAGCCTATTATCAACAAATAGTAAAAACACTGTACAAAGAGTACAACATAGAGTTCAACACTTACATCAAGAAAAACATGGTCTTTTTGTATGGAAGACAAGGGAAAAAACTTACCATGGATCCTGCCAAAAGGCTTACGGCAAGCTGTTGTAGAAATGTCTGACAAATATTCATTACTCTCTGCATATGACAACAATGTCTCACATTGTTTATATGTCATGGGCTATAGAGTAGAGGGTCTACATAGAGACCCTTTCTCTCTACAAACATCTGAGCTCTAAATCACAATCTCTAAACTAAATCACTCAATACTATCTGGCAAACTGTGTTTGGTCTTATTATCCTTTTCAAAAATTTTACTGTACCTTTGGTGAAAAAAGAACACCACTAAATAAGTATGGCCAAATCTTTACATGAATGTCCTTTTGGTCCTGCAGCAAAAATCCTCTAGTTTTAAATTTGTTCTCATTAAAGTGCTTTCAGTGAAAATATCAGTTCTTCACTCTTTGGTTGAAGACAGCCAGTGACTCATCCGTTTAGACAGCCAGGGGAAGTTCTTTATACCCCAAGGAAGACTACCAATACAAAGAAGAGTGTTAATGCATGTTATTGTTTCTTCAGGGATGATGGGTTGTTTAAAGCCATGCTTATAAAGAACATGGTGCGGATCAGAGTTTGATAAGTGCTTTCATGTAGGTAGAGGTTGGATGGTTATTTGATACATTTAGTAAGCATCTGGCAAAAAAAAAAAGAGAGTAAAACAACACATACAGCTGCAGTCTTAATCAGTGATCAGATGACACAGGAAAAAAACATCCCTAGGTTACATATGTAACCCTGGTGGTTAAAGTTTCTTCTTTTCAGGCCCCCAACCAGGGGCACGACTGGTCAAGGGACAGCTGTGGACACCTTGGGGACTTATGGTGGACTTATGGACTTATATTGTGGCTTGCCATGATAAGCCACAATAGTGGAAACGTAAAACTTAAGGGGGGAAGCAGACAACCTTTGGCGAACTGTTCTTGAAGAAATTTTAGCACTGGGCCAACTGAACAGTTAACATATGCACCATGTAGTAAACAGGCGCCACTTTGGGAGGGAGCTCTGGATTGGAAAATGGTCTCTACAACCTTGGCCCAGAGACCAGTGGCTAAGAACTGTGCCCCCTCAGGGCCACAGCCACAACCTTTACAGCTTGGGTGGGGGTAAAGCAAAGTGCCCCCTGCCTAAGAGAGAAGGTCCCTCCTAGGAGATCCCCCCCCTCCCTCCCTGTTTGAGAAGGTTTACCAGGTCGGCGAACCATGGCTGGCCTGACCAGCATGGGGCTACCAGGAGGAGATGGACTCCATCCCAATGAACTCTCTCCAGAACTCCCAGGAGCAGCACTACAGTGGGAAAAGCGTACAGGCGGAGCTTGTACTATGGCATCCAGCCCAAGAGGGGCTGGGTGAATAAGGGAGAACCAGAAGGGATAGAGCGACATCTAATGAGTTGCAAACAGTTCCACTTGTGCTCTGTAAAATCTTCTCCATATTTGATTCACTACTTCCGGGTCTAGCCTCCATACACCCTTACCTTACCTCCATTCACCCCTTGCCTTGAGAGGGCATCTTCTTAATTCAACAACCCCAGGATGTATAGTGCTCTCAGTGAGAGCAGCTTCCCTTAGGCCCACAGGAGGATCTGTCGTGCCAGCTTGTAAAGGAGGCAAGAGCACAGACCCCCCCTGGTGGTTGTTGTAGGAGATCATAATGGCCCTTTAGGTCTGAGAGAAATGCTTTAACACTAGAAGCATGGACAGCATCTCCAGGCAGTTGATGTACTATAAGAGATGGGGCTCATTCCATAGAGCGCCCACTCATGACTGCCCCAACCCGTGATAGAGGTGTCCATCTTTATAGTTACACGATGACAAGGAGCTCCAAACATGGGGCCCTGTAACAGGAACCCAGGATCTCTCAACATGTATAAGTTGAAACCTGACCTAACATGACCTTGATTGTGCGGAGTGGGTTGCCCTTTTGGGAGAACTCTCTGTCCCTGAGCAACCACTGTAGGGGTTGCATGTATAGGAGGCCAAGTGGCACCACATTGCATGCAGCTTTGATCAGAGCCAGCACTTGGGATCTTCCTGTGTGAAGGAAGGGTGGATACGTTAAAATAAGCGTCCTTCAGATCAATCGTGACAAACCAGTCCTCAGACTTGATTTGGGACACAACCTGCATCTTGAACCTGAGTCACAGTGGTTCAGCTGACATAGATCTAAAATGGGATGCAGCCCCCCCCATCCTTCTTGGGAACTATGAAGTACCGGCTGTAGAACCCAGACTCTCTGTTGAACGAAGGGACCACCTCGATGGCCTGAGGTGAAGGGACACACACTATTGAACCGGGGCAGACGAGACCCAAACTCAGTCATATAGCCTCTCTCTACAGTGCACAGGACTCACTGAGACACGTCCGGCAGGCATGTCCAGACTGTCAGATAGTCTCTTAAGGAAATCAGTCTTTCGAGACTGACCTCTGGTGTGCCTAGAGCTGGGGCTATGCCCTGGCACAGCTCTAGAGGCCTCCTGAGAGGTGGCAAGCTCCCCATCCGCTAAATTCTAATGCGGAGGCTGATGGGGGTACACATTGGAGATGACTGTGCCCTGAAGCACTCTTCATGGCAGGGTTAAGGAGCCGATCTCCTGAGAGTGCCATGAAGGGGCGAGCACCATATGCTGAGGTACACAATGACCTCCCCTCGGCAGAGACCCCAAAGGACCCCAGAATCTTTTGGTCAAAGTCCTTCTATTGAAGATGACAGTCTTCAGATCTGTCAGCCCCATGGGCCACGACCTGGGGCGCCGCCCAAGGTCCCTAGTTTCTGAGGAAGTGTGAGTGATGACACTCCGTCTCTGAATTTTATGAGCAGCCCAGTGAGAGCGGTGAGAGAGAAACTACTGGAATGCCGCTGACTGTTTCTTGGCCTCCTGGAATATTTGATGATGTATTTACAGCATCGCTAAACAGGCCAGTTTTCACCACAGGGGTGACTAGCAGAATGACCCTATCCCTGTCAGACAAATCGGACAGGGTGAGCCAGAGGTGTCTCTGTGTAGAGACCAGGGCAGACATAGACCGGGCAATGGCCTTTTCATAGCCAGGTATGCTATGGTATGCATAGCCAGGTTGCATGGCGCAGCTCCTTAACCCTATCACTGCCCGTAGGCATTCCCTCATCGAGCTCTTGCAGCAGGTCGGCCTGATAAGCCTGTAACACAGCCATAGTGTGCAGGCAGCTGGCGCCCACCAAATCTGAGGTAGTACTCAGATGCTTGTTGGGCAATACCAGGGCCTTAAGGGATGATGCAGCACCCGAGGAGAGATAGCCAGCCAGCGTCTCTTTAATCCGTGACATTGTTCCACAACCGCACTCTTTTAGCCCTACTATATTAGTGTAGTAAGAAGTGTTGGGGCTGAAGAGGCGGGCCAAAAAAGGGTTAGTCCATGACCTGGTCACCTAAATGTGCAAGGCTGGGAAATAAGGAAAAGTTTGTCCAGCTTGCTTTGGGGACGTTGTTTCTGCATATCGGCTGGCCAGGTGATATGCAGCTTGGCTACAGGCCGAGTCACTATCTTCAACAGCACCTCAAACTAAAATGGCCGTGGGGGTGTATCCTCTACAGGATTGCTGTCGTCCATACCCTCCCCCTCCTCTGAGGAAAAGAGGTGGAGCGCAGTGCTTCTGAACCCTGGGAGAAAGCACTGGAAGAAGAGACAGGCCCGTCTCCAAACCCTCTGCCAGATCCAAATGCGAGCCCCAAAACATAAATCGCCACTTCGCCTCTGCAGAACCGCAAGGAACAGGAATGTCCTGCTTAAACAGCGCTCACCTGGAGCGGAGCATCCCCAAGGACATACGTTCGCAATACAGGCAGCCGACCGAGCATGCTCCACCCCTAAACAAGTTGCACACAAGCCTGAAAACCTGCTTGCATTCATTTTCGTTTATTTCAATGTTTTTTTTTTTTACCAATACCAATACCAACTTTCCAATACCAATTTTTTCCTGCAGCAAAAACAGACACACAGAGCGCTTTCTAAATAAACAGAAGCTAGCCCCGCCTTTACAGCATGCGCTTTTATAGCTTCCTGGTCATGTTGTCATCTAACCCCTTGGTTATAAAATTATTATAAAAAATTATTAATCTTGTTTGCATACCACAACATAGAAAATGGTGACTGTGACCATATTAAATGCAGCTCTCCAGCATCTTAGCACATGGGTTTAATATAGATTAAATATTCTTAAATATTCTTATTCATTAAATATAGAGTCTGCTCATCCCCTTTTTAGGTATACAGTGTCTGTTATTTCTCTAGTCCAGGTAAAACAACGGCCATTACTTTACAAAAATGTGTGTGTGTGTGTGTGTTAAGTAGGCATATGTAATGAATTACTAACAATAATTTTTCTAACTGCTATGCATTTCTATGATAAACAACTTGTTGTAATGTTGTTGACTTGAAAAACAAAAAACACAACAATTAAAAACTATTTTGAGCAACAAAAAGACTTCCATAAGTATATGTAGTACAGTAAAACCCGGTTAGACGAGCATAATTCGTTCTCGCACGTTCAATTTTGCGAGCAAGGTCGCTCGTATCTTCGTTTGCTCATACTATTAGTTGCTTGTACAATAGGGTTTTACTGTACCATGGGGGAAGTCCAACTAGTTCCAACTACGCTAAAAAAAAAATAAAAATTTTTTTGTTTTGTTTTTTTCATATCTGTTATATTTCCTGCCTGAATATCTACTGTGGCTGAGAAGTGCAAAACACTAACAAATCCAAAAACAAATAAATAAATCCAAAAACAAAATAAAAAATCCGTAAACACATTAACAAATCTGTTTAGTAAAACACAACGACAATTTAGACAAACGGGAAAAGGTAGTTATAGTTTGTGAATGGAACACTTACTGATCATTGGACGAGACAACTGTCATTTAAGATATACAGGATATTCCATTCACAAACTATAACTACATTTTCTGGTTTGTATGGTGGCCGAGAAGTGCACAACACTAACAAATCAGAAAACAAATTAATAAATTAGAAAAAACTAACAACTCCGAAAACAAAATAACAAATGCAAAAACTAAATAACAAATCCGAAAACAAAATAGCAAATCCAAAAACAAATGAACAAATCCAAATAATAATAATAATAAAAAAAAAATCGACAATTCAGACAAACGGCAAAAAGTAGGTATAGTTTGTGAATAAAACACTTACCGATCATTGGACAAAGACACCTGTCATTCAATATATACAAGAAGTACAACAGTCTTTTATTTATTTATTTATTTATTTATGTATTTATTTATTTATTTATTTATTTATTTTTTATTTTTTATTAAGCAATTAGCCATATACAAACAACGTGGCAATAACAAGTATAATTTACATTATAATTTACAGAACAGGTGCATGAAAATACAAATATATATATACACATATATTTAGGGAAAAAAGGGGAAAAAATAGATTAAAAAATAAAAATAAAATAATAATAATAATAATAATAATAATAATAATATTAAATAAAAAAATAGAATACAAATAAATAGGGCTATGGTTTATTCTTTAAATCATATTTTTCTATAAAGGACAAAAGATTCATTGCATTTTGCTTTTTATTCACTTTAAGGGCTTTTGTGAAAAAAAATAAACTCATTATAAAATGCAAAAAAAAGTATTTTGATTTGTGAATATAAAATTTTCCAATCAGAAGTATATTATTAACAAGAAAGTCGTCTTTATTATTGTTCATTACAAGTCCAAGGATAATTCTCCTTCACAGTGAAATTTCTTAGATGGGGAACATTTGGGTAAAGCTAGTTATGGATATCAGACCATAAAGTTGGAACGTATGTGTACAAGTATCTACTTTTTGTATACTGCGGCATCTGAAATGTCCAAATCACTGCATATGAATGTCCTTCCTCAAAGTAGCTTTGAATTAATTCCATTTTCTCCCTGCCTGCCAATGTTTACTTCTGTTATTTTCTTATATTTAAAGGTGCACTTATCTAAATAAAAAATAGTTTAAAGTAAACAGAGAACTTTACACATGTATAAGAAACAAAGTTATAAGATTTCATACTTCCTGTATATCTTGAATGACAGATGTCTCGTCCAATGATCAGTAAGTGTTCCATTCACAAACTATACCTACCTTTTTCCGGTTTGTCTGAATTGTCGTTGGGTTTTTGGATTTGTTCATTTGTTTTTGCATTTGTTATTTTGTTTTCGGATTTGTTATTTTGTTTTCGGATTTGTTCATTTGATTTCGCATTTGTTATTTTGTTTTCTTATTTGTTAACGTGTTTTGCACTTCTCGGCCACTGTAAATATTCCATCTAAATTATTATTAAACATACTTATTGTAAACAAACAAATCTTTGATTAAAAAAATCTGTAATCTCCTATCAAAACAAGATTTATTTATTTATATATATATATAAATATTTATTACTTCTTAATGGTATGAATTATCAGGGGGTTAAATGTGTTCACAGGGGTAAGACAATGACGATGGCAACTTCAAATGTTTGAAGAGATACTGAGGAGCATCTACTTAAATCTTTCTGTGTGACCCTTGAAAGTGAAGAGCAGCAGGAAATGGGCATTTAATGGACTGATTAAATTTTCACTAGGGCCAGTGCCCCTGTGGCTTCACTGCAGTCCCTAATGTCATGACATAAAAGTTAGCTTTGATTTAAATAACACCTGTAGTTCCTAGTTATTACTGTACCAGTCTTTTGGGGCAAGGGGGAGAATGACAATTGCTATTACAATTGCTGTGTATTGCTAACCCTAACCCTAGATGAATATTGCATAACCGTGTTAATAGCAGTTTATCATTAGTGATGCACATTAGTTATTGATATATACACATCATTTTAAATGTTTATTTTTATTATTTTAAAGGCTTAATCAGGGTAGGGAAATAATTGTACAAGTGATAGTCAAGTCAAGTCAAGTCAAGTTTATTTGTATAGCGCTTTTCACAACAGACATTGTCTCAAAGCAGCTTTACACAAATCAACAGTGATGGTGAATGGTGTGAATTTGTCCCTGATGAGCAAGCCGTGGTGACTGTGGCAAGGAAAAACTCCCTTAGATGTTATGAGGAAGAAACCTTGAGAGGAACCAGACTCAAAAGGGAAACCCATCCTCATTTTGGGTGACATCAAGAGTTTGATCATAAATCTTTCAACAATACAGAACACTGGAGAGTGAGAACTAACATGATTACTGGAGTATAAGATTATAAGTGATGTTCTTTCTGCAGTCTTATACAGTCTATATGGTTAGTAGCTCCGAGTTTTATGAGCTCAGCATTTGTGATCACCACAGATCCAGCATCAGCTTCTCCATGCCAGAGCCTTTAAACACTCCAGGAGGTCCAATGTCAAACTCCACACATGTAGCGGGATCCAAATGGCACTGGTACGTCTCTAGATGGTTCGGGATGTTTGTGAGTTCGGCATCTACTTCTTCAAAGGTCCGTAATCATCACGAGGTGGGAGGTGACTGGAGCTGGCCAAACCTCAGGGTGTCTCGGGATGGGGAGAGAAAGAGAAGCAGTGTAGAGGAATTAGCGTAGCTGCTGTTCATGATATTAACAGCACAAGTTGATAATGTGCATGTGATCAGATGTTCTGGAGCACAAGGTTATGATGTGATGTGTGTTATGTGTAGGCTTTGCTAAAAAGATATGGTTTTAATCTACACTTAAACTGGGAGAGTGTGTCTGAGCCCCGAACACCGTCAGGAAGACTATTCCAGAGTTTAGGAGCTAAATGTGAAAATGATCTCCCACCTTTAGTGGACTTTGCTATTCTAGGAACTACTAGAAGCCCAGAGTTTTGAGATCTTAGGGAGCGTGGCGGATTGTAGCGAGTTAAAAGACTGGATAGATACATGGGAGCCAAACCATTTAGTGCTTTATAAGTGAGAAGTAATAGTTTGTAGTCTATTCGAAACTTAACAGGAAGCCAATGTAGGGACGATAAGATCGGGGTTATGTGATCATATTTTCTTGACCTTGTAAGAACTCTGGCTGCTACATTCTGGACTAACTGAAGCTTGTTTATTAATGATGCAGGACATCCACCTAGTAACGCATTACAGTAGTCTATTCTGGAGGTCATGAACGAATGGACGAGCTTCTGTGCATCGGATATGGACAACATATTTCTTAGCTTAGAAATATTTCTAAGGTGAAAGAAGGCTGTTTTAGTAACTTGATTGATATGATTTTTGAAAGACAAGTCGCTGTCTAAAATAACACCCAGGTCTTTTACCGTTGAACTAGTGGTTACAGAGCATCCGTCTAAATGCAGGTTGAGATGCTGGAGCTTCTGTATACTAGTTTTTGGTCCGATGAGCAAAATCTCAGTCTTATCGGAATTTAAAAGTAGAAAGTTATGGGTCATCCAATCTCTTATTTCCTTAACACACTCAGTTATCCGGGTTAATTGAGCTGTATCGCCTGGTTTAGATGAAATATATAGCTGAGTATCATCAGCATAACAATGGAAGCTAATTCCATGCCTTCTAATAATATTTCCTAACGGAAGCATGTATATTGTGAACAGCAGGGGTCCTAGAACTGAACCTTGCGGCACGCCATAATTTACTTGCATTAGCCTGGATAGCTCTCCATTTAAATCTACGAAATGGTAACGATCAGACAGGTAGGATTTAAACCATCGTAATGCCTGTCCCTGAATGCCGATGTAACCAACAGCGAAATGAAGCCTTGGTCTGAAGCTAAAAACAGGTCATTAGTTATTTTAACTAGAGCAGTTTCTGTGCTATGATGGGGCCTAAAACCTGACTGAAATTCTTCAAAGATATTGTTCTCTTGCAGGTAGGAACATAACTGGGCAGCGACAATCTTTTCTAAAATCTTGGACATAAATGGGAGATTTGAAATGGGTCTGTAATTTGATAACGTGTTTGGATCCAGATTAGGTTTTTTAATGAGGGGCTTAATAACTGCTAACTTGAGGGATTTAGGGACGTGACCTAAAGATAGTGAGGAGTTAATAATATTTAGAAGAGGTTCACCAGTTGTATATAACACTTCCTTCAGTAATTTAGTAGGAATTGGATCTAACTGACATGTTGTCGATTTAGCTTTGGCAATAACATTATACAGCTCTTCCTGTCCTATACATGTAAAACAGTAGAGTTGTGGAGTTGAAGGTAACACTGTCTTAGGAGATGGTGTCAGAGGTTGAACTGCCACAATTGTTTTTCTAATGTTATCTATTTTTTCAGTGAAGAAAATCATAAAGTCCTCACTACTAAACTGTGATGGAACACAATTTTCAGAGCCCTGATTTGTAGTTAGTTTAGCTACAGTACTGAAAAGGAACCTGGGATTGTTTTTGTTGTTTTCTATAAGTTTGCTCAGGTGTTCAGCTCTAGCAGCTTTTAGCGCCGGTCTGTAGCTGAGCATACTGTCTTTATACGCGATTCTAAATACCTCCAATTTAGTTTTCATCCATTTTCTCTCCAGATTACGGGCTGTTCTCTTGAGTTCATGCGTATGACTATTATACCAAGGTGCAGGTGCTTGTTCTCTAACCTTTTTTAACCGGATGGGGGCAACGGTGTCTAATGTGCTAGTGAGGATAAGGTCTATGTTGTTAGTGATTTCATCAAGATTATTAGTAGTTATGGGTTTAGTGAGAAATTGAGATAAATCAGGCAGGTTATTTATGAATCTGTCCTTAGTGGTTGGAACAATAGTCCTACCAAGTCGATAACGTGGTGCAACACGGCTAATCTGCTCTACCGGTAGTGTGTACAGTATGAGGTAATGGTCTGTGATGTCATCACTCTGAGGTAAAATATCTATATTAGTGACGTCTGCTCCGTGGGATATTATTAAGTCTAATGTGTGGTTAAAGCGATGAGTTGGTCTGGTGACGTTTTGTTTAACCCCAAAAGAGTTTAATAAGTCAACAAATGATAATCCTAAAGCATCGTTTACATCATCTACATGAATATTAAAATCTCCTACAAGCAGCACTTTATCAAAATTGATCAAGAGGTCTAATAGAAAACAAGCAAACTCTTGAAGAAAATCAGCGTAGGGCCCTGGGGGTCTGTACACGGTGACCAGAGTGAGTTTTCTATGTATGTCTGAAAATACAACTTTAAGAACGAGCACTTCAAATGATTTAAAGCTGAATCCTAACATCTGACTAACATTAAGAGAGGCAGTATAAATGGTTCCTACACCCCCCCACGACCAGTCTGACGCGGCTCATGCTTATAAACATATCCTGACGGTGTCGACTCGTTTAGACCCATATAATCACCTGCTTTAATCCAGGTCTCAGTAAGACAGAGTGCATCGAGATTATTCTCTGTGATCATCTCATTTATAATCAGTGCTTTGGGTGCAAGTGATCTAATGTTTAAAAGACCAAACTTTAAAACTTTTTGGTGTTTGTTTATCTGGCATTTTTCAGTTTTAACTTCAATGAGATTATTTCTGGATCTTGTGTATTTAATTCTTGGTTTTGCTACACGAGGAATAGATACGGTTTCTATAAACTGGGCTGTGTGTGAACTTGTAACTATTTGGTCTGTTGTATGCGTGTTCTCATTGTCGTAAATTTCCTGATGTCTTACCAGTCAGATGGTGTGAAGTATCCTAGAGATGTTATCTGATAGCACTGCTGCTCCAACTCTGCTGGGGTGCAGGCCATCAGGGCGGAAGAACCTAGGACGCTCTCAGAAACAGTTCCAGTTATTAACAAAGAGAAGTTTATGTTCTCGACACCATGACTGTAACCATTCATTTAGAGCTAAAAGTCTACTAAACTTCTCAGCCCCTCGCTGGTAAGTGGGAAGAGGTCCTGACACTATGATCCTCGTTGTGGGTGATGTGCTGCGTACCGTCTCCACCAGGATCCTGAAATCCCTCTTTAATATCTCCGTTTGCCTCAGCCTGGTGTCGTTCGTTTCGGCATGAAGAACAACCGCTCCGAAGTTCTCCTTCAGGATCGCGGGTACCTGCGCAGCGACATCAAGAACACGAGCACCAGGAAAACAGCGAGTGTGCACCTTACCTTTAGCTCCGGTAGCGCGGACATGCCGGACGATGGAGTCTCCGAGAATCACAGTGTCGCGTTCCGTCTCGCGGAGAGGGGCGAAGCGGTTCTCGGTCGAGATCTCGAAGGCCTGTAGTGGTGGCGGGGGAGACGTCCTCGACCGGGGCTTTGCTTGTCTCTTCCGCCGCTGCCGCATCCAGGGTTCGTGTTGCACCTTTGCCGGAGATGTAGGTGAACTGGGTCTGGGCAGAGAAACACGCGGAGTTGAGGTGCTGGGAGCGTTGGGTTCAGCCCGGGAATTTACCTGGGACGAGTGCGCGTCCGCCCGGGATGTTTCCAGCGCCGCTTTCCGCTCTCGCAGCCGGGCATGCTTTTCATGCAGCTCGCGAATCTGTTTCTCCAAAACCTCCATCTCCAACGCCAACGTTTGCAAATCGAACGAGTCTTCACCTGTGCTCAAAGTCAGACACACAGACGGCATAGTGCTCATAATCACGAACAGATTTCAGATACACAAATAAGATAAAGTGAGAGAAAATATAATGGTAGTCGAGTTTAACTGACTACAGGCACAAGTCAGGAAGACAAACAATTTAGGATTATTAAAAGAGAAAAACACAAACAAACGAATATAAACACGAATACAAACACGGAACTCGCGGCAAACAAGTCAAACACAGGAAGCTACGTCACCGGAAGAGAGATTGTAATCCGCAATTATAGTTTTAATAGTTTTCTCTTGGTTGAACTAAATAGTATATTTATAAAAAATATGCACTTATCCAGACAGATTGCATGGCTGGGAGAACTAACATGTATCAAGAAGAAGAACAAAATCTGCCAGAAAATGCCAACACCAATGTTGCATCTTTGAAGTGAGTAAAACAAAACCCAAAAGCAGGAAACTGTAGAGCTGAGGCAATCAATGTTACTGAAGTCATGGGCTGTGAGACCAGCAGGTTTACCTTTTTAGAGTAGGCAATAGGGAAATGGACTTTAAAGTGTACAACTAATTCAACAAACTGAAAGAAAACCCCCAGGAAAAAAAAAAGTAAAGAAACCAAATGCAGTGCAGTTTAAAGTATGGCAGAAATTGAACGTGACCCTACTTTGAAATACTGATGCTTTTATTGCATTTTTTTGGGGGGGATATTTTGTACAAGGAACACAGAGAGAGATTTGTGAAGTTGTTAACAAGCAGCTGGTTGCACCAAAAGGAAATGGAAGGAAAATTAAAGTACTAATATAGAAAAGGCTGCAGCTCAGGAGAAACTAGAGAAAGGTGACACGGAGGAAGAAGGTGGGCCTGAGGATTGTGTGGGAGGTGAAGCGGAAGCTAACTATGCAGAAAACAGAAGAAGAAAAGGAAAAAAAGGAGAAGGAAAATCGAAAATATATTTGACATTTGACTAGAGGACTGAAAGAGTGGGAAGTCAGAAGCACTGGTGCTAGAATGGGGAATTTTAAATGTTGATATTTGCATGTATTTAATGTAAATACATATTTTTTTCATTCATCTCCAGTAACCATTTTCCTTGTCAGGGTCAAGGTACATCTGAAGCCTTACCTGGGAAGGCTGAGAATGAATCAGGAATCTACCCAGGATGGGACAAAGTCTATCTCAGGGCATCCTGCACACATTTGTTCAGTCAGTCACACTGACAGACAATTTTGTTGTCAGTTAATAAAGAAGTCAATTAAAATTTGCTTAAGTAGTCAAAGATTTTTTAAGAGGTGGGAGAAAATTGGGGAACCTGGAGGAATCCTACATGGACACAGGACGAACACCTAAAACTTAACACTTACTGTAACTTAGACTTAGTATCCTGAAAAATTCTAAATTTGTGATGTAGCTACCTGCTGCACAAAAAAATTAGAACAGTATTACTTTTTTATTGGGTACTAACTAAATGTGAAACCTGCTAATACCTGCTCTTCTTCTTCTTCTTTCAGCTTCTCTTATTAGGGGTCACCACAGTGGATCATCCTTCTCCATAACACTCTGTCCTTTACATCAGCCTCTTTCACACCAACTACCTGCATGTCTACCCCCACCACATCCATAAACCTCCTCAATGGCCTTCCTCTTTTCCTTCTTCCTGGTGGCTCCATCCTCAGCATTCTCCTACCAATATACCCCATGTCCCTCCTCTGCATATGTCCAAACTATCTCAATCTCGCCTCCCTCACCTTGTCTCCAAAATATCCTACATGCGCTGTCCCTCTAATAAACTTCATTCTAATTCTGTCCATCCTCGTCACTCCCAACGAAAACCTTAACATCTTTAGCTCTGCTACCTCCAGCTCCGTCGTCTGTCTTTTACTCAATACCACTGTCTCTAAACCATACAACATCACAGGTCTCACCACAGTCCTATAAACATTTCCTTTTACTCTTGAAGATACCATTTTATCACAAATCACTACTGTCACTCCTCCACCCACTACACCCTGCCTGCACACTTTTTTTTTCACTTCTCTAACACACTCTCCATTACTGTTGACCCCAGGTACCTGAACTCCTCCACCTTCTCCACCTCTTCTCCCTGCAACCTCACCACTCCACTGCCTCCCCTTTCAATCACACACAAGTACTCTGTCTTACTCCTACTGAGTAAAGTAAAGTCAAATTTATTTCTATAGAGCTTTTCACAACAGACATTGTCTCAAAGCAGCTTTACAGAAATCAACAGTTAAGGTGAATGGTGTGCATTTATCCCTGATAAACAAAGCCACGGTGACTGTGGCAAAGAAAAACTCCAATAGATGTCATGAAGAAGAAACCTTGAGAGGAACCAGACTCAAAAGGGGAACCCATCCTCATTTGGGTGACATCAAGAGTGTGATTAGTCTTTAAACAATACAGAACACTGGAGAGTGAGAACTAACATGAGCACTGGAATGTAAGATTATAAGTAATGTTCTTTCTACAGTCTTATACAGTCATTGTGTTTATAAAACTAGGAGCTAGTTCACATCTGATCACGTGCACATTATCAACTTGTGCTGTTAATATCATGAACAGCAGCAATGCTAATTTCTCTCCAATGCTTCTCTTTCTCTCCCCATCCCGAGGCAAATATGTGACGTATGTTATGTGTAGGCTTTGCAAAAAAGATACGTTTTTCAATCTGCACTTAAACTGGGAGAGTGTGTCTGAGCCCCGAACACCGTAAAGAACCGAAAGTTTAGGGGCTAAATGTGAGAATACTCTACCGCCTTTAGTGGACTTTGCTATTCTAGAAACTACTAGAAGTCTTGAGTTTTAAGATCTCAAGGAGCGTAACGGATTGTAGCATGTTAGAAGACTGGACAGATATATGGGAGCTAAACCATTTAGTGTTTTGTAAGTAAGAAACAGTAGTCTGTAGTCGATTCAAAACAGGTAGCCAGTGTCGGGACGATAAGATTGGGGTTATATGGTCATATTTCCTCGACCTTGTGAGAACTCTGGCCTCCGTATTCTGGACTAACTGAAGCTTGTTTATTAACGATGCAGGACACCCACCTAGTAATGCATTACAATAGTCTATTCTGGAGGTCATGAATGCTGAACTAGTTGTTACAGAACATCCGTCTAAATGCAGGTTGAAATGCTTGAGCTTCTGTGTACTGGTTTTTGGTCCAATTAACATAATCTCCGTCTTACCAGAATTTAATAGTAGAAAGTTATGGGTCATCCAGTCTTTTAATTCATTAATACACTCAGTTATCCGAGCTAATTGAGCTGTATCGCCTGGTTTTGATGAGATATATAGCTGGGTATAGTGGAGGCTAATTCCATGCCTTCTAATATTATTTCCAAAGGGAAGCATGTATATTGTGAAAAGCAGGGGTGCTAGAACTGAACCTTGTGGCACGCCATAATTTACTAGCATTAACCTGGATAGCGCTCCATTTAAGTCTACAAAATGGTAACGATCAGACAGGTAGGATTTAAACCAGCTTAATCCCTGTCCCTGAATGGCGATGTAAATTTGTAAGCGATCTAGGAGGAGATCATGGTCTATAGTGTCGAATGCAGCACTAAGATCTAGTAAAACTAACAGCGAGATGAAGCCTTGGTCTGAAGCTAAAAACAGGTAATTAGTGATTTTAACTAGAGCAGTTTCTGTGCTATGATAAGGCCTAAAACCTGACTGAAACTCTTCAAAGATATTGTTCTCTTGTAAGTAGGAACATAACTGGGCAGCGACAATCTTTTCTAAAATCTTAGACATAAATGGGAGATTTGAAATGGGTCTGTAATTTGATAGCATGTTTGGATCCAAATTAGGTTTCTTCTTGAGGGGCTTAATAACTGCAAACTTGAGGGATTTAGGGACATGCCCTAAAGATAGTGAGGAGTTAATAATATTAAGAAGAGGCTCACCAGCTGTATGTAACACTTCCTTCAATAGATTAATTGGAATGGGATCTAACTTAAATGTTGTTAATTTAGCTTTAGTAATAACATCATACAGCTCTCACTGTGCTACACATGTAAAGCAGTGAAGTTGTGGAGTTTTAGGTGAGATTGTGTCAGGAGATGCTGTCAGAGGTTGGACCTCCACAATTGTTTTTCTAATACCATCAATTTTTTCAGTACTAAACTGTGATGGAACACATTTTTCAGATACCTGATTTGTTGTTAATTTAGCTTCTGTACTTAAAAAGGACCTGGGATTGTTTTTGTTGTTTTCTATGAGTTTTCAGCTCTAGCAACTTTTAGCACCTGTCTGTAGCTAAGCATACGTGATTCTAAATAACTCCAATTTAGTTTTTCTCCATTTTCTCTCCAGATTACGGGCTGTTCTCTTGAGGGCATGCGTATGACTATTATACCAAGTTGCATGTGTTTTTTCTCTAACCTTTTTTAACCGGATGGGGGCAACAGTGTCCATGTACATCTGTTATTGGCACAAAATTAATCACGTGTGATTAACACAAAATGAAACACTCTGTCTATCAAACTCGTTAGGCCTGAGTAATATTAAAACATTTTTTTTCAAAACAAACACGTCATGAATGACTCATCACTAGACTGTATCTCTTGTCTTGCTTTATTTTTTATATGCTCTTTCATGTTGCAATTTAATTGATACTTTAATATATACACAGATATATTGCAGGTTAGTTTTGACAACTTTTTTGATTTATTGTTTTCTTCATCAGGTGAAAGTTAAGTCAATAGTAAAAGGTTAACTTTTAGTATTATATCTAATTACAATCAATACTCAACACTGACCAGACCCTGCCTAGTGTGTGAGAGCTTCACAACCAGAACGTAGGACAGAGAAGCCCGGAGCGGCTCTAAGGTTGAGGTTGTAAAACCTGACAAAAGTCAGCGGGGTGGATCAGCCAGTGGACCAGGCCGTAGAGGCCGCCACACTCCGAGTGGAGTGAGCCTTGACCCCAAGCGGAGCAGGGAGACCAGAGGACTCGTAAGATAATGAGATAGCATCCACAACCCACTTACTGAGAGTCTGCTTATTGGCAGGAAACCCTTTCCTGTTAGGGCCATAGCAGACAAACAGTTGCTCCGACTTCCTCCACGGACTTGTCCTGTGGAGATAAGTCGGTTTTGATTCTCCTGGTCGGGGGCTAAGAATGGAAGAGGGCAGAATGCCTGCAGCACGACAGGTCGGGAGATATGTACCTTAGGTACATACCCAGGTTTTGAATAAAGGAAAGCACTGGCAATGCCAGGGGCAAACTCCAGGCGAGAGGGGGCATGAACAGAGCCTGTAGGTCCCCGAACCTCTTCAGGGAGGAAATTGCCAGGAGGAAAGTGTTTTTTACAGATAGGTACCTAAGGGCCACTTTGGCAAGGGGCTCGAATTGGGGGCTCAGAGAGAGCTGCCAGCACAATGGCCAAGTCCCACACAGGCACTTTGGGTCGCATCCCGGGCCTCAGCCTACGGGCGCCGTGGAGGAAATGGGTCACAAGAGGGTGCCTACCCTGTGACTGCCTCGCAGGTGGGGTAATATAAGCTGGCAATCGTCCTTACCTAAGCATCACCAGAACAGGCCAGGAGGGGCAACCATGGCATTCAGAAGGAAAGCCCTGTCCCTGTCAGGAATCTCCGCTCACAGGGTGAGCCATAGAAGCCCTTCTGTGGCTACTAGGGCTGACATTTACCGACCTACGGCCATGCCATACCTTGGTGGCCCTGAGGGTTAGGTCGCACCGCAACGTAAATCCTAAATCATCAGCCCCAGAGCTGAATCCCTCGCCATCTCTCATAGCAGGTCAGCCTGGTATGCCTGCAACACACTCATCGTGTGGAGGCAACCCCCGGCCTGACCTGCTGCATAGCACCTACCTACTAGAGCCGAAGTGGCTTTTGTAGGCAATACCGAACCCTCGGCAATGCATCACCTTGGGAGAGATAGCCAGCCGGCGTCTCTACAACCCTGGGCATCTCCCCATAGCTGCATTCCCTGAACCCTACTATATTCACATACAGAAAATGCGGGGCAAAGGTATGGGCTGCGTATGGGGTCTTCCAGGACCTAGACACCTCGGTGTGTAGGTCGGGAAAGAGTGGTGGGCTCACTAGCATCCGACAATTTTCCCTTCTCGGAGGAAGAAATACGGAGCACGGCGTTATACAGGAGCTGTGAGCCACGCGACCTTCAGCGCCGCACCGCGCACTCTCCGAAAATTCTCCCTCCTTGGAGGAAGAAATACGTAGCACCACGTTACACACACCGAGAGTAGAAACCGCAGAATGAGTGCTTTCCCCAGGGAACAGGAGCCCGCCAGCAGCCAGGAGCGCAAAGCCACACAGCTAAAAATGCTAACAGTTGACTCCTTCAAGAGCCGACCAAGCATGCTCCTAAGCTAAGCAAACAACACATCGGAACTTTTGCTTGCATGTAAGCTCATGACTGCACAGATTCACACACAAAGCGCTTACCTGAACAGAAAGAACCTAATGTCGCTACCATCCCTCAGCCATTTTGTAGGTTCCTGGTTTACACGACGTTGCCCGCTGATGACGTCACGACTTGCCTATTAGCCGGATTTTACACGTGGTTTAGATCGTGGACAACGCGAGACGTTCCCAAAGCATTGTAGTGCAGCTCGAAGTTCCCGGATTGGGATTTTTATCTTTTTCAGCTTAAGTCCACAAAAGTGCACTGTGTTGGCCCAAATATATTAGATGGCTTTAAAATATTCAGCTTTTGTTTTGCTTACCCTTAAAACATTTTGCTGGCATAGCACTAGTTCCTTGCAAGCTGGTCTCCCTGCTGTCAGCCACTTTGAGAAATATCCTTCACTAACAAAGGAATATGTACTGTATTATATTGTCCGCTTGATATTATAAACTCAATTACACAAACAGTCCTCTTCCATTGCCAGTTAATTAGCTAGAATGGACTTGCAGATTCAAAATAATAAAAAAACAGTGTCTAAAACAGGGTCTAACATGTTTATCCAGGCCCATATGTAAAACATCTGTTAAACATGTTAGCCTGGAACACAATCACATGCAATATGGACCAGCAACAAATGCTGTGTATCAATACAATCAGTTGCATTATTCAGTGGTACAAGCTATATGCACAATTACTCTCAAAGGAAAGGCACATGAAAATGTTTAATGGCATTCATGTGGATTTGTTTTGCTCCCTTATTTTATTTAAAAATTAATAGTGTCTGGCAACTTATCTTGGCCATAAGCCTAAAAGTTGCAATTTAATACAATACACAATATCAGCCTGAATGTATAAGCGCATGCGCATTTAACAGTAGAGCCAGTTTGTTGTACTGTTGCCAATATAATCAATAAAAGGACCAAAACTGCTGGCACAATGTCTCAGGGTGAGCAAAAGTAATCATAGATCTGCAAAGAGTGTCATAAACTTGCCAGTATTTTAACAGTACAACAAATATATCTGTATAGGCCACAAAATATTGTCTCAGCTAACCTATTCTAATTTGATTGTCTACAGCTCCAATTAAAATAAGCAAATAAATGAATCACATATTGGGAAATGAACTCTCTGGTTAATCTGCTTCATACTGCAATGCATGTAATTATTCATTATAGAAGAGAGTCTTGTCTTTTTTTTACCTTTAATGTATTTAAGTAATGTCACATTTAACAAATAAGGGGTGTGAGCAGGAGCAATTTATTCACTGTTACCTGTTCTGTTTCCAAATTTCTCTTGTCCTCATAAATTACTATAACTCAGACAATGTTTGGTGTCCAAAGTTGAGATTTTGATTCTAAGCACCATGTCTATGTAGATAGACCTATCATAGATGTACAGAGGGTGAGGGGTGTTTTTTGCTGGTGATACTGTTATCTAGTCAAAATTGAGGGCACACTTAACAAGCATGGCTACCATAGACAAAGGTTGAACATCAGTGTGTTAGTGTATTGTCACTAAGATATACTATATGGACAAAAGTCTATAGACACCTAATCATAAAATGCAATTCAAAAATTGTTCAGTAGGGTAGAGGTCAAAGCTCTATAACAAGACTCAAGATCTTCTACTCCAACTCATGTAAACCATATTGTCATGAAGCGTTGTGTACAGGGTCAATGCCATGCTGGAACAGGTTTGGGTCTCCTAGCTCAATTGAAAAGAGAATTTGATTGTACCGCATGCAAAGACATACTATACAGTTGTGTGCCTGTATGGTTGGAAAAGTTAGGTGTCCCAATGCTTTTGTTTATGTAGTCAGTGGTGAATGAAGTAAACAAAGCATGTACTCGAGTTCCATTAGGTAAAATATTAGTAGATCCACTAGGTAAAATTACTCAAGTAAAAGTAAAAGTGCTCCCTTTAAACTTTCACTTGAGTAAAAGTACAAAAGAATTTGCCTTTAAATGTACTTAAGTATCCAAAGTACTCTGATTTATTATGGCAATAATGTCCTATTGTCTCTCTCTTTCTCTCTCTCTCTCTCTCTCTCTCTCTCTCTCTCTCTCTCTCTCTCTCTCTCTCTCTCTCTCTCTCTCTCTCAGATACTCCTGTCCCATGACTCCAAATTGTGCTGTTCTCACAGTATTCTCTCTCTGGCTCTTATTTAAAACCACAGTACATCCTTAATGACTTTAAACTTTACTCCCAACACTATTCATAAAAGTTTTAACTATGAACCCATAAATAAAAAGAAACAACTGATTTCACAAAATGTAGTTAAAAGTAAGATATTTCACTTTGAAATGTAGTGAAGTTAAAGTAAGTGGAAATACTTCAGTAAAGTATAGATATGTCAAAAAAGCAACTTAAATACAGTAACGAATTACATTTACTTTGTTACTGTATACCACTGCATAAAGTGTTTATGTAAATCAACAGATGCTTAGTTCAGCTGCTGAACACTGAAATGAAATCTTGATTTTAATACACAGATGTAATATTGTAAAACATCAAATGAGCTAAATAGTTAAGTCTTTCAGCTAGCTGATGTCTTACCTGTACATGAAATCATTATCATGCATTGTCAGAATCAGAATCAGGTTTATTAGCCAAGTATGTTGACACACACACACACACACACACACACACACACACACACACACACACACACAAGGAATTTCGTTCCAGCTGTTAGTTATGGTATCTGTCTTCACGATCATAAGGAAACGGCTCTAATTTGATTGATAGTCTTCTGCAATCAACCAATCAATCAATCTATTAATCAATCAATAAATAAGTCAAAATATTCTGATTTCATTACAATACACTCTAAAAAGTACCATTACACTGAAACACAGTCTAATACTGTAGAGTACATGTAGAGTACATGTAGTTTATTATATTCCAGCCCTAATAATAGCATTAAAAAAAACATCTGTTCTATCCACCAGAGTGAAAACTAATCCATCTAAACAGGCCTAGAAGGAGCTCTCAGTCAGCCTGCAGATGGCCTGCAAGCATCCAGCAGTCACCAAGAGACTATTAATACACAGCTCACACTGTTTACAGTAACGCCCATGTGATTTGGCCTCGTCACATACCTGAACAGGCCATAGCTTTGATTTTGTAAATCAGCACTGTAAATCAAACCTACTAAAAGCAGGTGTGTGTTTGTCCCCCAGATGTTTAATTCTTGACATTGATGAAATGTTGATTGAGCAAGGACATATTGGTTGCACAGACATCTTTTTACTAATCTGTATGTTTTTATCTAACATTAGCTATTATTGTCATTTACTACTCTGACAAAAATGTAAACTCTTCCTAATCTTCAATAAAACTGAAGAAGGTGGTTGTCAGGGATCCACCTGCCACGCTCCCCTCGGTAGCTGTCACGCTGCCTTGTTCTGAGAGACAGGTGTCTCTTGTTACAAATTCCCCTATATAAGCCTCTATTCCCATCTCACTCGTGTCGAACCTACTCAATGGCTATGGACACCGACCTTACTCAGGTCTGCCAGCATTCCCCGCTGGTTCCGTGGATTTTCTTCATTCCGAGGATTACCTTAGTGGATTACTCTCCTCCCGTGGATTACTATCCTCCCGTGGTTTGTTTTCGTACCGTGGATTACTTACATCCCGTGGATTCTTTTTGCGATTCAGTTCGTATCTCTACATGACTTGTGTGTGTGTGTGTGTGTGCTCACAATAAACATGATAAAGCTACTCCCATTTCTGGTTTGTGGTCTGAACCCTGACAGTGGTCCTATTTATCTATGTAATGCATTATTTTAGTATTCAATTTAGTACTTTAAAAAACTTCTTAAATGCACTGCATATTTATGTACCGTATTTTTCAGTTTTCTTATTTTTTTACGCTTTGAACCCCGCGGCTTAAACAATGAAGCAGCTAATTTATGAATTTTTCCTCGTTTTTCCCGGTTTCACAAACTTCAAGCCAAAAAACTGAGCGACATAACATTAGACCAATGAAATTTCCGAACGGAAACAAAAAAAACGCACCTCACCTGTGTTCTGAGCTGCACGGCTTCGGGAGAAAAAACTTTTTTTTTAAACGCACGACGATGCCAAAAGATAAACTCCCGATAGAAATAGTTGTGAAAGGAAGGAGGAAGACGGTGAACAATGACTTACTTGGTCGGCTACTGTTTAGATACAAGCCGTTGTAGCGCATTGAGTCAGGGTGAAGGGATAGTGCGCCAACTCCAGTTGCAACAGAAATCATATAAGCACAGACAGGTTTCCAAAACTCGTGCTTTTTTATTTTTCTTGGCAACAGCGTTAAGGGTTAGTCAACGAAACTTAGAAATCAGCATCAGAAAATAATAAGGACATAATCCTCGTCTTGAACACACGCAGTAATACTGGAAAAATGCAGTGGCAGGCTATTCACAAAATTCCGCTATGCTCCTAAAGGAAGCGCAACATATTTCACCCGTTACACCGTGTGTAACGTGTCTTTTGTTAAAGCCTGTGTAAAGTACATTAGTGTAGACAGGTGCGGCTTATTTATGTTAAAAATTAAAATATTTGTAAAATTCAGTGGTTTCGGCTTATATATGGATGCGCTTTATAGTCCGGAAATTATGGTAACTCATTTGCTTTATTTCCATGTTTGGTCAGAGAAACCAAAGCATCCTCAATTGTAATTTGAAATTCCCCCTTGGAGTTTGATGTAAATAATTTTTTCACTGGAAATGTATTAATAAAGTGCAAGCACAAAAGAACGATCAACAAGCAACATATTCATATTAATTCCTCCATTCATTCAAGTCTTAAATTGGCCTATCTCAATTTAAATACATGGCACTGCAACGCAGTGGGTAGTACTCCTATCCTCACAGCCCCAGTGTTCCCGTTTCTCAGCCTTGATCAATTTGGGCCCTCAGGAAATGGAGAGACGCCAACAATTGGCAGACAGGTGCAGAAACATCTCTTGTAGAGTAAAATATCAACTGAGTAGCTGGATTATATATGGGTTTGTAATGGCTGATCTAATCAAATGTCTATCTGTTTTGTTACCTTGTGTATAAACCATGGAGTCAGACTTATAATGCTAAGAAATAAAAGACTGACAAATAGTTTTTTTGAAGTAATACAACACAATACTTAAATTTCGTCCTATTTGTATTGTCATCGTTTTTTTTTAACAGTGTTATATATAGATTTTCAGATGATGATGTGTAATCTTGTTTAAACAGTCAAACATGTTTAAAACATGTAACATTTAAAACATGTAACATGTTTAAACAGTCAAACAGACCTAAGGGTTTTCGGCAGCCTAAATGAGATGTGTGGCTTTCCAAGCAATATGTGGTTCTCCTCCAAAATGTTACCACAATGCTGCAGCCACACAATTGCAAACAAAGCTCTATGAAGGTATGGTTAACATGGGCTGGAGTGGAACATCTTGTGAGTAGCCTGCTATAGAGCTCTGACATCAACCCTGTTGAACACCTTTAAGATGAATTGGAACTTGTGTGCAGTCAGTGTTTCAGTTCATCTTAAAGGTGTTCACTAGGGTTGATGTCAGAGCTCTATAGCAGGCCTCCTTATCCTACTTGAGTACCTGACTTTACTTATGCTCCCCCTTTTTGACTGAATGAGTACAACCACACTTCAAATTTAGTGTAATATCTTCCCAGAAGAGTGGAGGTTATTATGATATCAAATAAGGAATAAATATGGAATGGGGTGTTTAAAAGAAACACATGAAACTTATGGGTCAGGTGTTTGCAATCCTTTGTACATTTAGTGTACCTGGATATTATTTGGGGAGGGACAGAACTGTAGGTCTCGAAGGTGGCTCACAGAATAATGCTTAGTGTGAAGCAGATGCAAGCAGATTATTTTAATAGCATGCAAACCAATAAAACACAAAACAAACAAGCTATAACCTTAGCATAAAGACAACTGTGAACAATACCAACAACTGTGGATGACAAGTGTGAGACATAGAGTGTTGTGAAAGATGAGTTTATATACTAAGTGCTAATGAGCTGTAAATGTGATTCAGGTGTGCAGGCAGTCACGTGACATGGTTCAGTGAAGTGCATCAGTCTGGCAGATATTATAGCATCAATTTAGAAACAAACAATCCAGAACACAGGAAACATATGAAAAAACTAAGTGCACATTAAAAATAATAATAATAATAATAAATAGCTACAAGCAGTCTCAAGGCTTTCCCCTTTAAGCACATCCACAGCTCATAAACAGGCCATAAAAGTGGCTCTAGAATGTATTATTTTCCCGGATAATAGTCATTATGAATTGTCAAAGCCTCATATTCAGTTTTATACTACATTGTTTAAAATGAAAGAGTTAATATAAAATTGGTTCACATTAAACAAACTTTTAATTATGCTAAGCAGAGTAATTAAGATTTTAAGGTCTGGTCAATAGATTTATAAAGTCAAAATGTATCTTTTTTCCGACCAGAATCTTAGAACTGTTTTTAGTGGCTCTTTTTCACAGACTTTGTTCGAACAAAAGTAATCTTAGTAAAAAAATAAAGGATATCAGACAATACTATAGTAAAAAACTGAGTATACAGTATAAGAAGAAATGTTCCAGTGTCATTTTAACAATGTGATTAAGTAGCTTCTATTTTAACTCATGCTGATTGACAGGATTTTGTACTTAGATAATGGTTGAATTGAGAAGATCAAAAGCTTGCCCATTTTCTCCCAGGATATGAATTTAAAAGCCATACAAGTAGCCAGCAAATTTAGCTGACTTGAACATCTCAAACCATCTAACTCACTGCAGCACTGCTGAAATAACACTGAATGTCACTTTTCCAGGGTGTGATTTTTACTCCTGCTGAAATATTAGACTAGCCATGTTGAGTTATTCAGGTGTACAGCCTCCTTCAGCTCACCTCAGAATATTACTGGAGTCTGTAAGGTGAAAAATCTAATTTTTCTCTCTATTACACATAACACACAATTTACACACATTTACACTGCCATTAATCTGTAATAATTACTCATGAGAGCAGAGAGCTTCTCTGCTTTAAGTCGAAGATTTACTGTGTTTACCATCTCCAGCTTTCTTACTATAAAGGACACCAGCCTAGTGATTTATATAATAGTCTTTGTTTTAGAATCAAATATGCTGTAATTCAGTATATACATTCAAATTGCTCAGAAAGTGATGATTATTCTCCTACAGTATAAGAGCACAACTCTATGGTAGTATGGTAGAGCAGCATGCATTTTCTTGTCTAAGTTCTCTTCCAGGTTCTCTTGTTTACTCCCCCTCCAAAATTCAGGAGGATGTGTGACTCTAATATGCTCTCAGGTGTGAATAGGTGTGTGAATAGGTGTGTAGATTTGTGTGTGTGTGTGTGTGTGTGTGTGTGTGTGTGTGTGTGTGTGTGTGTGTGTGTGTGCTTGTAAGAATAGGATTTGGGTTCATTGTGACTCAAAATTTAGAAAAATCTAATGCAGAAATTTTTAGATTTGGAATCTAATGTAAAGCTATAAAAGGAAATGTATACAAAATATCTTGAATATTTAATATTTTGTGCTATTTGCAAAAAAAAAAAAAAAAAAAGCAGTATATGACTTGTAATCAACAATTGTATTGAATATTCATCTTGGTTGTTATTGTTGTTGTCAAGGCTGTGTGTCTCTTTGTTGCACATCTGCAGTGTTCAAAATGTTCTGCACTTGCCCTTGCCTTTGCCCATATTGCATGACAATGAGGCTGCATTTCCAGCTGGCCTACAGATTGGTGATCTTGCTAGTAGCTAGGTATCTATGTGTTAGTGCATAATAACACTGTACATTAACAATAAACTTGGCATCTCTAGCTTTAGGCTAGAAGGCTGAGTGAACTAACTAGTTAAGCCGCAGATCTCATACCGGTGGTTCCTGGCTCTTGGTGTCCAATTAAATAGTCTAGTTTCTAGCATTTTCATCTATTTTCAGATCAATTTTTTTATTTCATTTCTTTCCCAATTACTATCATGCCTTTTTCTTTTTCTCGAGGTGGTGTGCTTTGTATAATTGGCTGATGGCTTTGGGTGATTTACATCTTTTTTGTAAGAGCATCGCATGCTATGTAGAGCAGTCCTTGGACATCATTTTGTGCAAAAACAAACTTAATTTGACAACATTTTTAAGCAAAAGTGTATGCTTTTACATAGAAGTAAATGATTATAACTCACTCATAAATGTTTACAAAATGCCATTTTGTGCCCAAACAAACTGAGTTTGACTTTGCAGCATTGAGCGTAGGCCTGCAAGAAAAAGTTCAAGTGGATGAGTGCAGGCTACTACTGAGGTTAATGTGCTGTCTGTTCTGATCTGTGATCGGCGTGACAATGTGCTGATTGTAATTGCAGAGCTCTAATAACGAGGAGGTGCTCTGGTGCTAATTAACCCTCGGATGCAGATTACAGGAGGAGAGGCAAGAGGCAAACAGAGAGGCGGCCCACTCTCTGCATTGCACACACACACACACACACACGCACACACACGCACACACACACACACACACACACACACACACACACACACACACACAACAAATCTATCTATCTATCTATCTATCTATCTATCTATCTATCTATCTATCTATCTATCTATCTATCTATCTATCTATACTGTATCTACCTCTTATTATGCATTCTCAATAAACATTTTGGGTGTTCAGGATATAGCTTTTGTAACCATATCCCACTCCATTAAACAGTATGTAAAAATATTGTGCCATCGACATAACAATTTAAAGAGATAATCACTTCATAAAATTTAGATACATTTTTTTTTATGCTCATACTTCAGTTTATGTTTCTATAGTAACAGAGGATGTCCAATCGTTCAGGTATGCATTCGTGAAATGTTGGTTGCATTTTAAAATTCTGTATCCACAGTGAGCAAGGTTGCCAAATACAGCACCTTTACTGTGAACCTCATGCTTCGGGGTCCTCGGTTATTTTCACTTACTCTTGTACTCAGTCAATCATTTTTAGTACCTCTTTTATTCTGGTCTGAGTTAAAGGGATTCTAGGCTGGCAACAATGGAACACGCCAGACTATGAAACATTTCATAATTTCATTTCCATTAACAAGTGGAGAGAGGGGTTTGGATGTTGGATGTTGTACAACTTTTTTGCAACCTTAGACAACATTTAACTACATCAAGTGTATGTAATATGCACGTTTGACAAATTAACAAAATTAAACCCTAAACCTTGAACATGAATGGCACCAATAATCAATTCTTTAATCAGCATCAAGTTGTGATTAATTAATTCAAGAATCTTTGTGGTCCACAGAAACCTTCCATGTTATCATTTGATCAATATTTGACCAGGGTTTTTACGTAAAGCTGTTAAACATGTCCAGTTTTTCCTTAAGACATGACATGAATCGAAACAAAGATGCACTGGAAGATATAAATACAGAAGCATGGAAGACTTTAGTGGTGCAAGCAGGCATGTGCTACACTTTGCCCTGAACAAAGTGGGAGGGGGGAATCTCTGACACGAGCTAGATTACTTTACCATGAGGTGAAAAACTTGGTAACATTTACAGTACAATTTATTAATTTATGCTAATAAATAAGCAGTAATCGTGTTAATATAGTAGTTTTTCCATTTTGTGTCAGTTTAGTCATTAATCTTTATAAATAAATAATATCATGCTCATAAACAATTGTTCTTGGCACAGTGAATCTGTTTAGAATAGGCTGATTACACATTCAGTGTTAGTTTGATTTTATGCAATGAAAAATCAATATATTGGAATAAGAACTTAACTGTATAACAAATCTAGGCTAAAGGCAAAAAAGCAAAACCCTTTCTTTTTTTTGGTGATACTGTAAATTAGGTTGTACATGATTATGAACCTGTATGGTTATTAATAATATAGAATTCACTATTATAGCTATTTATATATCTTAACAGCCTTATTGTATTTCAAAAGATCTTTCTTCTTGGTGTTTTAGTGTCTGCTTTCACTGTGTTATTGCTTGTTTTCCATCCTTTGAATATAATGTTCCATATTAGCTAAAAAGTGCTGAAGTAAATTCGACTAAAGAAAACTCTCTTTGTATAGCAAAAAAAGTTTAATCTCAAATCTCTTTGCTGGTGTCCTTTTAAGTCTCTCTGTTTAGTAAAGCCATTTAAAGTCTCATTTCAGTCTAGATATTTGATACCAAACCTTGCAATACCTGCCATAAATTTTAGAGTTAATTCTTATATAAACTTTTTCTTAAATGATAACAAGACACAGCATGAAGATGCTCACCTGGAAAATATTCAAAATGGTTTAAATAAAGTAAAATGCAGTGTTTGCTGATCGGTATTTTTAAGTGCCCATGAACTCAGCATTGGGGTTTCATAGTAAACATGTAAAATATTTTTGCACTAACAAAATACAACAAATTAAAGAGAGCTAATAACATTACACTAACAACATAACAAGGATACCGGAGATCATTGTGGATATGTAAATTAGCACTTGCTAATTGCAGTAGTGTTACATTATTTTAATTTGACTGTTTTCTGATTTAAGAGAAAACTGAAAAAGATACTGTACTCAGCCAATTTGTGTCTAATCAAATGCCGTCGAGAATGCATATGACTTGCTCATGTAAACAACTGCTCTGATCTGAATGGTCATATTAAATTAGTCATGCAGCATCCAGCACTTATATACTATATATTGTATGTTTGTTTATTACCATTTCAAGATCTTGATACCTCTTTGGACCATCACCAGTTAAACCAAAGGAGGACTCATTAGAATTAGAGTTTTTTGCTGGAGTTTCTCTATGGATGTAGGCTGGAGTGGTAATGATGTGTGTGAGATATAGAGCAGCAGCCAAGAATAATCTTTTATTGAAAACAAGGTGATGGAATCTTTTGAAGAATGAACCATGGCTGCCAGCATCATGGATGCAGCATTTTATATTTAATTGAGATGGTGTTGCATTCCCCAAACATAAATAGAATTGTAATCTAACACAACTGCAAATGTGGCTCTATGCTGTGTGCTGCATTTGGAACCATACAATAGGACAAAGTAATTTTGTGTAAATGTGATTACAGGGCCCCACAGATTTACATCATTTTTATATAAGTATTTTCAATACTGCCAGATTATAAATAAAACATTTTAGAAGCTTGTGTTAATGATATTTAATAAATATGTAAACCATGGAAAGCAGATGAGCTGTTTAAAATTAAGCAAATCTACACAAATCTGTTCCTTATTTGTTCCTGCATGAAGGAAGAGGCATTTAAACAAGTATAAGCGTAATGCCTACAAACACTGCAAAAAATACAAATAAAACATTAAAAAAACTGTGAAATATCAAAAATATCAATCATTGGCTAAATGCCCTACATTCCACTGACAAAAAAAGAATTCACCTTTTATAACATCTCACTCATATTTTACACCAGCTGTGAAAAAAATAAGTTTAGAGTGAAACAATGCAGACATGGAAATAATATTTAGGAAAATAACATTAAATCTTGGTTGCTAAGTACATTTCTGTATTTGAAAATTGAAAGGTACTACTAGTGCACCAATAAATGGTTTCTAACCTTTTTTTTTTTTAGCTAAACAAACATCACTTTTATAGCCCAGTGTGGGCAGTTAAAGGGTGGTAGGCTCACCATTAAGTAGGTTTTTATTCAGGGTTTTAGGCATTGCTGTGTTTATGTAGCCAACTATCAGCCTACAGCCCAACGGTTTTAAATCATGTATACAATGTTATAAATTAATAATGTGCTGTGTGTCAACTTAAAGTCAGAATTAATGACAAAACTGTCTTGTAAAATGGAGACCAGTGTTTGTCATTTTCAATTACAATCAGGCTACATTATATTTTAAATAAGAGCGATATTTTGACTGGGTATAAACATTTGCGCACACATTGTAAATCCTGTGACACAAAACATACTGACTCATTTCTTTCAGAGGCATATTTACTCGCACCTTCATAAGCCCTAGTAAACTCAATTCAATTCAATTCAATTCATTTTTATTTGTATAGCGCTTTTAACAATGAACATTGTCTCAAAGCAGCTTTACACAGATAATGTGGTGATTAAACCTAAATATGTTCTTTGTAAGTATGTTTGTCCCTGATGAGCAACTGTGGCAAGGAAAAACTCCCCGAGATGGCATAAGGAAGAAACCTTGAGAGGAACCAGACTCAAGAGGGAACCCATCCCCATCTGGGTTGCACCAAATGTCCATTTGAAGCAGATATACAATGTTGCGGGGTACAGTGATGACGATCAGAAGCAAACTGCACTCCCGAGTCAGTGCAGCAGACCGCCGACACCAACTACAGTCCAATCCATCCTCAAAGCACCCGTTCTACTCCGGAATTACATGGAACCACCCAAGGTGTTGATGAGAGACCGTCCCAAGCTGCACAGAAGTGTGAAGATCCACGGAGGGAAGAGGGGCAGGAACAGTGGTCACTGGAACCTCAGGAGCATGTTTAACTCAAGAGAAGGATATGGATTATTAAGTGTCCCTATTGGTGTATGAAAGTTAATGTCACTGTGCAGTTTGGACTCCGGCAAGACTCGCTATGGCAGCATAACTAAAAGGGAGAACCAGAAGGTAACACAGACATGAGGGATCTCTGGGATAAGAGACGACCCACCACACCACCGTCAACAAACCCGAGTGAACGTGTGAATGTGAGGGGACGACAGCATACAAATATCCCAGTTCACCAAACACTCTATATCCATGCTCCCTCCAGATCTGAGCCTTTACCTAAGAAAAACCTAATGATAAAAGGCTTGACTAAATAAATAAGTTTTCAACCTCGACTTGAACACTGAGACTGTGTCCGAGTCCCGAACACTGGTTGGAAGGCTGTTCCATAACTGTGGGGCTTTATAAGAAAAAGATCTGCCCCCTGCGGTAGTCTTCATTATTTGAGGAACCAACAGATAGCCAGCACCTTTTGATCTAAGTAGGCGTGGAGGATCATACTGGTACAGAAGTTCACTCAGATACTGCGGTGCGAGACCGTTAAGTGCTTTATACGTCAGTAGTAATATTTTATAATCAATGCGAGATTTGATTGGGAGCCAGTGTAGACTGATTAAAACAGGGGTGATGTGGTCGTATTTCCTAGATCTGGTGAGGACTCTTGCTGCTGCATTCTGAACTAACTGAAGCTTATTTATGCACTTACTCGAACACCCAGACAGTAAAGCGTTACAGTAGTCTAATCTAGAAGTAACAAAGGCATGAACTAGTTTTTCTGCATCCTGTAACGACATCATATTTCTAATTTTAGCAATATTTCTAAGGTGAAAGAAGGCGATCCTGGTAATATTATTCACGTGAGACTCAAAGGAAAGACTCGGGTCATTAATCACACCAAGGTCTTTAACAGCCGTACATGCTGAAACAGAAACACCATCTAGAGATGCTACCTAATCGGAAAGTTTACTTCTAGCTGCATGTGGTCCTAGTAAAAGTACTTCCGTCTTATCTGAGTTGAGCAGAAGAAAGTTATCAAGCATCCACTGTCTAATGTCCTTTACACACTTCTCAACATTGTTAAGCTGCTCTCGCTCATCTGGCTTTGCTGAAATATACAGCTGTGTGTCATCAGCATAGCAATGGAAGTGAATCCCATGTTTATGAATGATTTCACCAAGAGGCAGCATATATAAAGAGAAAAGCAGTGGCCTAAGACAGATCCTTGAGGAACACCAAACTTTACCTCATAGAGTGTGGAGAACTCACCATTTAAATCAACAAACTGATAGCGATCAGTCAAATAAGACCTGAGCCAAGAGAGAGCTGTTCCCTTTATTCCTACAATGTTCTCAAGCCTAGCAAGCAGTATAGTGTGATCAATGGTGTCAAAGGCTGCACTAAGGTCGAGCAAAACAAGTAAGGAGACAAAACCCTGAGCAGAGGCCAATAACAGGTCATTTACCACCTTAACTAGCGCCGTCTCTGTGCTATGATGAGGCCGAAATCCTGACTGATACATTTCAAAAATGTTATTCATAAGTAGGTGTGAGCATAACTGCTGTGCTACAACCTTTTCTAAAATTTTGGATATAAAGGGGAGATTTGATATCGGTCTGTAGTTGGAAAACTGACATGGGTCAAGGTCAGGTTTCTTAATAAGGGGGTGGATAACTGCCAGTTTGAAGGATTTAGGTACATAACCAGTGCTAATGGAAGAGTTAATTATTTTTAAAACAGGTTCAATGACCTTTGGAGCTATCTGTTTAAAGAAACTTGTAGGCAAGGGATCGAGAATGCAGGTTGATGATTTTGATGAGGAGTTTAATGAAATTAAGTCATTCTCATGAATAGGAAAAGGTAAGTGATTACCTTAGATAAATAAAAGTGACCAATGGCCTACACCAAGCAACAATTCATGCAAATGTTGCTCTATACTTTTTCCTTTGTTTCTGAGACAAGATTATGATGCCATAGTTGAATATAGTGTTGCAGTGCAGCTGACAAATGATTATTGAATTATAAATTCCCATTTTCATTGACAGAGATTACTACTACTCTGCCACATAAACATTTCTCCCACTTAGAAATCATGGAGGGGTCTGAAATTGTCATCGTAGGTGCATGTCCACTGTGAGAGACATTAAAAAAAAAAAAATCCAGAAATCACAATGTATGATTTTTTTTAACTATTTATTTGTATGATACAGCTGCAAATAAGTATTTAAACACCTTAGAAAGTCAATGTTAATATTTGGTACAGTAGCCTTTGTTTGCAATTACATAGGTCAAACGTTTCCTGTAGTTTTTCACCAGGTTTGCACACACTGCAGGAGGGATTTTGGCCCACTCCTCCACACAGATCTTCTCTAGATCAGTCAGGTTTCTGGCCTGTCGCTGAGAAACACGGAGTTTGAGCTCCCTCCAAAGATTCTCTATAGGGTTTAGGTCTGGAGACTGGCTAGGCCACGCCAGAACCTTGATATGCTTCTTACAGAGCCACTCCTTGGTTATCCTGGCTGTGTGCTTCGGGTCATTGTCATGTTGGAAGACCCATCTTCAATGCTCTAACTGAGGGAAGGAGGTTGTTCCCCAAAATCTCGCAATACATGGCCCCAGTCATCCTCTCCTTAATACAGTGCAGTCCAAACACGTTTAGTGGAATTATGACCCAAAAGTTCTATTTTGGTCTTATCTGACCACATGACTTTCTCCCATGACTCCTCTGGATCATCCAAATGGTCATTGGCAAACTTAAGACGTGCCTGGACATGTGCTGGTTTAAGCAGGGGAACCTTCCGTGCCATGCATGATTTCAAACCATGACGTCTTAGTGTATTACCATCAGTAACCTTGGAAACGGTGGTCCCAGCTCTTTTCAGGTCATTGACCAGCTCCTCCTGTGTAGTTCTGGGCTGATTTCTCACCTTCCTTAGCATCATTGAGACCCCACGAGGTGAGATCTTGCATGGAGCCCCAGTCCGAGGGAGATTGACAGCCATGTTTAGCTTCTTCCATTTTCCAATGATTGCTCCAACAGTGGACCTTTTTTCACCAAGCTGCTTGGCAATTTCCCCGTAGCCCTTTCCAGCCTTGTGGAGGTGTACAATTTTGTCTCTAGTGTCTTTGGACAGCTCTTTGGTCTTGGCCATGTTAGTATTTGGATTCTTACTGATTGTATGGGGTGGACAGGTGTCTTTATGCAGCTAACGACCTCAAACAGGTGCATCTTATTTAGGATAATAAATGTAGTGGAGGTGGACATTTTAACGGCAGACTAACAGGTCTTTGAGGGTCAGAATTCTAGCTGATAGACAGGTGTTCAAATACTTATTTGCAGCTGTATCATACAAATAAATAGTTTAAAAAATCATATATAGAGATTTCTGGATTTTTTTTTTTTAGATTATGTCTCTCACAGTGGACATGCACTTACGATGGCAATTTCAGACCCCTCCATGATTTCTAAGTGGGAGAACTTGCAAAATAGCAGGGTGTTCAAATACTTATTTTCCTGACTATATCTATATATATATATATATATATATATATATATATATATATATATATATATATATATATATATATATATAGAGAGAGAGAGAGAGAGAGAGAGAGAGAGAGAGAGAGAGAGAGAGAGATAGATTAGATTCATCTTTATTATCATTGAGCAAGGCACATGTACAGAGCCAATGAAATGCAGCCTAACTAGAAGTGCATAAGTGTCCTATTTACAATAAATAACAGTAAGATAAATAGGGTATAAGGTCCATATACAGGGATGAGGTCATTAATGTACAGAAGGTGCAATAGGTAAAAATATATGGTATATATTACAATATACAATATACTGTGCAAGATTATGCATATATAGACATGTCAGAAAATAATAAGACTCAAATGACATGATATAGTTAAGTATGAATGAATGTATGATACAGTAGATACAGTTTAAATATGGGAGGAATGTACAGTAGTGCAGATGTGAGTTATGAATTGTGCAAATACTGTGTATATATATATATATATATATATATATATATATATATATATATATATATATATATATGTAACGATAATGCTTGTTGTGTGATAAGATGGTGGGCCCCATGAGCCACCAGAACAGTCTTTGCATTTGCAATCCATTCTACACAATCTTTGCATTTGTAATCCAAAACTGGTGGATTACAGTTCTTAATTGGTGTTTGTTTTGTTTTCTCTAATATGTTAATTTAAAATCAAAAAGATCTGTTTACTGTAAAGGGAATAACATAGAATCTACATTATTTTCATATTCATAAATGCATTCAAATATGAGAAGTAATTCCTTCCTTCATGTTCCTCTATGCCTTAATATCAATTGCTGAGTCTTCCAAAAGCTTGATAATTTCTATTAGCTTTATCTTTTTTTTTTTTTTTTATTCATCCTGTAACCATATTTCAACCTTCCTGTCCTACAAAGGACACTAAATATTGCCTGGGCTGTCACTTTGTCTCTCTGTTCTGCTTGCCATTCCTACTACATTAAGGACTTTGCTCTGCCTCCTTACCCTGCTAAGGATTACAAACCACCTACCTGTTTATCCTTGGAAATCAATTTGCCACCTTTAATCATTGAGGACACTGCTCCATCTCTTTGCTTTACAGTGTACATCACATTCTCCTCTTACTTCATCGTAGATGTTGCTTTCCTCTGGCACTGCCTTGGGCTGTGCTTCCCCTCACTGGCTTTTCGTGGCCATTGCTTCACTCTTGAGCTATTCCTTAGGCCTCACACTACCTTTTAGCTGTGTGGATATCACTCCGCCTCCCCGCTCAATAGAAAAAGTGGTGTCTCCTGCCTGCTGTGCTAAACATACCACACCCTGTAAGCCCAAGCAATCCTAAAGTGGAGAGTCTTTTTTGTCATAGTGGTGCTAAAAATTGTGCAGAACTACAATTCTGAATTTTATCCCAAGTTAGGCGAAGCAAAAACCAGTGGAACAAATATCAATACAGGGGAATTAAAAATGTAAGGTAAAAACATTATCCAAATATTATTATAACATTATACCACCGTTTTATCCCTGCTTTCAGTAGTTTAATCAAATCCCTCATCCACCAGCTCCTAACGAAAAATACTAGCCTGGACTTCCAGTTCAGCTGGCTCTGACCAGTTTAACTACTTAAGGATCCAAGCTGGTCTATATAAAATGTAAAAAAACTCTTATTAACATATTTATGGTTCCTTTAATGAACTTGCATTTCCTCTTTTGCCACAAGCTTTTCTCAGCACTTTGCTTCATTATTGTCACCATTTTAAAGTAACTTTTACAACTGTGATTTACACCTTATACAGAGTGAAAACAAAAGTCAAACACACTGGTATTGTTAAATTAATTCACAAATGAAAGGGAGGAGGAATGCAAGCAAAGTCTCAAAATCCATAAAGGTTTAAAGAGCTTGCCCAGCTTTGAAGCCTTTTAACTCAACTACCCTGTCAACGTCACCGAAACTACCACTAGCACTAGTTGTTTAGTGTGTATATGAGCAGATGTACATATGTGACTGTATTAAGTGCACAACATAATGACAAAGTACATACTCATTTGCGCACCTTGATATGGATTTAATTTACAGAAATTTGTTAAGCTCATTCCAGCCAATTCCAGACAAAAAAAAAAAAATGCCCATTTTCAAATATTCAAATAGTTGTTCTAACATTTTTTGTTAAAAATAAAGTGTTAGTTTGTTTACCTGACTTAGCCATTCAATAATGTAAATGATAAAAAAAAAAAATAAAAAAAAATGTATAATAATTTTATATTATATATATATATATATATATATATATATATATATATATATATATATATATATATATATATATATATACAGTGAGGAAAATAAGTATTTAAACACCCTGCTATTTTGCAAGTTCCCCCACTTAGAAATCATGGAGGGGTCTGAAATTGTCATTGTAGGTGCATGTCCACTGTGAGAGACATAATCTAAAAAAAAAAATCCAGAAATCTCTATATATGATTTTTTAAACTATTTATTTGTATGATACAGCTGCAAATAAGTATTTAAACACCTGTCTATCAGCTAGAATTCTGACCATCAAAGACCTGTTAGTCTGCCTTTAAAATGTCCACCTCCACTACATTTATTATCCTAAATTAGATGCACGTGTTTGAGGTCGTTAGCTGCATAAAGACACCTGTCCACCCCATACAATCAGTAAGAATCCAACTACTAACATGGCCAAGACCAAAGAGCTGTCCAAAGACACTAGAGACAAAATTGTACACCTCCAGGTTGGAAAGGGCTGGAAAGGGCTACGGGGAAATTGCCAAGCAGCTTGGTGAAAAAAGGTCCACTGTTGGAGCAATCATTAGAAAATGGAAGAAGTTAACCATGACTGTCAATCTCCCTCAGACTGGGGCTCCATGCAAGATCTCACCTCGTGGGGTCTCAATGATCCTAAGGAAGGTGAGAAATCAGCCCAGAACTACATGGGAGAAGCTGGTCAATGACCTGAAAAGAGCTGGGACCACCGTTTCCAAGGTTACTGTTGGTAATACACTAAGACGTCATGGTTTGAAATCATGCATATGGCACGGTAGGTTACCCTGCTTAAACCAGCACATGTCCAGGCACATCTTAAGTTTGCCAATGACCATTTGGATGATCCAGAGGAGTCATGGGAGAAAGTCATGTGGTCAGATGAGACCAAAATAGAACTTTTGGGTCATAATTCCACTAAACGTGTTTGGAGGAAGAAGAATGATGAGTACCATCCCAAGAACACCATCCCTACTGTGAAGCATGGGGGTGGTAGCATCATGCTTTGGGGGTGTTTTTCTGCACATGGGACAGAGCGACTGCACTGTGTTAAGGAGAGGATGACTAGGGCCATGTATTGCGAGATTTTGGGGAACAACCTCCTTCCCTCAGTTAGAGCATTGAAGATGGGTCGAGGCTGGGTCTTCCAACATGACAATGACCCGAAGCACACAGCCAGGATAACCAAGGAGTGGCTCTGTAAGAAGCATATCAAGGTTCTGGCGTGGCCTAGCCAGTCTCCAGACCTAAACCCAATAGAGAATCTTTGGAGGGAGCTCAAACTCCGTGTTTCTCAGCGACAGGCCAGAAACCTGACTGATCTAAAGAAGATCTGTGTGGAGGAGTGGGCCAAAATCCCTCCTGCAGTGTGTGCAAACCTGGTGAAAAACTACAGGAAACGTTTGACCTCTGTAATTGCAAACAAAGGCTACTGTACCAAATATTAACATTGACTTTCTCAGGTGTTCAAATACTTATTCGCAGCTGTATCATACACATAAATAGTTAACAAATTATACATTGTGATTTTTTTTTTTTTAGATTATGTCTCTTACAGTGGACATGCACCTACGATGACAATTTCAGACCCCTCCATGATTTCTAAGTGGGAGAACTTGCAAAATAGCAGGGTTTTCAAATACTTATTTTCCTCACTGTATATATAATATCATATATATATATATATATATATATATATATATATATATATATATATATATATATATTTTTTTTTTTTTTTTTTATTATTATTATTATTATTATTTTTTATTTTATTTTTTTAAACCGGGTTGCTGGGCTCAGATAGTTCAGTCAATGTGACCAAATTGGTTTTGTTAATGGGCAACGTAGCAACCTGGTTTGGTTGTGGCTGTAAAGCTCAACTTGAAATTTAGTTGAATAATACTTTGAGGTTTCATTTAGTTAACATATGTAACATTTAAATGTGTTGTTTTAGTTGATGTGCTAGGTGTATATTCATGGTAATAAGATAAGACTTTGATATTAAGAATTACTTTTGGGGTGGTCAGCAATTATTATTAAAAAAACATTTAAATATAGTTAAAAAGTAGTTTGCCAGGAAAAATATAATTAATTATTTAATAATATTAATAGATGTGAACTCATTAACCTACTTACTGAGTAATTATCTTGTAGTTATTAGTATTTAAGACAGTAACTAATTTCCTGTATAGTTACCCAAGAGTTGTAACAGTTTTGCTCATTAAATAAATGTTATGCTTTTTAAATAAAAAATTTGGTTGAAATTGGCTCCTGGTAATAAATAATGATGAGAAATAAGATTTAAAAAATGTATGTTACATTATATAATTACATTTATGTTGAAAAAATAACATTGTTACTGTTAGTGTTAAGATGGTTTTTACACTGTTTCACACACACACACACACTCCTTTGTCTGTTCAGTGTGTATATAATATTTACGATGTTAGTCTGTAAGGTAAACAGGGAGTCCTTATCTGGGCTCACACATCTCCGGCTAGTATATCCTCTTGTCTAAACTGGAAACAACTTCAGGTCAGCCTTTTTCTCTGTATGTGTATATATATATATATATATATATATATACGTTCTGTGTCTGCAATAAACGGAAGAAGAGGAAGAACATGCATTCTGTGTGCTGTGTATTTCTTCTTCCCTGATAACAGAAAGGCACCACGGGCATAGCAGGTCGTATGGCAAACCTCTCCAAGAATTAAGTTTCGTTTGGGTATGATAAAACGGTTACCTTATTTGGGACTACATATCCATGTTGTAACATGTTCTCTGTAACATCATCTTGGAATTCTAATCCTTTTTAATATTTATGTACATTAAGTCAATTTGCTTTATTGTCATATACATTTGGTACAGTACACAGCAAAATGAAAGTATGTCTTTGCAAGACAAAGCTGCTACATAAAACAACACTACATGTTGCACAGTCTGTCCCTGAAGGCCCAAATGTTTTTGGTGCCTTTTTTCCAGACAGAAGGAAAGTAAAGGGTGTATGTGAGGGGTGTGTGTGGTCATCCACAATGCTAGTGGCTTTGCGGATACAGCCTGTGGCATTAATGTCCCTGATGGAGGGAAAAGAGAACCTGGTGATTTTCTGATTTTCTCAGCTGTCCTTGCTATATAGCAGGGTCTTGCTATCCGAATCTGTGCACATTTTAAACCAGGCAGTGATGCAGCTGTTTAGGATGCTCTTGATAGTCTCTCTGTAGAATTATGTTAAGATGGGTTGAGTTGGGTTTTCCTCAGCCTTCACAGGAAATAGTAGCTGTGGGAAAAAATATTTTCCTGAACATGCTTGTCTTGGTTCGGAAGCTCTTGTAGCACCTCTCAGAGGGCAGGAGTGCAAACAGTGTATGAGCAGTGTGAGAGAAATCATCTTTAGGTTACGAATGGAACCTTAGAAAATGAAAATGGAAGTGTGGCAGGGATGCAGGGAGTGTGGCTTGGAGATGCAGCGTCTCGTTCCCTCAGAGAACTAAGGTTACATACGTAACCTAGAGACGTTCCCTTTTGGGAACTTGAGCTGCTTCTTTGGGAACTTTTTGGGAACTGCGTCTTTGGGAACAAGTGTCCAATCATGCCACACTGACCAGTCCTGGCCTAGTGTGTGAGAGCACAACCAGAGGTCAGGACAGAGGAGGCGGGAGTGGCTCTAAGGTCGAGGTCGTTGAACCTGACGAAGGTCAGTGAGGTGGACTAGCCTGTGGCACTGCAAATGTCCTGGAGTAGGCCTGGAGTGGGTCGTAGAAGCCACCACACTCAGAGTGGAGTGAGCCTTGACCCCAAAAGGGTCTGGGGGCAGTGCCCGGCAGCCGTTGGGGCCTCCTGAGAGGTGGAGGGTCTCCTCCATCTGCTACGAGGCTGGGCGGAGGTGGTGCTCTGAAGCACATCCTGTGGCAAGGTTAACAGCCTGACCTCCTGGTGGCACTGAGGAGAGACGGGCACCGTGTAATGAGGTGTACACCACCCTTCTAAGGTTGAGGCTTTCTGGTAGTCAGGGCCTGCATGGTCCGCTTGCTGGAGAGGACAACCCTCAGGTCTGCAGGTCCTTGGGCTTGGGCCTAGAGCATCGTCGAGGGCCCTTGGGCCCCTCCAAACGGGGTGCGGGTGGCAATGGTCTGTTTTTGAGCTTCGTAGTGGCAGGCTGTGGCTGCGCTTGCAGAGCAGGCCCCATGGGAGTGTCGAGGGAGATACCGCTGGAACACCACCGACTGCTTCTTGACCTCCCAGAACTTGTCAATGACTGCACCTACGGTGTCACCGAACAAGCCAGGAGGGGCCATTGGGGCATTCAGTAGGAAAGCCCTGTTCCTGTCGGAAATATCCGACAGGGTGAGCCACAGATGCCTCTTCAGTCCCAGAGCTGAATCCCTCGTCCATCTCCCGCAGCAAGTCAGTCTGGTATGCCTGAAACACACCCGTTGTGTGGAGGCAACCCGCAGCCTGACCCGCTGCCACGTAAGCCTTGCCCACTAGAAACGAAGTGGCTTGCAATGGTTTAGTGGGCAGTACCAGGGCCTTAAGGGACGATGCTACACCCGGGGAGAGATAGCTAGCTAGCATCTCTTTCACCCATGGCATCTTCCCATAGCTGCACTCCTTCATCCCCACTATGTTCACATCTAGTGAGGTTTGTTGGGTGAAGAGGTGGGCCACATATGGGCTATCCTAAAACCTGGACACCTCAATGTGCAGATCCGGTAAAAATGGCAGGCCCCGGCATGTAGGCTGTGGTGCAGGGAGCAGGAAGCGCTCATCCAGCTTCTCGTCCGGCCAAGGTAGCTCGAGCTTGGACCGGCCCGCGTCACTACCTCCAAAAGCTTCGTACAGCACAGGCTGGGGGGAGTCTGTGGGCTCACTAGCTTTCATGATCTCTCCCTCCTCAGAGGAAAAAATGTGGGGTGCTGCACTGTTCGCACCGGGGGAAGAAACCACTGAAGAGAAAGCACTCTCCCTGAAGAGCGAGCGGAGAGTGCACTGGCTACAATGCGAGCAGTCGACTCCCTCGAGGGCCAACTGAGCATGCTTCTCACCCGCCGGTCACGCCGGGCTTTGCCATTGGCCGGATTTCACACGTGATGCAGAGCATGAGCAACACGGAAGTGTTCCCAAAACATTGTGATGCAGCTCATGTTCCTGAACGGAAACTTTAGTGATGTTGTAAGCTTTCCTAAAACAGTGTTTGCTGTAAATGTCATTAGTCTTTGGGAGTGAGGTTCTAATGATAAGTTGTGCAGTTTTCACCACCCCCTGCATTGCTTTCCGGTCTGACACAGAGCTGTTTTTATACTGGTCTGTAACACAACCGGTCAGGATGCTTTCAATGATGCAATGGTAGAAGTTCATCAAGATGTCTAAGGAGAGATAGTTATTTTTCTGAGCTCTCAGGAAGAATAGATGCTGGTGGAAGTGGTAGCTCAGTGGTTAAGGTGCTTGGTTACTGATCGAAAGGTCGGGGGTTCAAGCCCCAGTATCGCGAAGCTGCCACTCTTGGGCCCTTGAGCAAGGCCCTTAACTCTGTGCTCCAGGGGCGCCGTATTATGGCCAACCCTGCGCTCTGACTCCAGCTTCCGTGCAAGCTGGGATATGCGAAAAACAAATTTCAATGTACTGTAATGCATATGTGACAAATAAAGGCTATTCTTCTATCTTGACCAGGCTGGAGATCTTTTGTGTCTATGAGTGGTCCTCAGATAATTTAAATAAGCTGTGACGTTGACACAGTCTACCACCACTCCATTGATATGCATGGGTGTGTATGTGCTGCCTTTCTACTTCCAGAAAAAAAAATTAAAAAGCAGGTCCTTCGTAATGTTCAAGAAAACTTAATATACATCCCAATCAAATACAGTCTGTATGGTCTCTATCTGGTGTCTTTTAGATTTCTTGTCCCAGGTATTCCTTTTAACCTTTAACATTTGCAGTTCATTCAAAGAACAAGCACCACAGTTTACACCTCTATTAGGGGGGGGTTCCTACCTCAGTGTCGTACCCCCACACCACAGATACAAAACAAGATAATCCCTGACCTCTCGAGCTGACTTCCAAGGAGCATTCAAATGATAACACAAGCCAGTCTCTATACCTGACCCGGTACACGGTACACAGTATACACACACACACACACACACCCACACACACACACACCCCGGAAGACGCAAAGCCAGATAACCCCCCTTGGCGTCTCTGGTTAAATTCACAGGAACCCTCAAACCATAAAACAATCCACTTTCGAAACTCAGCCCCAGTATGTCTGAGTGTGACACCCCCCCACATGCAGACACACACACATACACACACCAAAAGGGAGCATTCTTTTTAATAATTAAAAAATAAAAAAAGTGTTCCAAATTCCATGACATTTACCTATATCTTGTATGTATTTTCTCCTTGAAATAAACCTAGTGTTTAACTCTGTCTCAACAATAGTTACACTTTAAAAGTTTATTAATGTATCTCTGCTTTAATGCTCTCTTCTTTTAATGCTAAATATCATCATAAATGTTCACAAAACAAGGGTGCATTTTATATGATCATGAAATGTACCGTACTGTCTTAATACACTTTGGATAAAACTGTTCTCCAAACTAAGTATAAACCGGAAAGCCCCCACAAACCCATGAACAAAGGAAGTTTCTCCCTCTGAAAAGTTCATGCCTGGCATTGGCCATTCCACCAAATATGTGTGTGGTTGGGGACTTTTAAAATGTCCTGAACAACACCAATCGTCGCTCAGAACCTTTTCTCCGAGACGGGACTCAAACCCTTTGAGGCAGATTTCCAGCAAGCTTTACCTTCAACTTCTCCTACTTTGATATTCAGGAGAACCTGGAAGAACTTCTAACTTTCTCCTAACGGACTCTTCAAGAATTTCCTTTGTCTACCGCATCCATACTCTTGTCTCAACAAAGTAACCAATGCAAGTAACCTGTCAGGGTAGTGACAACGCGAAGGAAACGGGAGTAACTCAATCATTGTTTATTTAACATTCCTCACACAAGCACAAGACTGGGAGCGTTACGAACTGTAATGCTGGTATAGCCCATTATGAGTGGATAATCCGTAAAGCGGGTAGGATCCGTGGCGCGGGGATAATCCGTAAAGGCAGGTAGAATCCGTAAAGCGAGTACAATCCGTAACACAAGTATAATCCTAAAGATCGGAACACAGAGTAGGAACCAGCAGGGAGTGGGAATCCAGGAGATTACTAGCATGAGTGTGTAGAGCCGACAGCCAGTGGGGTCGGGACGGGAACTTATATAGGAGAATGGTAATTTGGAACAGGTATCTGCGATTAGCACCGGGAGCAGCTAAAATAGAGACGCTGAAGGGGCGTAGCAGGAGGATCCCTGACATAACCGTTTTACCAACAAGTCTAAATGCATGATTAAGCTTGAGCCCTTGATACCCCTTTTATAGAATTAATAAAAGATTATACTGTTAACCCAGCCATTAGGGAGGCACAAGCCAGTGCACTCTTAGTGCCGGTCCCAAGCCCAGATAAATGGGGAGGGTTGCGTTAGGAAGGGCATCCAGCGTAAAACATGTGCCAAATCAAATATGCGGATCACAAATAAGAATTTCATTCCGGATTGTTCGAGGTTCGGGTTAACAACGACCGCCACAGGTATCGTTAGCCGACAGGGTACCGGTGGAAATTGGGCTACTGTTGGCTGAGGGAGGAGAAGGAGAGGAGGAAGATGTCTACAGAGACAGCAGGAAAAGGAGAAGTGTAGGAGAGTGAAGGTTCAGGTTGGTACTTTAAATGTTGGTACTATGAATGGTAAAGGGAGAGAGATCGCTGATTTGATGGAAAGTAGAAAGGTAGATATGTTGTGTGTTCAGGAGAACAAGTGGAAAGGGAGTAAGGCCAGGCATGCCGGCCCGTGAGGAAACTCGGGCGGCGCTAAGAGAGAAAGCGGCCGATCCGAGAGTGAGACGGGCGGACGCTGAAGGAAGCGCGTGCCGATCCGGAAGAGACCGCCGGCGAACGGCGGGAAGGAAGGGCGTCCCGAGCCGCAAGTGTGTGTGTGAGCCCTGGCGTGAATACTGGAAGGGAAAGCGCCAGGGTGAAAACGAAAGTAAATAAAGATGGCTCTGCTTGGTGAACTATTGCCTGTCTGTCTTTCTTCCAGTTCGGGGTCATTGAGTTTGTTACAATAACAAAGAGACATGGTGGTGGAATAAGGAAGTGCAGGAGAGCATAAGGAGAAAGAGGTTGGCAAAACAGAAGTGGGACCGACAGTGTGATGAGAAAAGTGGGCAGGAGTACAAGGAGATGCAGCAGCAGGTGAAGAGGGATGTGGCGAAAGCTAAGGAAAAGACATATGAGGAGCTGTATGAGAGGTTGGACACTAATGGAGGAGAAAAGGATTTGTACCGATTGGCCAGACAGAGGGACCGAGCTGGGAAGGATGCACTGCAAGTTAGAGCAATAAAGGATGGAGATGGAAATGTGTTGACTAGTGAGGAGAGTGTGTTAAGAAGATAAAGGGAGTATTTTGAGCAGCTGATGAATGAGGAAAATGAGAGAGAGAGAAGGTTGGATGATGTGGAGTTAGTGAAGCAGGATGTGGATATTATTAGTAAGGAGGAAGTGAGAGCAGCGATTATTAAGAGGATGAAGAGTGGAAAGTCAGTTGGACCAGATGACATACAGAAGCATGGAAATGTTTAGGAGAGATGGCAGTGGAGTTTTTAACCAGATTGTTTAACAAGATTCTGGAAGGTGAGAAGATGCCTGAGGAATGGAGAAGGAGTGTGCTGGTACCAATCTTTAAGCATAAGGAAGATGTGCAGACCTGCAGTAACTACAGGGGAATTAAGTTGATCAGTCACACCATGAAGTTATGGGAAAGAGTAGTGGAAGCCAAGCTAAGAGAAGAGGTGACCATCTGTGAACAACAGTATGGTTTCATGCCGAGGAAGAGCACCACAGTTGAATTATTTGCTTTAGGAATGTTGATGTAGAAGTATAGAATAGGACAGAACAAATTGCATTGTGTATTTGTGGATTTAGAGAAAGCATACAACAGAGTGCCAGGAGAGGAGTTGTGGTATTGTATGAGGAAGTCAGGTGTGTTTGAGATGTATGTGAGGGTGGTGCAGGACATGTATGAGGAAAGTGTGACAGCAGTGAATTGTGCAGTAGGAAAGACAGACTGGTTCAGGGTGAAGGTTGGACTGCATCAAGGATCGGCCCTGATCCCTTTCCTGTTCGCAGTGGTGATGGACAGGTTGACTGACGAGGTCAAACAGGAGTCTCCCTGGACTATGATATTTTCAGATGATATTGTGATTTGTGGTGATAGTAGTGAGCAGGTTGAGAAGAGCCTGGAGAGGTGGAGATATGCACTGGAGAGAAGGGAAATGAAAGTCAGTAGGAGTAAGACAGAGTACATGTTCGTAAATGAGAGGGAGGGCAGTGGAGTGGTGCGGTGCGGTTACAGGGAGAAGAGGTGGAGAAGGTGGAGGAGTTCAGGTACCTGGGGTCAACAGTGCTAAGTAATGGAGAGTGTTTTAGAGAAGTGAAGAAAAGAGTGCAGTCAGGGTGGAGAAGAGTGACAGGAGTGATTTGTGATAGAAGAGTATCTGCAAGAATGAAAGGGAAAGTTTATAGGACTGTGGTGAGACCTGCGATGTTGTATGGTTTAGAGACAGTGGCATTGAGTAAAAGACTGGAGGTGGAGCTGGAGGTAGCAGAGCTGAAGATGTTGAGGTTTTCGTTGGAATGACGAGGATGGACAGGATTAGAAATGAGTTTATTAGAGGGACAGCCCATGTAGGATGTTTGGTTGACAAGGTGAGGGAGGCAAGATTGGGATGTGCAGAGGAGGGACATGAGTTATATTGGAAGAAGAAGGAAGAAGAAGAAGTGTGAGCTAGGCGGGAATCTGTGAAGTTGCTGTTAAAAATAAAATGCAAAGTTTTGGAATTCTTGGCGTCTTGCTTTTGTTTACAGATCTAACAACTGTCTGTTCGGTGGACAAACAGACCAAATAATTATACCGTTAATTCCATTACTTTTAATTCGACAAGTTAATTTTAATATTTAGTAGTAAGTAAAACCCGTTATAATTACTTATAAATATTTATCTTTTTGCAAGCTAAATTCACTACAAGTCAGTAGGATCATAGAAATAAATCATGTATTCTTTAATTTCTTTTAGCTGCAAAACGCAAGAAACATTTACATGATGAGCTAATTACTAATGAAGCATACGAAGAGGGATCTTCGTGTCATTTAAAAAACGGTTTATCACCACCTTATAAATCACATCCTTCAGTAAGCAGAGGCCAGCCCAGACCACAATTGTTGGACTCAACTCATCTCATTTACTGAAACCATAACCCTAACCTGACACTTTAAATCAAATATAAATGCCTGTTATTACACTTTAACAAACCTAGCAGCAGGGAAACAAGATTAAATTACTTAATAATATGTTAGATTTTGGTATGTATTAGTCATTCAAAAGCAACATAGGATGGCTGTGATTACTAATTACACCTAAATACCCCCATTTTATTCGACAGGTTCCTTGTGACACTATTGACATCTGCCACGCATTGATTAATGAGGTGATCTGAGATGGATCTGCTGTTGTTCATCATGCTTTAAGTTCATTTATTACTTCCAAGTCTGCATATATTCTCTTTACAATATCTACAATGGACAGGTTAAAAAAATCCTAAGAGAACATATTCAACCAGTAACACTGAGCATACAATTTATAATTGCTCTACTGTCCCAATTGTGACATTAGCAAGCAGCCCAGTACTGCAAACACATTTCAATTTGATAGTTTTTTGTTCTTTGCTCCCTGATGTGACAAGTCTACGTTTAACAGCTGTGTGCGGCTCTCCTTCGGGAAATTCAAGCCCGGGATATCCTCTCATAAAAAGACTGTCTTCTGAACTTATCACAGAACAACAGTTTTTGTGAAGCAGAGAGGCACATAGACTCCCCATGTTAAACATACTAAAGCATAGTGTAGGACATGCCACAGGTTCTAGTGTTTGTGTGACTGAATTGAAAATATTGCAGTCACTTGCTGCCGCATAAAACCTATGGTTGTTTGTAGTATATCCTTGCATAGTAGTGTCCTACAACAATACTTTGCATTTGTGCATTTTACAACCACAATAATTTTCTTGTTTATACCATGCTTAAGTCTAAATTCTAATTGTCTATAATGTGTATTCAAACCTATGTTTAAACAGTTCCATTTTGGTTTATTAATGTTTTAATTGATGTGCTGCCTTGTAAACAGCCATAGTAACATACAATTACAGGTATATACAGAACAAGACAACTATTCTAAAGACATATTAATGATCTTACCTTGCTAAAGCAATGTTTTTTTTTTCATGTCATTTAACTGATATGGTGAATATGTGTCACAGCAGTGACCACGCGTAGGAAGCGGGAATAACTCTATCATCATTTATTGAAAGTCAGAACAAAAACCAGAGCCAGGGAGAGTTACTAACCATAACACGGGGATAATCCGTAGAGCGGTTATAATCCATACAGCGATTATAATCCTTCAACTCGAAACATGGAGCATCAACCAGCGGAAAATGTTGGCAGTCTGGAATCTGGAAAATCACAAAACATGACAAGTAGATCCAACAGCGAGTAAGGTCGGAATGGGAATTTATGAAGGGGCGAGGTAATGTTGAACAGGTGTCGCCGATTAGTGCCGGGAGCGGCAGAGAGAAAGCCGCGGAGGAAGGCATAGCAGGAGGATCCCTAAAATTACTCCCCCTCCAGGGGCGGGCCTGGGCACTCCGTGGAGGGTCTTGCCACCTGTTCAGGACTGAAGGAGGAGGCATGGAAGAGGGAAGACTTGGACAAGCCCGCATCACCAAGAATCAGGGAAAGGCCGGGACGAACCTGATGCGACGCGACGCCCTCTGCGAAAGTTTGTAGTGGAGCGACGCCCTCAGTGGAGATCAGAGACTGAGTGACGCCCTCTGCGGAGGTTTGGAGCAGACTTTGGGGTGCGACGCCACCCTCGGCAGGATTTAGGAGTGCAGTGACACCTTTGGCGGAACTCTGGGCCATGACGGCACCCTCCATGGGTGTCCAAGGTGCAACAGAGCCCTCTGTGGCTGTTCGAGGCACAATGGCACCCTCTATGGCTGTTGGAGAGACCTTGGGCTGTGACGTCACCTTTGGGGAGACTTTGAAGCACGACATCACCTTCAAAGGAACTTTGGGATGTGACAGCACCTTTAGAAAGACCTGGGACCACGACATTGCCTTGGAGGGGACTTGAAGGCTGGGCGGTGTACTCCGTGAGGCTTGGAGACTGAACTTGGGTTGGCTCTTTCTGACGTCAGTAACTCAGTCTGGGGACTTCCCAGAACCGTGGGGGCTGAAGTGGAGGTACACTGCTATCATCCCAAACATCCCTGTGTATTTCCTGGTGAAACTGGTAAACAAGCCAAAATTGCCCCCGGTCACGCTCCACATTTTCCAGGCCCAAGAGAGAGCCTACCCCGGACAGGAGAGAAATAAAGAAAGCAATCTTGGTTTGTTCGGTGGGGTCGGATCTTCTGTCATAGCAGTGACCATTTGTGGGAAGCGGGAGTAAACCTATCATCATTTATTGAAAGTCAGCACAAAAACCAGAATCAGGGAGAGTTACTAACCGTAACTCGGGGATAATCTGATAATCTTCAAGCAAGCTTTACCTTTAAAAACTTTAGGAGAATCTGGAAGAACTTCTAACTGCCTTCTAACGGACTCTTCAAGGATTTCCTTTGTCTACCGCATTTGAACAGCAAAAGCCAATACAAATAACCGTTTTTAAGACTATTTAAATGGGTGTTTAAGCTCGAGCCCCTTTATTAAGGTGAATTTGAATTTCTTGTTGATTCTCATTTGGGTTGTGGTTATTTTTGAAGTTAAGCTTGCAATTCCTTTTCTTCCTTTCTCTCTCTTTCTTCCTTTTTTCTTCTCTTCCTCCTTTTACATATTCTTAACTTCTTTTCCTCTTTTATGTATGTTTGTGTACTTAGTTCTATGTTAATTTGTTTTATTCATTAAATGCCGTATTTTTCATAAGTGATTGTCTCTGAGTGGCACTCACATTTCAAAGTCACTGCAATATTTTATCGTATTTCATGCTCTATTACTTGTAAGGTATAAAGTAAAGGGGGGTCACGTCTTTCTTGACTGGGGAGATACCCCTTTTGTAGAATTAATAAAAGATTATACTGTCTTTTTGGTGGACGAACAGACCAAATAATTGTAACGTTAATTCCACTACCATTAATTCAACAACTTAATTTAATTATGAGTAATTATAACCCATTATAATTACTTATAAATATTTATCTTCTTGCGAGCTAAATTTGCTAATGTACGCCTGCAAAAAGCTGTCTGAAGCCAATAACTACATGCCAATCAGAAAAGATCCTCTCACCCCTCTACTCAACTGGGCCAGATGGTTTGGCTATCCACATGCAATTTCAAACCAAAGCTACTATGGAGAAAACTAAGCCCTCGTTTCATCAGACCGTTCAAGATAGTGTGCCAGATCAACCCTGTTACTTACTGTTTGCAACTGCCTCCTCAGTACTGTATTTCACCTTCTGTTCATGTCACTCCTTTCAAGCTGGTTTGCATACCACTGAACAACAATGACCCAAACCTAAACCCCTCCTTCCATTGATGGAGCATGCCTCTTGAGGTCACGATGTAGGAGAGGGTGACTACAATTCTTGGTTGATTAGAAAGGATACGATCCAGAGGAGCAATGCTGGGTGAACACAGAAGACATTCTGAAGGTGTTACTAGTAGGGGGGTTCTGTAACAATTTCCTCTCCGCACCACCCGAGGAAGCCATCTCGCAAGTTCTAAACAATTCTGGGTCGAGCCATGCTAACACTATGCTACAATGTGAAGTACTGTGCCTTTCTAGCTCATACCAAGCCATTTCTCTATTGTTGTTCTTTGCCTTATTATGCACCGACCTTGCTTTTGTTTATGACCACCATTTGTTTTGCTCTTTGTGATTTATCAGACTTGTTTGCGTTGCGGGCTGCGTTTATTGTGTACCAGGCTATTGCTCTGACCACTGACCATATTTTAGCCTTACATTAGGATTACCTCTGCTAGTTCCTGAATAAACCGCAAATGGATTTTACACAGCCTGGGATAATCCACAGTTTGGTATTGTGAGTCAAACTCACAATACCAAACTGTGGATTATCCCTTACTTATAGCACATAACATGGATGCATTAAAAGCAGTTTTTTCATTTTTCGATTTCTCATACATTTTCTATTTTCTGTAATCTAATTTTCACAAGGAACTTATAAGTATGTTGTTTGTAACAAAGGAAAAAAACATTATCGTTCGTATGGCGAACCTTTAAGTGTTTTTTTAATGTTTGCTTTTTTAACACTGGAAAGACAACTTTACACTTTTTTGGTTTATCTATACATTAATTTAAAGAGAGACAGAGGGAAAAAAACAGGCTACAGAGAAAATTCAGTATGGGTGCAGTAAAATAAGTATTAACTGGAACAAACTTGCCTCACAGATGTTAGACAACATTAAAAGTAACTATGAACTGATGAAAAAAACAAACAAACAAAAAACAAAAACAAAGTAGCACTTTTTGTAGAACCCGGTGTGTGAAGGGTGTGTGTTTCCACCTTATTCAAGTTTGTGCTCCACCACTCGCACAACACAACAGTTACTGAAAACACAACCAGACACAACCTGACCACGCTCCCACAGCCTCACTTACCTAAGCTTAAAGGGAAATCGTAATTCTAAAGCATACAATCTATGCAATATAAGAGTTGAGAAGGATCCACATATGGGCATGATGGTCATAAACCTACATACATTTGGTGACATCATGTAACTTAATAGTAAACTTAAATTCCTTAGGTTTAAGAAATTGCTTTATTAGCATAGCATGTAGCAGTGCAAGAGGATTACATTACAACAAAAATAATTTGCAGTTACCCTAAACAAATCATTTTATATTGTATCCTGTTTGTTTGGTTTAATTCCAGTAAAAATCTGACATTTTGTGATTTTGAATAAAGTGCACACATACAAACCAAACACAATAAAATGAAACACAAAAGGAACAAAAAAAAAAAACCAACCCCTAAACACAGTTCATAAATGAATCCTGAAGTCTTTTACTATCAGTCAGTGTTTGATTTGTAACACCATATTTAAGTGCAATGTGTTCTGAAGCACTGCTTTTTGAAAGAATTGGGGTTAGTGTGTTGCAATAAGTAGTACAGATAACAATTAAAGTTTGGCCATTTGAGCAGCCGCCATCTGTGTCTAATGATCACTAAACCCCATGTTATTATAGAGATAACATTGTGTATTTGTGTACATACAAGTATGTAAAGAGGAAAGAAACTGCTGAATGTGGGGAATGTACAAGTGTTACTTACCTCTCTGTTTTCTTTTTAATGTACGTACCAGGAGTTGTGCTCACACTGCAAAGATGAAATTGGAATTTATACAATCAGCAATTATGATACTAATCACATCTGCTTTCCATCGACCATATGCTGCACTGGAGAGGACATTCAGATGCACTAGTTTCCTAAGGTCTCATTACATCTGCCCAAACCACATTAATAAAAATACACCTAGTAGTTACACAGCAAGCAGTTACCACAGGATTATAGTAAAGACCTGGAGGCACTTACAGAGCCAAGCAGCCTAAGGATGATGTGTCCAAAAATGTCTACTTTCTGTCCCAATTTAAAAATAAATAAATAAATAAATAAAATACATGTCAAAATGTCAAAAAATAGGTGGACTAACTTCCCTAATTTTAGATTCACACACATTCACACCTAGGGGCAGTTTAAAGCAAATAATCCACCTACTATCATGTTTAAAAAATGAGTGGAAGTTCTGATTAAACCCATTCGACCACAGGGAGGACATGTAGCTCAGGGAACCCTGGATCTAAAAAGCAAAAATGATATCAACACTATGTGGAATTTCTTTGTGATTTACATTTTAATAGATGGAAAATAAACAAATGCCATTGACTATAAATTAATTGTGACAAACCACACTACTAAACAGCAAAAAGGAAGTAAAATGACCTACAAGGGCACAGCTGAGGCATGAGTCAACAAGCTTATTCATGTGCAGGGAGATAAGAAAGCTTGAGCATCTAACTAGAGGAGAAGAGAGCAGATGGAGCAAATAATTTTCCTTCTCATCATCACACTATTTTTAGCTTTGGAGTATGGCTAACTATCAATGCAATGCAACTGTAAATAAGTGAAAAGAGTTTCTTTCCCTCCCAGATACTTGCACGTCAGCCACAATCTTGGTATGTCCAATTGGCGGATAAGCAATTACAGCTAAAATTATATTTATCAAAGAAAATGTTTTACTGTATTGAAAAAAATATATAAAGATATTCATATACATTCACTCATTGCAGTGTTGCATTTCAGTGCTGTTGTAAATTAACATTATGAATGAACATCAAAACACTGCAAAAGTAAGATTACTGAAGAATCACAAGCCCAAGAACCAGATCATAATAAAAAAGGGATTGCTGTATGCATGACAACAAATAGGGCTTCCTATAATTTCAACAAAAGCTGGACACTGGCATCTTTTATAGATATGTGTGCATGCAAGTGAACAATAATCCACTTGTGCAATAATGTATAAATAATGTCTAAGATCAAAGAAAAATACAAGCAAGAACAAAACATCATTACCGGGAGAAGAAAAAAAATATACTTATATATAATAATAATAAAAATAAAAATAACATAGCTAAATACATTTATAATTTTAACTGTAAATATTTAAACTTAACTAAATATTCAGAAGTCATTTGCCACAGTTGCAACAAAAAGTCTGATTTTACACTGTTTTTTCTTTGCTTTGTATTTGTATTAGCCCTTAGTTGAACACTGGAGAGTGCAGACATCGTTTCATTCCCATTTTTGTGATCCTAAACAGTGTGTTTACCATCATAGTCATTGCTTTCTTGACAATGTCACGATACAAGAATTATTATTTTGTGTTTTGTCAAAAAAACTAGGAACCCCAAATGAAGCTTCAGTTGCAAGGTCTGGATAAAAGAAATGTGCCCTGCTTAATGTTGCTTTCAATTCAAACTTCTTTTTTTTCCTGTGTGATGTACCCAGAAGACAGCTGGCATTGAAGTTCCTGTGTGTTGTGTTTCTTGGACACCGCTATGCTAGCTTCACATATGAGGCATACACTTTTTTCATTGACATTTGAAAAGAGGTAATCTGTATCCCACTCTTTTTTACAGAATATGTCTTTTACTTTTTGCACAACTTGGTACATCATCAGCCATACCATAGTTATTTTTCTCATTTTATACAAGTATAATGAAAAAAAAAAAGGATTCAAATTAAGCCTATTTATAGAATCTGCTTGGTGAGTGGCTCATTGATTCTACATTGAGATCCATGGTAAAGACTACTGGTCTATGTTTTGAAATATGGATTTGGTTTCTGGTTTGTTTGCTATAGCTTAAATTAAACCATTTTCCAATAATACATTTTGTCTCATTAATTTGATAAAGTTTCATTCAGGTTTTTGCTCTTTTCCAACAATGAGTATCTAATTAAACTATGAGCAGAGGGAGAGCAAAACAATTAAACTAACTAAAAAAAACAGACCACCTTATAGCCCAGAGAGTCTGCAGACTGGAAAATACAGACCCAAAATCTTAATGTGCTAAAAAAGAAATGAATGTTTATTTTTAAATTGATTTAAATTAAAAAAAAAAAAAAAAAAAAATAGTGGCCTTAAATTTAACAGATTAGGAATTTAAATATGCAAAATGTTCTATTATATAAATACATTGTAATTAAGGGAGGAGATGACTACACTGCATGTCTAGATTAATTCACTTTGAGCACTGAAATGCTGCTTCACAGCTATAACTTAATGTCCTGAGAGAAACCAAGTCAGTACACATCGTGCTTCCTTTTCTTGGAATCACTTCTGGAAGTGCTTCGCCATGGAGTTCTCCATTTCCCATAGCTGGGCAGCTGAGACTGTCTTAACACCAACAGACAGAATGTGAGAGGCAGCTAAACCTTGTCCTCCTCTGCCTCTAGCACAAACTAATAGGGCTCTTAGAGACGTTACACACACAGCATTACAAAAACTCTCCCACAAGTCCCATCCAGATTGTTTTTCTTTGTGAAAGAATAATAATCATTCTGAAATATGTTTCACATACTATAACTCCAGTTCTAAAAAAGTTGAGACACCCAATAAAATGTAAACAAAACCAGGATGCAATGATTGGCAAATTTACACATTAAATGTACTGTCAGAATCTTCCGGGTTCGTGACACGCACTTTCGGGTTGGTGGCACGCATTTCCAATTTCGCAGCTCACACTACTGGTTTCTCAGCACACATTTCCAGGTTGGCAGCCATCTTGGCGTTCTTCCCACACCACCCAGTGTTTAAGGACACCAAAGACATTAACTTGACTGGGCCAGATTCTCTCACCAGCTTTTGGGACTTTGAACTAGAGACCTGCACTGCAGGAAACGGATTTTTCCGCAAGGTTCTGTCCCGCTCCACAAAAATGTGTTTTTTTGTCCTGCTCCCACCTGCAGGTAGAGACCTGCACAAGACTGATTTTTTCAGACACGCTCCTCTCTGGACCGCAATATTTAAGATTTGTGCATAAATGTAAATATAAGTAGTTTAATTATTTTGCTAATCTGCTTTTATTTTGTTTTACTTGCTTCCCTTCTGAATATAAATAAAAATTAAACAGAAAATAAACATGTTTTATTTTATTTAAATTGGTTCTTGTGTACATGATGAACATAGAACATGAACAACAAACTTTTTAGAAAGTAGAACATCAACGGAAACAATGTCATAAAAAAGGCACATTTTCAATATTTAGGCAAATAATAATAATTATAATTATAATAATAACAGAATTAACCTAAATTACACCTACTTATTGTGTTTATGCAGGAATAGCATGTCATTCAATGATGAGGGCTTCAGATTATGCGTCTTAGTTCGAGCATGCGCAAATACTGAACGTTTTTTTCCGATGGTGCACTGAAGCTGGAATACCCAATACAGAGGGTGGTAATTTGCTTAATCTTGGAAATTCTTGACCTTGTCTTTTCTACCACTGGAGAACATCCTTGGGCCCATGTGCTTCTGATCCGTCCAACTTTACCTTTAAATATCACACTATTTCTGAATTGATTGACACGTCTCTGTCTATGGTATCATCAGCATCCCTCCATTCCACAAAGTCATAAATAGTAGCCTTTTTTGCTTGTGGTGGTAGAATTCCCTGTGTCTTCATCAAACCCCAACTCCTCAACTAGAACTTTGACGGCATGTATCACAGCTTGTCTTTCATTATCATCAATCATCTTTAACTGTTGTAGTTTGGGAGTCATGAATGAAGAATGTGGCCAACTTCGGGTGTTTTGTCCACCACAGCCAATGAGAACGCCTGTGAAAGAATGGTGTTGAATATGTGAGCACTACAGTTCAGTTTTGTGAAGCTGCATTAAAGCTGCCATCATCCTCGCTCCTCTGTCAGGGACAAAAACAAGTTTCTTGGTCTGTGAACTATCCAATCCAAATACTCTGAGAATTGGAAATAGCAAAGCTCAAATGTTTTCACCAGTTTTTAAAATGCCTGCATCAAATGGTGTTGCAAACAGCATTCTTGACACCAAGTCATAATTTGCATCTATGTAATGTATTGTGGCTGATAGGAAGGAAGTTTTCCGATAATTTTTGGTCCAGATGTCAGTTGTCACTGCGGAATTACGTATATTTCACAATTATATCGATCATGTCATTGACAACAGCTCTTCTTAGTGTTCGTGCCCTTTCACTCAGTGACAATGTTGTTAAAGAAGGCAGCATTTCCTTCACATTGACTTTTCCAATCTTGGCTGCTGTGTCAACGAGGTGCTGTGCTAGTTTATTGAAACCCTTGCCAGAAACGGTGTTATAAGTTCTTAAGTCGGAACAAACTAAATTTTTCTCTCGTTTCATCTTTTAGTGCACTTGACACTTTTGATTGCTTTGCGATAAACGACAGGGAAGGCTGCCCTTTCAAAACTGTTCACACATGAGGCTTCAGACCTGAAGTTCCAGACTTGTGCCTGTTGTACATGAGTACTTTGCTGCATTTGTTGCAGCAAAGTACTCATGTTGCTGTCACATACAATTTTCCTTTGTTTGGTTTTATTGTCTTATATGTAATGTTTTTTTACCAATGATTTAATATTTGCAGCACTCAGAGACTCACCTCTGTCTTGTGCTTCAGACATTTTTGATTAGTGTATTCTAGATTATAGATTATTCTAGTAGTCTAAAAGTCTGCGCATGAACCACGTGAGAGTTTGCAGTAGATAAATAATTAATTAATAATATTTTTTAAATATTTTTTTTATATTTTTCCAGAAGTATTGTATTCTCCTGCAACTCACACACACACTTTTTTACTGCCCGCACCCGCGTTATAGATGTGTGTCGGGAGTGAATGTTAGCCTGCCTGGTCTGATGAATCTTCTTTTACATCATGTAGACGACAGTGTTTATGTGCATCATTTTCCTGTGTAAGAGATGGCAGCAGGATACAATATGCCAAGAAGGCATGCCAGTGGATGCAAGGCAAACTTTGCAATGCTCTGCTGGGAAATCTTGTCCCTGGCATTTATATAGATGTTACTTTGATGCTAGCAAGCTAGCTAAGTACTCTGATGATAAGTATTAATATCTCTCAATCATTATATATATATATATATATATACATACATACATACATACATACATACATACACTCGCAATCAGAAATATTCAACCCCCTCACCTCAATAGACAATACAGTGATATTGATGAAAATAAATGAGAAAAAAAAACTTGTGAAATAACAAAATATTTATTGTTACATATTTGAGTAATTTTGACTACAGAAGTTGACTTAACTTTGAAGTTCAAATGAAAATTTTAAGTTTTGTAACACATGAGCATGTGCAGTATTATTCAACCCCCAGCTTCATTACCTTGTGGAGCGCTCTTTAGTTTTTATAACTTCTTACCAGCATTTTTGATAAGTGCTGACAAGCTAGTTACAACTCTTGATTGGAATCTTTTCCCATTCTTCACATGCAAAAGCCTCTAACTCAGTGATGTTTGATGGCTTCCGTGCTGCAACTGCCTTCTTCAAATCCCACCAAAGATTTTTAATTGGATTTAAATCTGGTGACTGAGAAGGCAACTCCAGGACACTCCAGCATCTTTTCCCCAACCAAGCTTTGTTTGATTTGGAGGTGTGCTTGGGATCATTGTCTTGCTGGAAGATCCAATGATCACCAAGGTTTAATTTGTCTACAGAAGGCATCACATTCTTCTTCAAAATGACCTGGTATTTCTGGGAATCCATGATGCCCGGTACACAATCAAGATTGCCAGTTCCTGCCGCAGAATAACAGCCCAACATCATTATTGACCCACCTCCATGCTTGACCGTGGGGATGGTATTCTTCTGGTCATAAGCCTGACCTTTTGCACGCCAGACATACCACTGGTCCATATGTCCAAAAAGTTCCAGTTTGGTTTCATCAGTCCATAAAACTTTCTCCCAGAACTCTGTAGTTTTATCCAAATTCCTCCTGGCATATTCTAGTCGACTCCTGATGTTCCTTGAGGTCAAGAGTGAAGTGCGTCTTGAGGTCCAGCCATGAAGTCCTTGATTATTCAGTGCACGTCTTATAATTGCCACTGAAGCACTTGTACCAGCCTTCATCATGTCATCCTGTAGCTGTCTTGCAGTCACACGGGGGTTTTCTTAGTTGACCTGTCTAAGTTGCTAAGGGCCCTTGATGAAATTGTGAGCTTTCTTCCACGGCCAGGCAGGTTTGCAGCTGTTCCATAAGTTTTAAACTTCCTTATAATGCTCCCAATGGTGTCTCTTGGAATGTTAAATCTTTTGGAAATCTTCTTATACCCAAGGCCCTTCAGATGTGATGAAATAATCTCCTCTCTCAGCTTTTGTGGAGGCTCCTTTGTCTTTCCCATGATTGCAACTCCTTGAACACCTTCATGGTCGGGGTTTATATATGCAGTGGAGCTGAAGCAAATGAAGGATCGTTATAGAGTTCCCAAAGGCTTAATGATGTTTCAGCTCCACTTCAGGCCATAAAAACTGTCAGAAAGCTTTAAAAACAACAATATTATATAGGGGTTGAATAATTGTGACATGGTGATCTTAACAAAATATACTGTTACACACAAATACTACATCATACATTTTCTGTGTTGATTTAATGTATCACTAAACTCATTAAGAAGCCACCCAAAGCAGAATCCTGCACTTTGAAAAGATTTTCATTTATAAATCCTTAAAACTCTTCAGGGGTTGAATATTTCTGATTGCAAGTATATAATATATATATATATAATATATATATATATATATATATATATATATATATATATATATATAGCGATGTGTGAAGTAGTTGATAATGTTGTGAGCTCTGCACAGACCTCTGCTGTGGTGATCAATGGCAGGTAGCTGGGTGCCAGTGATGTGTTGGGTGATTTTGCCCACATTTTGCAGGGCTTTAAGTTCACACACAGTAAAGCTCCATACCACACCCTGATTTAATGCAGGATGCTTGCAAAGATGCAGTGATTAATATCCCTGGGAACATATGGACTTTCTTAAGTCTCCTCAACAAGTACAGATGCTGTTGCACCTATCTAAACAGAGCTGAAGCGTGCTGGTGCGAGGACAGATCCTCAGAGATGTGGACTCCTAAGAACTCAAAGCTGGAGACCCATTTTACATCAGTTCTGTTGATCTAGACAGGGGCGTGACTCCTGCTGTTGGATTTCTGGAAGTCCACAATGAGCTCTTTAGTCTTCATGGCATTAAGGGACATTTATCACCTACCTACGCATTGTGACAGACCAAATACATAATTTCACTGTACATTTCCTATTTCTTAATAGGTAGGAATAATGCACCCTGCTGCTGAGAGAAAAGGAAAATAAAGAGTTAAATGTAACATCCAAATCAATTTGTTTGGAACCACCATCTTTTGTGGTAACAGGAAAACATGCATCAAGGCATCTTCTCTGTCCTTACATATGTGGTGAAATGAACTTCATCTGACTGTCTGAGTATCTTTAAACAAAGACTAAAAACCTACCTTTTCTCCAATCTCTTATAGCCACTGGATTATACAATCAATCCAACCTTTCAATCTGTTCATCATTCCTGTTCTTTCTTCCATCCTGTCCATAGCCAAAAAAGAGGCAACAGAGGGTTTCCTTTTCAGAGAGGGTCCTAAGGAGTTAAGCGGCAGGCATTTAGCCATGTCTAGCCTTCTTGTCTTGATTAGCTAGATAATGGTGGGCCAAAAGGTCTGAAGTGTACAAAGCCTGAAGTGATGCAGATAAAATGTTTTTGCCTTTGAGTAGATGTTTTATAGATGGCAAATATATACTAAGAAATGAAGAGATTAAACAAGTATTCGAAATGCATACAAGACGTTCACATAGCATTTGGCCTAAGCTTGTGGTATCTTTGAATTAGGATCCCATCTGACAACAAAAACATACTACTAAGAATAAAATGAAAATGCATGTGTGTGTGTTCCTGCTGTGTCAGAAGCAGTAGTTAAGTGGTTGATCCAGTCCCAGAGGATTGCTGTTAATTACTAGTCAAATAGTAGACACACGTTAATTAACATTCTAATTACTGATGCATCCACCTTTCTCCTTTCTGTTGTCCTCTCTTTTTTTCTCCTCTCTTTTTCTGTGTCATCTTCCAATAAGCTAAAATCAATCTGACAGAACAGAAGACAAACATGCAGGCATACAAACACATACACACGCGCACACACATTTCTCTCTTCCCTGTTCAGTGATTATATAACTGCTTACTGATCAACGCATGCTGACTAGTATGAGTCCGGACTTCCCCAGAGCACTCTCTCTCTCTCTCTCTCTCTCTCTCTCTCTCTCGCTCTCTCTCTTTTTCTCTCTACCACACTTCTTTTCCTTCTCCTCTTTCTCACACTTCCCCCTCTCTATCTCTTTCCTAACCCTTTCCAATTCAATCTCCTGTTCTGCCTCCCTGTCCACCTCCTTCCTTTTTTTTTTTTTTTTTTTTTTACATCTCCTCCTTACACACATCCACAAGACTGCAGCAGTGGGAGACCGAGAACCTCTGTGAATCTGTGCATGAGCGTGTGTGTCCATAGTGTGTGCCAAGAGCGTGTTGAAGTGTGAGACCCCCTCAGTGATGTGAGAAACTGAGAAATATATCCTGGACTTTTCTGGAATTTAAACCCTCCTCTCAAGCTTCTTCGAGCAGATCCTCACTTTTTTTTTTCAGCGTGGACGTGCAACACTGTCCGTGTCTTCGCACTCACGCACACACTTTCTACGACGTGAGTGTGCGTGCTTGTGTGTGAGGCACAGTTCCGGCATCACCTTAAGCAACACTGCGAGTGTCTCAGCTCCTCGAGCCTTCCCCAGAGAGATGCGCTAAGTGAACGGAGATGTCCCAGTGCAACGGGAGGCTGCAGCTCTCGTTCTGCTCTCATGCTCCTCTCAGGGTGAGTGTGCCTTTCTGCGTTTCTCTTTTCTGCTTGCAATCAGATATGAGAACTGTGCGGCTGATGCAGACAAGCTGACGTCCAAGCAGTCAGAGAGTAAGTGCTTGATGAAGATATGCACAGCTGATGCACCTTTTTTTTTGCTCAATAGCTTAGTGATTCTGCTAAATCATTTGTATTCTGTTTTTATAGCTTATTTTCAGTTTAAATGATCTTACATTGTAAAATCTGTACAATATAAAAAATTGCTGAATTGGTGTTATTGACGTAATAATACTTTTATGTAAGAGGTTTCACAACCATCGGATTACCCGCACCATCATTAATTATGATTATAGACTTGAAACCCATTTGTCATATAGTTTGTGTTTTAAATCAATAATAGCTAAATATGTTCAGGTCCATTTCGGTTAAATATTTTAGTCTCCAAACCAGTTGGCTGCCTTTAGACAGACCAGTGTTGTAATGCTTTTAGTTCCACCAGTTTTAAGTGGTTGGATTCAGAAATATCCTGAAGCACATAAGGGTTACTGGGGCCAACTCTGAGTGATAGAAGCTAAACTGGAACATTTACAGAAACGCTGTGTGAGTGTGTGAGAATGTGTATGTAGGTGCATATGGGAGATTGTGTAAGTGAAAGAGAAACATTTCCTTCTTGATGCTGCCTGAGCATGTGATGATCTCTTTTTCTCTGTGAGAAAATGATATAGTTCTTCAGTATGCGACAGTGGTTTACATAAATTCCTCAGAAAATAACTTTCTTGCTCGTGTGCTTGCTCACTATACACTACTGAAAGAAATACCATATTACTTTTCAACATATTTAGGAGGACATCAAACTCACCTCTATTTCTCCTTCTCCTTCTCATTCCCCTTAACCATTCCATTTCTCTCTCTCTCTCTCTCTCTCTCTCTCTCTCTCTCTCTCTCCTCTCTCTTTCTACTCCTCCCCACCTACTAGTGCATTCCCCCTAATTGTCCTGCTCTCCTATATATATATATAATATATATAATAAATATATATATATATATAATATATATATATATATAAATATATATATATATAATATATAATATATATATATATATATTTCTACTTTCCTGTCACACTTTTCCAATGTCCAAAATGTTTTCCATGGCAGAAAAACAAAGTTGTTTTAAATTAGTTATGTCTCATCTTTGCGAACTCAACTTTTTTTCTGTCCCCTCCATCATTTGTCCATGGAGGCCAAATATTTTAAACACATTTTTTATTTAGATTTAGTGACTTAAACACAATACATGATTACTTACACAATTGTTCAAATATATATAGATGGGTACAGCCTAGTTCAAAAGCACATCATTTTCTTTTATCCTCATTCATTCTATTACTCTTTCTGCTATATGTTCTTCTATGCCATCAATTCAACAGGATTTTCATCAGGATTTACAGGGATTCCATCCCTCTCAAATATTTCCATTCGTCTGCTTTTTTTCCTTAGCCGGATTAGCTCTGAGTTTCTGATTCACATCCTTCCCTGCCGAGCAGTTGTAATAACAACCATTTGATCCTACTGTGCTCCTCCTCAGTTTGAAACCGTGGTTTGCCAATAAGGTGGCTAATCCGTAGTCTTGAAGAGCATCTTTATGTTGGCAGCAAGAAGAAGAAGAAGAAGAAGAAGAAGAAGAAGAAGAAGAAGAAAAAACAAGGTCAGCCGAATCCAATACAGCAGGAATAGTCAGAGAACAGTCATTCATCTGCTAGGCAAAGGAATCTGCACAAAAGCAGCTGCTGATCAAAACAGAGCAGCTATAAATCCATTACTGCTAAAAATGCAACTAGGCCTGACAAGCTACCAGGTGCAAAATCACAGGCAGAACTGGGAGACCAGTTTGCAGTTTGCTTTTAACCTTTTTTAATAGATTGATCCAAAAATGTTAGCATTTTCCAATTGCCGCATTAGTAGCAGTAAGTCAGAAACTCCACCAGCACTATTCTTACATACTGTATTTACCTGTCTTTTGGTAGCTGGCCTATCTTTTGATCACTTAACCCATCTCAACCTGGATAATGCTGGTACTTAAGTAAACAGTACCTGCATTTTTATTTTCTCTTATCTTTTTTTTTTCTCACATCACTTATACAGCACAAATACTAATATGACTGTGTACATATCCCACACTGAATGGAGGTTCACAGCATATAGGAAGTGTAATTTACTTACTTTACTCACTGTGAGTGAAAGTAAAAAAATTGGGACAGCAAAAAATACAATCCAGTGTCACACATGGGCTTGCATTTTACCCGCCTCTAAAGCAGCTGGTGTGGAATGAATTCTTTAAGATGGACAAGTAACTGCTGCATGTGGCACTCATCAGAAATGCGTCCAGTCTAAATTGGCTCGAATTGAGCCCGAGGATGACATAAGATCTTCTCCGAATGAGAGTGACCCTGAATTCATACCAGATGCATCACATAAGGGTGGGTTTATGCAATTTTCCTTTGTTCGTGTGTACACAAAATGGCAGGCACAAGTATCCGGCTTCATTCTGTGCTTTGATTGTGGAAGTGTGAAAAAAAAAAACACTGCAGTACTTATATAAATAGTGATGGCAGTATAATGTGACATGTCCATAATAGATTAAACAAACTAAAGCTGGGCTTCAAATTGTATACTTATGCACTATTCTAGACATTTACAAGTATTCCCTATCATGATTACTATATGGAGGTTGGCTTGAAACTTACCAAACCCAAAATGATTTATGTTCGTAAATACTTCAGATTATAAGATCATAGTTTTTGTTTTCAGAGACAATTTTTGACAACATACATTACTACACATGTTTAAGTGTTGCAGCTGAATTTTGCATGTTACTGGCATGTGCTGGTGATTAAGGCAATGAATGCCCAAAGGCACAGCCTTGTCAGTAAATCATAAAGGATAGCTGCAGCTGAAGTTGGGCCATCTGTAATATAACACAGCTCAATAAAAACATGACCTGAGACAATGAGCTTCTGCATAAACAGTCTATGCATCGTCGTGTTCCTGGTTATATAAGATTATCATTAATGTGTAAATGCTTTTCAAAGAAACTACAGGGAAACTATTACTACATTAAATAAGGCATATAGAATTTTTTTCAGTGTGATTCCAGTGATTTTCTATTGGGTGTATGTTTCACTTACATGTGAGATATACATTACATAGAGAACTATAATGTGCATGCTTAAGGTTGACACACCTCTAAAATCGGGTTTATACTTAGCGGACTGTGTGAACCCTCTGGGTCAAAATGATGTTGTGTCAACAGACAGGATCCTGCACAGGGCCTTGTGTAGATGTCTCTGATCCCCTTTTGTGTGCATAAACATTTTTGTGTGTTAATGGTAGTGCAGCTATAGAAAGCATAACAAACATGGATAAACCACTAGTTTAAAACAAACAAAAAAAAAACCTTTATGACTCATCCATGATGGACTGTACAAAAAATACCTTAACTTTTAGCCTAAATTATTGAATGTAATTATCTATATCCAGTAAAAGGTTCCCAAGTTCAGGCTGAGCGAACTTTTCAGCTAACTTCACTTTTCACTTAATGGCAGTGCCCTTGGGATTTTAGATTGGTCGACCATGTGGAATAAACTTAACGCTACACTAGCTTCAGAAATCATTCTGATTTTGGCTAGGCTAAGGTTTAGGGCTACTGCATCATCAACACAGTGTCCAGTAGAGGGGAAAAATCAGCTCAAGCCACACGCGCGCGCGCGCGCACACACACACACACACACACACACACACACACACACACACACACACACACACACACACACCACCACCACCACCAATACCACTACCACCTGCAAAATGGGATTATGAAGAGAAAGATAAATCATGGATTAGATACATTGTCTAATTGAAGACAAGTATAGAGAAATAAAAAAAATTAAAAGAGAGAGAAGCACAATGCAATATAAATATCAAGATGACATAAATACAAATCAAAGTGACAACTGTATATTTTTTATATTCTTTGTAGTACAGTGGAACCCGGTTATGTCGATGTCCTAGGGGGTCGCCAAAAAGCATCGAGGTAACCGATGATCGAGATAAACGAAAATCAAAATGGCGGCTATATATTAACGTGCTTGAAATTTCTTTATGTACATGATGTGCGTTAATAAATGAGAATGTGCATGCACGTGTTTTTGAAGGGTTTTTTACACAACAGCGTTGCCGCGATTTGTTTGATGAAGGCATGCTATAAAAATACATACAGTACATGTTTATCTGTCAGGAATCCACCTGCCACGCCCCCTTCGGCCCCCTTCAGCGTGTCAGGTGCTTTCTCGGCCGCTTTCTCTGAAGCTCCCGGCTTTAATCGCGCACATATGGTGCTCGTTTATCATCATCACCAGATCCTATTTAAACTTCCACACTCTTACTGTCCGTTATTGTTGGTATATGTTGGTTCACGGCGGTCTTTGTTATCACGCATGCGTTTCCCGGTACGTGCCTTCCCACCGGCACTCTCTCAACGGCTGCACTTTTCTTCCCGAAGCCGTGCCGCGCCCCTACTAACACTACGAACACTAGCACTAACTAACAGCAGAGATTCACCAGTATACAATACAACACCTGTAGCAGCTGTAAGCCTTGATTTTTCTGCCACTTCCGCGAGTTCTTCTGCGGCTGCACCGAGATAACCGACGTTAAATGGCAAATTTTTTCCCCCCTTGTGCTCGAGATATCAGGATTCGGCGACATAACCGATAAAAAATGCTAAGAAAAAGCGAGAATTTGGCGGTTCCACTTCAAAAACGTCGACTTAATAGGGTTGTCGGGGTAACCGAGGGCGAGATAAGCGGATTTCACTGTATATTACATTTTTGAAGGACTTAATGCCCAGAAAATATGAAAGGAAACCAATTACTGATCATTTATAGACAGAAATCACCTATAGAGCAAAGTGTGTTTAAAAAAACAACAATAAACAAGGCAATGGCAGAGATATCTGTAATAACTTCTGTAAACTATGACCCCATTTTCTGTGTAAAATTTAAATAAAAACAGAATTGCAAAAAATGGTATAAACCCGTATTTTATTCATAACATGACATAACATATCAAATGTTTAAAATGAGCAAATGTACCATTTAAGAAAAAAAAGGTTATTTCTGAATTTGGGACAAAAACATGTTAATCACTACGTAGCATCTCCTCTTAGGTGAACAACAGTCCATATACAGTGAGGAAAATAAGTATTTGAACACCCTGCTATTTTGCAAGTTCTCCCACTTAGAAATCATAGAGGGGTCTGAAATTGTCATCGTAGGTGCATGTCCACTGTGAGAGACATAATCAAAAAAACATAATCCAGAAATCACAATGTATGATTTTTTTAACTATTTATTTGTATGATACAGCTGCAAATAAGTATTTGAACACCTGAGAAAGTCAATGTTAATATTTGGTACAGTAGCCTTTGTTTGCAATTACATAGGTCAAACGTTTCCTGTAGTTTTTCACCAGGTTTGCACACACTGCAGGAGGGATTTTGGCCCACTCCTCCACACAGATCTTCTTTAGATCAGTCAGGTTTCTGGCCTGTCGCTGAGAAACACGGAGTTTGAGCTCCCTCCAAAGATTCTCTATTGGGTTTAGGTCTGGAGACTGGCTAGGCCACGCCAGAACCTTGATATGCTTCTTACAGAGCCACTCCTAGGTTATCCTGGCTGTGTGCTTCGGGTCATTGTCATGTTGGAAGACCCAGCCTCGACCCATCTTCAATGCTCTAACTGAGGAAAGGAGGTTGTTCCCCAAAATCTCGCAATACATGGCCCCGGTTATCCTCTCCTTAATACAGTGCAGTCGCCCTGTCCCATGTGCAGAAAAACACCCCCAAAGCATGATGCTACCACCCCCATGCTTCACAGTAGGGATGGTGTTCTTGGGATGGTACTCATCATTCTTCTTCCTCCAAACACGTTTAGTGGGCTGATTTCTCACCTTCCTTAGGATCATTGAGACCCCACAAGGTGAGATCTTGCATTGAGCCCCAGTCCGAGGGAGAATGACAGTCATGTTTAGCTTCTTCCATTTTCTAATGATTGCTCCAACAGTGGACGTTTTTTCACCAAGCAGGTGCATCTAATTTAGGATAATAAATGTAGTGGAGGTGGACATTTTAAAGGCAGACTAACAGGTCTTTGAGGGTCAGAATTCTAGCTGATAAGACAGGTGTTCAAATATTTATTTGCAGCTGTATCATACAAATAAATAGTTAAAAAATCATACATTGTGATTTCTGGATTTTTTTAGATTATGTCTCTCACAGTGGACATGCACCTACGATGACAATTTCAGACCCCTCCATGATTTCTAAGTGGGAGAACTTGCAAAATAGCAGGGTGTTCAAATACTTATTTTTCTCACTTTATATCGGGGAAATTTGGAAACCAGTAGCTGGAGTTTTGGGAGAGCATTGTGGTCCCATTCATGTCTGATACAGTATTTCAGCTTCTTAATAGTCCTGGGACTTCTCTATTGTATTTTTTTGTTTCATGATGCTCCAAATGGTTTTAATTGGTGAAAGATGCAGGCAGGCCAGATCAGCACCCAGACTATTCTAATATGAAGCCATGCTGTTGTATTGAATGCAGTATGTGGTTTAGAATTGTCTTGCTGAAATATGAAAGGCCTTTGCTGAAAAAAGCATTGTCTTGATCAAAGCATGCATTGCTCTTAAACCTGTTTAGTCCTGAAGATGCAGAGTCTATGGTTTCCAAAAAGAATTTCTGATTTCAATGTGTCTGACCACAGAACAGTTTAAATGACCATTGTCCCAGAGATGGTGGCATTTTTGGATCATGTTCACAAAATCTTTTTTCCTTTTCTTTGTATGATAGGGGTTTAACATATATTTGTGGATAGCTGACTGTGTTCACAGATATTTAATTCTGGAGTTCATGCTGTGAAAAAAAATGCATAATGAGTACATAAGGTCTAATACAAAGATAACAGTACAAAAAATAATAACAAAAGTGTGATTAATATTTATTTCATCCTAATCACACCCCAAAACATCACACCACCTGACAGGTGTGCTACAAGCATGATGTTATTTGAATGATCAAATCAATAAATCAATTAGCCATTGCTATCTGTTTACATAAGATAACATACTACAGTATCAAATGAAAGGTAGGTAAAACTTCACCTGAGGCTGTTAGTTCAAGTTTGAAGATCAAGTTTATTTCTATATTCAAATCGTGCTGGTACATCTCTAGATGGTTTGGAATGTTTGTGGGGTCGGCATCTACTTCTTTGAAGGTTCATAATCTTCATTAGGTGGGACACAACTGGAGTTGGCATAACCACGGGATGCCTAAGGAAGGGTAGAAAAATAAAAGCAGTGTAGAGGAATTAGCATAGCTGCTGTTCATAATATTAACAAGCAAAAGTTGATACTGTGCATTTGATCAGATGTACTGGAGCACAAGGTTATGATATGTGATGTGTTATGTGTAGGCCTTGTTAAAAAGATGCGTCTTTAATCTATGCTTAAACTGGGAGAGTGTGTCTGATCGTTGAACACTGTCAGGAAGGCTATTCTAAAGTTTTGAAACTAAATGTAAGAATGCTCTACCACCTTTAGGAAACTTTGCTATTCTAGGAACTACTAGAATCCCAGAGTTTTGAGATCTCAAAGAGTGTGACGGATTTTAGCGTGTTAGAAGACTGGATAGATACATGGGAGCCAAACCATTTAGGGCCTTGTAGGTAAGTAGCAATAGCCAGTGTAGGGATAAGATCGGGTTATATGGTCATATTTTCTCAACCTTGTGAGAACCCCGCCTGCATTCTGGACTAACTGTAACCTGTTTTTTAATGATGCCGGACATTCACCTAGTAATGCATTACAATAATTTAGTCTGGAGGTCAAGAATGCATGAATGAGCTACTCTGCAACATATATAGGAGATTTAGGAGCCTTGGGCAGACCTTGTACAAAGGTCATCATCGACACACAGTTCTGTTATAGTTTATACATCTTACTTTCATCACTGGATGTATGATGTGTGATCAAATAATACATTCATTTGGCTTTTTTTTGCAACCTCCTTATTTGTTTGACGGAGCCTTCTGTTTGTTTATTTTTAAAAGGGCAAATTAGAATTAATAGTAGCTTATAACGACAGCTTCATGATAAAGTGTAGATAAGTGTATTACTGTCTACTCAGATGAGCTTACACAGTGAAAATCAGACAACTAAAGACACTGAGGCTGCTGGGCAGCTCTAAGTGATTAAGTTGTCCAGCGATAGACTAAACTAATATTCATTGATAAATTGAGTGAGAAATGTGAAAAACACTTACAAAAAGTCAACTAGCAATTGTAAATGTGGTATTGTGATGTTGCAGCTATTATTTAAAGAAATTAGTATATAGGAATAAATCTATCTCTGCATCCAGTGTCATTGTGTAACATTGTGTATGAAATCATATCACTTAATTGGTGTTTTAGGGTCTTTTTATTTGTTCTCTTTCAACCAGTTCAAGAATAGTCAGTTGTATTCACAAGGTTTTCAATGTCAGTTGCCCTGCTTGCAGCTAAAATTGTGAGAGTGGAAATAAAATGTGCCATCTTAATGGAGTTTAGAATTAGTATTAGTATTACTATTAGCTTAGTATTACTAATAGTACTGAATTTAGTATGACTGGCTGGTTGTGTGCCAAGTCTTGGCAGTGCAAATTTGTTTTTGGGAAACAAATGTTTATTTAACAAAAAAAATATAATAATTTTTTGCATTATTATTCAGAATGATCTTTGGTTCCAGCATTTGCCAAAATAATTTTTGGCTGCAACTACAGCTGCTGAAGTGTTCTTCAGCTTTGCACATCAGGCTGCTGATATTTTTGCCTATTCATCCAGGCAAAATTGTGCAAGTTTTGTCAAATTGAATGGGGACCACTGATGAACAGAAAATGTAACGAAAATGTAAAGATTCCAATGATGCAAAAAGTGTTTATGTTAGAAGTTTGCTCTCAAATCTCTAACAGACTACATATAATTTTGCCTAGTATTGTAGTATATTAGGCTTCACAGATCTTGCTTTCACCGCTGAATAGTTTCTTATAAAAAAAAAAAAAGGCACCCCACAACATCATGCTATCCACCATGGTTTTGTGTAGTATTCTCCAAGCGAACAGCGTTGTTCTTCTGCCAAACATAATGATTTGTAGCAAAGCCAAAATGTACATGTTTGAATCTTATCAGATAAGAGAATGTTTTTCCATATGTTTGCTTAGTCTCCAACATGCATTTTGGCATTTTACAGATTTAAACATACAGCCTGTATGAAGAGAGTAGCAGTTCTACAGGACAAACATAGCCAAAACACTTCAAAAATCTTGGCTGTAAATTAAAGTAGCAACTCATAAAATCTGAGCTTTGCCTTTGCCAAAATGCATGTTGGATTAGGCAAACGTGGAAAAAACCTTTTCTGATCTGATGTTGTACATCTCTACAGTGCCTAGCAGATTTTTTATATACATGCTCATGCCATAAGATGATGTCTTGTGCTTCAGATCTTAAGCAGTTCCTTCCCTTTTCTGTACTCGTTATCCTGGTATAAGATGACCTGTGTCCAGAGGTGGGAAGTAACAAATACTTTTTCTAGTTTCAGTACTTTACTTTTTTTCTATTAATTTTTCTGACATTTTACTCTGTCATAAAATTTTACACAAATATCTGTACTTTCTACTACTTACATTTTCAAAATAGTCTCGTTACTTTAGTTTTAATCTATTAATTTAGTGAAATGTCAATATTTTTTCTTTTCACTGTTTTCCGATTTCAGCCCATCAACCTATTTTCTCTTATTGCGTGGCTTTATCAATCAACTGGTGTATCATTTCCTAGCTCTCACTTAACACAGATGTAGGCTAGTTTATGAGTCTCAAATTTAACACCAAAATCCGCTTTGACTCACACAATTAACCCTCTAACGGTCGACAAACGAGTTGGAGCGGGGGTTTTTTTCCCGCCTTTTTGGTCATACAGAGAAATAAATAATTTGAATCTGTAAAGGGTCTACTTTTATTTGTATACACTCATAATAACAACAAAACGCTGTGCTTTTGTAAGATAAAGAAAACATACAGGGGGTGCTCGCTGCCATCTCTGTCATCTCCCTTTACAAACAGATACCGTATTTTTCAAACTATAAGTGCTACTTTTTTTCCAACGTTTTGAACCCCACGGCTTAAACAACGAAGCGGCTAATTTATGAATTTTTCCTGGGTTTTTCCTGGTTTCACAAACTTCAAGCCAAAAAACTGAGCGACATAACATTAGACCAATGAAATTTACGAATTGAAACGAAAAAACGCACCTCACCTGTGTTCTGAGCTGCACGGCTTCGGGAGAAAAAACTTCCATCGGGTGATTTTTTTAAAGGCACGACGATGCCAAAAGATAAACCCCCCGAAAGAAATAGTTGTAAAAGGAAGGAGGAAGACAGTGAACAATGACGTTCTTGGTCGGCTACAGTTTAGATACAAGCCGTTGTAACGCGTTGAGTCTGGGTGAAGGGAGAGCTCGCTTCTGGGATGCTATTCCCAAAATACCGCTATGCTCCTAAAAGAAGCGCAACATATTTCACCCGTTACACCGTGTGTAACGTGTCTTTCATTAAAGCCTGTGTAAAGTACATTAGTGTAGACAGGTGCGGCTTATTTATGTTAAAAATAATAATATTTGTAAAATTCAGTGGCTTATATATGGGTGCGCTTTATAGTCCGGAAATTAGGGTGCGCTTTATAGTCCGGAAATTACGGTAAATAAAACAACCAGAATCTTAGTGAATGCTTGCCTCACAGACATAATAAATATATAAATAGAAAGTTCGAAATGTCTTTTACATAAACCAGTTCACATTGAAAACAAATATTCTCCGATTATGTAATCAGTATGAAAGTTAGTAGAGGTACAGTTTTTCCGGTATCACCTCATTAACCGTCCGTGTGGTAACATAGCATAAGTTCCGTTTGGTGTTCTGATGATTTACGTAATTTGAACCACCATAATTACTTTTAAACATTTACAAGAATTCGTTGTCTTCATGCTCTATGTTGAGTTTGGTTTCACTAATAATAAACATACATTTGCATATATCATCAATATTTCTCCATGTCCATGTTGCTTAGAGCCCAGACATCTTTACTTTAACTAAAACATGAATATCTGTACTTCCGCTTAAGTGAAGGATGTGTGTACTTTTGCCACCTCTGCCTGTGTCTCATCTGTCCATAAATGACTTCTTCTGGTCTCACTGTTTTTGAGACTTACCAGTGGTTTACATCTTGCAATAAACCACTGTATTAAAGTCTTCTCATGATTCTAGATTTTGACACAGACACAACTACCTCCTGCAAGGTGTCCTGAGCTGGCCAAATATTATGAAACGGTTTATTTTCACCAGGGAAAGGAATTTTTATTCGTCCACCATAAATAATGAATTTTTCCAGGCCTTTTTGTGTTCCTGAGCTCACCAGCACTTTATTTATTTTAAATAATGAATCAAATAAAAGTCTTAGCCACACATATTATCTTTGATTAGTTTGTTATTTCTTTTTTCTTTTTTTTTTTATCTTAATGGTGGCCTTCCCTACTGACAGTGACAGCATTTTGCATTTCACAATTAGAGTTAAAAGCAACAGGTTCCAAAAATAAACACATGAATTCGATTTCAGAAATGTATTCTGCTAATATATACATTTATTAATAAGGGAATAACATACAACTTGATTGACTTATAATAACTGAATATTGAATATACTGAAAACTGAATATTGCAACCATATAAAAATTGTATTATGCATAGGTGGACTACATTCACTAATAATGTTATCTCTGATTGCAGCTGATTACAATAAATTGAGGCTTTCATAGCCAGAGTGATGCATGGTTATGCAGTCATCATTTTACCTTTATAACTGCTAATTCATTTTTATGAACTACAATATTCACGTCATACTGTATTAATGAAATATTCTTTAGTCAATTTTCAGTTTGAGGTTCTAGCATTACAAATACTAAAAATACTGTTTAAAAGTGACAAACATGGTACTGCCTTGTATTTTTCCACACTCAAAATTTCTTAGAAGAGTTGAGTTTAATATAAAATTTTCATGGGTAGCATGAAAAACAAAAAATGGGCAGGCTGAGGTTAAGAACTGTAAATTGACTGCTCTGTCTTTATCCCTCTGCTTTTTTATAGTCTATTACTCATGAGGTTATGTGATTTCAAGCAGTCACTTTATATTTTGCTAATTGCAGCCCTGTCACAAATTACAAAACTGACACATTTTGCTTGTGACAATTTGCACAGCAAACAGTCTATTTTTTGCAGCAACCACTTCCTTGCAGTAACCAACTGCGTGTTGGTGTTTGTGAATTTTTAACAAAATTTTCGATGACGCAAAAGATTTTCTTATTTAACAGTGCTAGTTAATCAGAAAGTCTGAGATTATTTGAATGGTATATGCCCTAATGTTTGTGACAGTTACAAATGTAACAAAGGGAGTTTAATTTACAACCTATATTACTGTACAATTCAGGATTGAGCATGTTTTACTTCAGCATAGACCTCATCTCGAATGCTATCAGATTGTTCTATCTTCAATTAATCTTTTTTGTTTCTATATTTACTGTCAAAAATTCGAAATACATAGACTAACTTTACAAAAGGCCTATCAGATTACATTCTGTATCTACCTCATTCAGAGCATTTCTACACACCAAGCATCATTATCGATACGAGTCTGAATTCAACAAGCTCAATGTCAGTCACAGCTTCTCCCTCTAAATAAAACAGGGACAAAAATGAGCTTTGACTGCCAGGATGTCGTGAGTTATTGCAGTAAATAAAACTAGGCCATCTGTGCTGAAACTGCAATCACTGTCATTTTATGCACTGTATTTCCCTCTCTCTCTTTCTCCCTCTCACTTAGGAGTGATGGTTAGTAAGGAGGCTGGCCCCTGCGTCCTGTCAAATTCAGAGTCAGACTCAGAGGCCGGAGGTCCAACTCTTGGAAGTGAGAGCACTAAAAGTGGGGACGTAGTGCACAAAAGGAACAAAGCCTTGCAGGTCCGCTTCAAGGACATCTGCGAAGCCCAGAATGAGGCAGCACGTCTAGCCCGGGGAGACAGAGCACATTCTGTTTCATGCAAGGTCGTACACACAAGGTACATGACCATGCCAGCACGCCGATCCATACCTAATGTGACCAAGAGCACAGCAGTGCAAACATCACCTGAATTAAAAAAGCATTATCAGACTTTTCCCTTTGATCGCAAAAAGGGGCACACTATCAAACACACAGCTTTGGTGGAGAACTATGAGAACCAAAACAATGGATTTTTAAGTGAAGTGCAAGCTACAGAGGAGGAAAGGCCACATGGGGCAAGGGTACAGAAGACTCGAGTGCTTCTGCACAGTATGCCACCATGTACTGATGTGCAGGATTTGTGCCCAGATAGCAGCCTGGATTCCACAGGTCAAGGCAGGGAGGCAGATGCAGCACTGTATCAACCAGACTCAAAGGAAGAAGAGTGTGTCCAAGGAAGTAGCTCCAAGCACAAAGGATTACCCAATCAGACTGAAATGGGAGTAGACCAAGAGCTCAACTGCACCAAAAGCTCCTCCTCAGTTTCATCAACACAACCTCTGCAGGACAGAGGTGTCATTTCAAAGGTTACAGGCCCCATAGCATGGACGTCTTTGACACAAGTGGAATGTCTGGACAGTCCCTCAGTGCAGTGTAAACGTAAAAAAGATCCTGTGCCATTGAATGGTCTGCAGTCTCAGACCTTACCACGTGCAGCCAGCTGCCCCTCCCAGGATACCAGTCAGGCTCACTCCCATGGAGGTTTCGGCTTTGGTGGTCTGGAAACCCATGAAGTCACCAGGGGTCATGTATGTGGGCAGATGATTTCACTGCCTGGGACAGATGGAGATGTGAAAGCCCGACTGCAGGCTATGGAAACTCTCATCAGTTCAAGCCAGGAGACTATTAAAGTGTTGCTGGGCGTCATTCAGGAACTAGAGAAGGGAGAGGCACAGAGGGAGGGGTGAGTCACTATATTTTAACATATATTTCACTCAAATTCTATACTTCCAAACTGTTATCTGTACCTTCTCAATATAGCTTTTAGTGTTAATTGAAAGATGGATAAGTTTACAGTATGTGAATCTCAAACTGTTTTCAGGGTAATGAATGATGTATTAGTGTAATAGCCTTTCATAAGATATATTAATTTCTGTATACTTACACATGTAATTTACTCCTTTCTCTTGCATATGCATAGAGCCAACGTTATATGATGTTTGATATGTTACTTGACACAAAAATCCCAAACAAGTTTCCAAATGCCAATAAAAAGATTATAGGCCTATGTGGCTGCCAACTGATTCTGTACCTAAACTCAATATGAATTAAAGAACAATGTTTTAGTAGAAAACACAAACCACGATTATAATATGTTGTGTTTTTAATAATAATTAATATCTTAATAATTATTATTGAGATCACATAGCTATTAGCCCATTTAACTGGCCACAAGAACCCCTACAAATTAATGTCAAGATTAAATGAACATTTTAAAATGTGTTTAAAATGTAAGTAGAAAATGTAATTGTACACATACTCATTGCAACATATCTATATATTTCCACAGTGACAGTCACAGAGCCTCTGACTGTCTGTCATGGATTTCAGATCAGTCTAATTGACCATTCACTTTGCAATACCATTTAAAACATCTAGCATGCTTTTTCAGTGAAACGGCTAAAGGAATGTGAAATTTGTTTTAATTATTTGGAGCAAACCAATTTTACATTTCCCTTATATACCCCTTTTTATAGAGTCTTGTCTTAGTCCATAAGATTATGACCTCATAACAGAGCAATAATACTAAAAGTTTTACATATGAGGTGAAACACTGGAAGTCTGGAAGACCACATATTAGCTTATCACAGCTTATTATATAGCTATCCAAATTAATGAACTATGAACCACATTAAAACTGTTTGTCTGAAGTTTTGAGAGTATGCAAATCAGATTGAACCCAGAAAAGGCTTTAGTTGTTTAAGCATTTGGTGCACTTTTGGCTCAGGTTTGTGGACTGTATTGTAGTAAACAGTGGAATTTTCACCTACAGTTGAATGCAAAACCAGTGAAAATGAATTCTGGATATTCTCAGTTTGCTTGTTCAGCTAAATGTGTTACATGTGTGCCAAGCATGTATTACATGTATGTGGTATCTGTGTATTCTATAGTTTTACACATCAGAGGTGTCAGACTCATTTCAGGGTATGGGCCACTTTTCACAATGTGAAGCAGGCTGAACAAAAAAAAAAAGATAACACATCAACCTTTTCAACACTATTGCTTTGAAACCTTTAATTAAATTTGTTTGAAAAAGAGACATTTATTTTATTCTGCTAACTAAGAATTTCATAGACCATATAAATTACACTTATATTTACTTTTTGAACATCCTATTCTAGACATAGTCTCCCTTGATTGTTTTAATAACACTTCTCTTTGAAAGCTTTCTACTAGATTCTGCAGTGTGCCTGTGGGAATTTGCTTTAGAGAGGTCAGACACTGATCTTAGCCGGCCTTCCAGTTCATTCAAAAGTTAAATAGAAGGGTTGAAGCAAGGACTTTCTGCTGGTCACTCAAGTTCTTTCACTCCAACATTGGCAAACCATGCCTTTAAGGTCTTAGCTTATTGGGCAGAATGATTGTTATTTTGAAACATGCTTAAAAAATGTTTTAAAGCTATAGAATGCCAAGATTCTAGACAATTGGATGCTTAGTTATAAACTGTTACAACAGATTGGGAAAGACCCATACATGAATGTGATGGTCCGATGTCCACATCTTTTTTTTTTCCCATACAGTATATTTAAGCACATTCTGGCAGTTGCTTAGTTTATAGCCCAGTGTTATTTCTTTATTTTGGGCCGGAATTAAAAGAGACAAAATATATAAATATATAAATATAAATATTCCAAAAAAACATTTTTATCAAAAATATTCATAAGATATTCATTTGGTTGGCTAGATTAGAACATATATCAGACCAGTTCAAGCCCATGGGCCATGTTTTGGACACTTTTGGTTTAGGACCTTGGTTACATGGTTCATCATTCAACCAAAAATTATTTTTTTCTGAATATATATTTTTAAATATAATATATAATTAGGCTACTCACCACTGGCAGTGGACCTGAGCTAAACCCTCTCAGTATTAACATTAAAGGGCCACCAGGGCTGTGAGTAGGGTAGATGGCTTTAAAACCTGCTTCACATGGTCACAGAAACAGTGGAGTACTGGCTAATTCCCTTACTGGGAAAGAAGCAAAAGCCCTGCCTGGTCTTGGAAGTGCAAAACCACCACTCAAACAGCCTCAATTAGTAGTGCCTCATCAAGCAGGCCTTTCATCTTCCAAAGGAGTATACCCCTCTCTGTGTATGTGTGTGCATGTTAGAGAGCTTTCCAAGCCATTCTGCAGTTATTATTAGAGTGACACCCTCTGATCCCCTACTCAGGCCTGTGCTGTCTTTAAAGCAGCTGTGCTCATGAGGGGAAGCAGAGCAGCAGGGGCACATAAAAGCTCCTGTTTGTCTCAGCTGGCCAACAAAGATTTGACAGAGGGATTTTCTGCATTCCTTGAGCATTGAATAGAGACTTAAAACAAATGACAGCATTGCCTAGACAGGCAAGGTGGAAAGACCTGAAACATTAGAGTGTCCAGTAGTTCTGGTATTATTCTGCAATCTAATATACTGTAGACTTCGTAGAGCGTTCCATATAATCCTGAAGGGTTTACACTAGGGATATTATATTTTATATGTATCTGTATTTCTTCTGTATCTTTTTCGTTATTGTTTTCAATGAAAAATGAATCCTCTCTAGTCTGCTTTCATTTACTCAGAAATTTGGCACATCTACTGTACTATGAACCACGCTCCCTAGACTTACACTTTAGAGACCTACTGTAGATGTAATTCTAACTTCATTGTGTCTATCTTGCTAATGGACTTAATACTTAACTGTCTATGGGAATAATCATTTTGCTGGATGGTATTCATTTTGTGGGTATGCCTTTTTTGCAACAATAATTTCAAGGACTACTGTTCTAAACCTTTTCAAAAATAAATTTAGCCACCTGAACCAATTTCTGATCATTATCACGACTGGCTTGTCATGCAGACTGGCAACAGATCCCTGTAGCTGGCTAACTATAGTAATCACAAAGCAACCCCTAGCAAGGATGCCATATTTAAAAAAACATTTTATTTTTCAGGTCCCTTCTCATGTGTTCATAAAGAATACACACATGATCAACATTTGAAAAGGAAATATGCATCTGATGGTATATGATTTTGAAGTGTCACTTTCCAACTATGAAATGTTGCCAGTGTTGGACAAAATAAAAAAGCCAGAGTTTATATATTTATACTTTTCTTTTCATATATAACCGGGTGGTAGTTTAAGGTGCATTCATCTCTATATGCAACAGATTATGCCTGCCTGGTGAGAATATACACGGGGGCTCTTTAAGAGATGCTTGGTGATGTCATTGCATGTGGCGGGGTGCACCTGAGAGTGAAAATCGGGGAGTTAATAGGGATATAGGCTTTACATGTACTGTTTTCTAGATAAAAGATCCAGTATCATCGATTTATTAAGTAAATCTAAAAAAGGATCACAAATTTCTTGTACCCGTGTTGTTTTCTGAAGAGTAATGTATGTCTGCAGTAATTTGTGTGGATGCAAGATTTCGAGGTGTAACTGTTAGCATAGTGTGAGCTAACGCATCAGCATGTGCAAGCCATATGAGTTTGCTTGGTGTGTTCGGCCTATCGGAGCATAAATGGCACTGAAGTCTACCTTTGGAAAAATTGCCGTATTTTGTTTACCGGATGACTGTTTGTTTATTGTTTTATATACTGCACACCCTAAAACAGATTATACACAGTAGTTAGTATTTTCTTTTATGATTATAATATATATATATATATATATATATATATATATATATATATATATATATATATATATATATATATATATATATATATATTTTTTTTTTTTTGTGTGTTAAATAATATTTGTTCTGCAATTTTTTTCTATTTAACTCCTCACTTATCATCTTCCACATAGAAATTCCACACGTAGATATATATATATATATATATATATATATATATATATATATACAGTGTTGTGCTCGTTACTAAAAAATAGTAACTAGTTACAGTTACTCGTTACTTCATTTAAAAAGTAACTGTTACTTTGTTGATTACTTACACCAAAAAGTAATGCGTTACTGTTAAAAGTAACTTTTTAGTTACTTTTTTAAAAAAGAACATTAAAGTTCGTTAATGTTCCCATTAATGCCCTTTTATGCGTTATGGTCTACACAAACACAAAACTGACTTAAACACAAAGTAATTTTTAAACACTATTTTATTAAAGTCAGACAAACACAAACTAAATATATCACAAGGATTTCTAAAATAAATAACAAAACAAGCTGAATAATATATTCACAATCAAAAACTAAAGTGGCTTCTGCTGTTGTGTTGAGCTCTTAAAAATGTTCCTTTCACAGCTTAAGTATGAAAACTAGCAACAATGTAGAACAGAACACCGGGTTAGCTTCTAGCTACTAGCTCCTCAGGCATGGAGGTCCTGGAGGAGCTTCAACAGATTGGAGTTGCTGTTTATCGCAGTAGATACGAGCTTCGAACCAGAAAGACACAGCTTACATTTGACTTAAACGTTTTTGTCTTTATACTCAACTAAAGTGAAATAATGAGCATATTTCCACTTTGAGAAACTCGTCTTGCTCTCGCCTCGACTCGCCATTACTGCCGAACAGACCTGAATAAACGGAGACACGCCCACAGCGCGTCTTCTTCGTATATACAGAGGGTAATCCACCAATTCTACAATGCGTCTTCTTCGTGTTTACAGTGGTTTATCCACCAATCCTACAATGCGACGCTGCTGTAAGCAAGTTAGGCTGTAGTCTACACTTCAGCCGAAATTAATTCATTCATAAAAGTAACGGGTAACGCACCATACGGTAATGGTATTTATTTTTAAAAGTAACGCGTTACCCGTAACACTGTATGTATATATGTATGTATGTATATATGTATGTATGTATATATGTATGTATATATATGTATGTATATATATATATATATATATATATATATATATATATATATATACATACACACATATACATACACACTCGCAATCAGAAATATTCAACCCCCTCACCTCAATAGACAATACAGTGATTTTGATGAACGATAATAAAAATAAATGAGAAAAAAAAAAAACACGTGAAATAACAAACAATATTTATTGATACATGAGTTATTTTGACAACAGAAGTTGACTTAAATTTGAAGTTCAAATGAAAATTGTAAGTCTTGTAACACATGAGCATGTGCAGTATTATTCAAACCCCAGCTTCAGTACCTTGTGGGGCACCCTTTAGTTTTTATAACTTCTAACAAGCGTGCTGACAAGCTTCTTACACCTCTCGATTGGAATCTTTGCCTGTTCTTTACGTGCAAAAGCCTCTAACTCAGTGACGTTTGACGGCTTCCATGCTGAAACTGCCTTCTTCAAATCCCACCAAAGATTTTCAATTGGATTTAGATCTGGTGACTGAGAAGGCAACTCCAGGACACTCCAGCATCTTTTCCCCAACCAAGCTTTGGTTGATTTGGAGGTGTGCTTGGGATCATTGTTTTGCTGGAAGATCCAATGATCACCAAGGTTTAATTTGTCAACAGAAGGCATCACGTTCTTCTTCAAAATGACCTGGTATTTCTTGGAATCCATGATGCCAGGTACACAATTAAGATTGGCAGTTCCTGGCACAGAAAAACAGCCCCAAATCATTATTGACCCACCTCCATGCTTGACCATGGGGATAGTATTCTTCTGGTCATAAGCCTGACCTTTTGCACGCCAGACATACCGCTGGTCCATATGTCAAAGTTCCAGTTTGGTTTCATCTGTCCATAGAACTGTCTCCCAGAACTCTGTAGTTTTTCCAAATTCCTCCTTACATATTCTAGTCAACTCCTGATGTTCCTTGAGGTCAAGAGTGTAGTGCGTCTTGGGGTCCGGCCATGAAGTCCTTGATTATTCAGTGCACGTCCTATAGTTGCCATCATGTCATCCTGTAGCTGTCTTGCAGTCACACAGTGTTTTTTCTTAGCTGTCCTGACTAAGTTGCTAAGGGCCCTTGATGAAATTGTGAGCTTTCTTTCACGGCCAGGCAGGTTTCCAGCTGTTCCATAAGTTTTAAACTTCCCGATAATGCTCCCAATGGTGTCTCTTGGAATGTTAAATCTTTTGGAAATCTTCTTATACCCAAGGCCCTTCAGAAAATAATAATAAAAATAATCTCCTCTCTCAGCTTTTGTGGAAGCTCCTTTGTCTTTCCCATGATTGCAACTCACCTTGAACACCTTCATGGTCCGGGTTTATATATGCATCACAGCTGAAGCAAATGAAGGATTGTTATAGAGTTCCCAAAGGCTTAATGATGTTTCAGCTCCACTTCAGGCCATAAAAACTTTTTTATGAAAGCTTTAAAAACAATATTATAATATTAATAATATAATATTATATAGGGGTTAAATAATTGTGACATGGTGATCTTTAACAAAATATACTGTTACACACAAATACTACATCATACATTTTCTGTGTTGATTTTATGTATCACTAAACTCATTAAGAAGCCACCCAAAGCAAAATCCTGCACTTTGAAAAGATTTTTATTTCTAACAGAGAAGGGAATTACAGAATAGGCATGATGAAGCCATGGCTGCAATTTCTGCATTGAATCAGAGGTCTTATGTCCCAAGAGAAAGGCACATTTCGCCTTATAGTGGTGACACTGAGAAAGATGGCAGGTCAGTCGATGATTTTATAGAAGGGGTCGAGCGTGTACTGCGTACTATTCAATGACCAGTCTGACAATGACCAGTATGATTTCGTCATGTCTCTGTTAAGAGGGGCAACCCTTGAAGAGGTACATTTATGCAGTAATGATGATGATGATGGAGTTAGTGAACTGTTTGTATATCTCAGAGAAGGCTTTGGAGACAAGCGTAGTGCATCTCAGCTCCTACACAGTTTCTATAGTTGCAAGCAGTTAGAAAGGGAAAGCATCAGAGAGTTCGCTCGTGCACTTGTCACAAGCACTCAATTTGATTCTGAAATGTTCCTCGGATGCTGTAGCTGATTTGAAGGTAGCATTGAGGGATCAGTTTGTAGAAGGGGTCTGGGATCCTTCTCTTAATTGGAAACTTTGTATTTGTTTGCAATCACCCTGATTGTACTATGATTGATGTCCGAGATAAAGCACAGATGTGGTTCGTATTTAAGGTCATAGTCAAGCAAGGGAGGGCAATTAGTGAACTGACTCATGCAGTGAAATATCTCACTGCACAAGGTGGTAGCATAAGGGTAAACATTAGTAGGCCCAAGTCTCAACCTAGATTCACTGGGGAAGGGCTACCAATATGTTTTAGGTGTCAAGTAACTGGACATGTGGCAAAGAATTGTACTCAAAAGCCAAGTACTCCGTTGGCTCAGCCTGTTCTCCCTGACTCTCAGGGAAGTGAGACCCCCCCACTCATCACAAGTCGGGCAATTCAGGGAAGGCAAACTGACTCAGAGGATGTCCCGCCTTCTTGTGACCAGTTGATAAAACGCACTGTAGGTACATGCCCTGTAGTTGAGCTTTTGGTTGGTGGTGTTGCCACCCAGTGCCTGCTGGACACTGGTAGTCAGGTGAGCACAATAACTGAGCAGTATTTTCAGAACCATCTGTGTGGGAAAGATAGTGACATGCTCTCCACCACTGGCTGGCTAAAACTCACAGCTGCCAATGGGCTTGACATACCCTATCTTGGCTACTTGGAGTTAGAGATTGAGGCCATGGGAATCAAGATGCCGCACTGTGGCTTCTTGGTTTGTTAAAGACATCTAGCCCTGACAAATCACTGCCATGTATTATAAGCATGATCATAATCATTCACTGAAGGCAGCTAGTCAATGCAGAATTTGATACTACCTTGGATGCAAAAGTGGATTCTGATTGGAGGGATGTTATCCAGAAAGAACAGATGTGTACTATTAAAAGGACACATGTTGCAGTGGTCACTGGGAAACGGACAGAGCGAATACCTTCTGGGTCAGTAGTGACTATCTTGGCAAGGGCATCTAATAGAGATCTTGGAACTGGACAGCTTAGGATGTTAGAACCTTTGAGTACTCCATTGTCAGGAGGTCTGATAGTCATTCCCATGCTTGTTGAGGCAAATAATTTTTGTATACCTTTTGAGATTTAAAATCTTTCTCTGGAGGATGTGTTCTTGTCCCCTAGGACGCGGCTGGGTATCCTGTCAAAAGTAGGGTGTGTAGAGAGTTCACAGCATTGTGAAGTGAAATTTCAGCGAATCTTAGCTGACATTGAACAAGTGACTGTAGATGTAGAGGGTGAGCCTAAAAGAAACTGTTTACAGGTGATCTTGGATAAGATTGACGTGGCTGGTAGTGAGGACGAGCAAGCTCAGTTCAGGTCATTATTAACAAAGTACCTTGACGTATTTGCTGTAGAGGATAAGGACCTTGGATATACGGATAAGGTTAAACACGAAATTCATTTGACAGATGATGATCCTGTTACACAGCCATATTGTAGGATTCCACCAAATCAGTACTGTGAAGTGAGGGAACTTATCTCCAACTTTTTACGGAAGGGGGTCATACAGGAGAGTAACAGTGCCTATGCATCACCTATAGTTCTAGTGTGTAAGGCAGATGGAAGCATCAGGTTATGTGTAGATTACCGAAAACTAAATCAGGAGACCAAAAGGGATGCGTTTCCTTTACCCCGCATAGATAAGAGATGTGATGCTCTGCGGGGAGCACGATATTTCTCCACAATTGATCTAGCAATTGTCTATTAATAGGTGGCAGTGGAGGAAGGAGATCGGCACAAAACAGCATTCTCAACCCCTTTTGGGTTAAATGAGTACTTACGGATGCCGTTTGGTGTCTGCAATGGGCCTGCGACCTTTTAGAGGTTAATGCAAGCCACCATAATTGACCTAGTCTTCCGGATCCTGCTAGACTACCGTGATCATATTTTAGTGTATTCGTCAACGTTTCAGGAGCACTTGGCTAGACTGGACACTGTGTTTACATGGCTGCAAGAGACTGGTCTGAAGGTAAAGCTGGAGAAATGTCATTTTCTTCAGTCAGAGGTTTTGGGTTCTGCAGTTACTATGGGCAATTGATTCAGGGGTTCTTTAAAATAGCCGGTCCCTTGCATAATGTGGTAAACTCATGTTTAAATAGCGGAAGTGCAAACTAAACTTATCACTTGCTGCGGTGTCTGTGGTCTGAAGAATGCCAAGCTGCTTTTGACAGTCTCAAGGATAAGCTTGCATGTGCACCTATACTAGGTTTTGCAGACTTTACAAAACCGTTTATTGTGGAGATGGACTTGTTGCTGCTGGGCTACACAGCTGTAGAGTAAAGCAGATACGGGTGGTGGAATCCAAATATGATGATCCTAATAGGCTGAAGCAAGAAAATACACCCACTTTTCCAGGTTATACTACAGATGAGCTTCGTGCCTTCCAACAGCAGGATTCTGTGCTTAGTGTACTTAGGAGGTTGTGGGAGCAAAAGAAGAGACCATATGGCAAGGAGCGCATTGCTCTGCCTAAACCTGTTCAGTCCATGTTAAAGCATTGGAATATGATTAGGGAGCGTCAGGGTTTACTGTATCGAGTGATTAAGGATGTGGTAGATGGGGAATGTTATCAGCCTTCTAGCCTAAATAAACCAGTTTTGGAGTGTGTGCACAACTCTATGGGCCATCAAGGCATTGAGCGTACCTTGCACTTGCTGAGAAGTAGATGCTTTTTGGTGAGTATGCACAATGCTGTTGCCCAGTGGATTAAACACTGTCAGCATTGTGTGTTAACTAAAATGCTGCAACCAATGGTCCGTCCACCGATTAAATCATTCTTGGCTTCTAGGTTGCTGGAAGAAGTTGCTGTAGACTTCACTGTGCTGGAACCCACATTAGATGGATGCGAGAATGTCAAAATGTCAAATGTCAAAAATTAAATTCACCCAGGCCTTTCCTACTTGTGACCAAAAGGCAGACATAACAGCTAAGGTGTTGCTTAGGGAATGGTCCCAGAGCGCCTGCATTCAGACCAGGGCCGTAACTTCGAAAGCAAAGTTGTAACTAAACTCTGTAAGCTTTATGGTGTAAAGAAGAGCCACACTACACCTTATCATCCTACTATTAACAATAATGTGAGCGGACGCTGCATGACCTGTTACGCACTTTGCCACCGGATAAGAAGCGCAGTTGGCCCGAATATCTGCCAACTACATCTAAGTGATGCGCACGCCAGGGCAAGGGAATATTCTTAACAGAAAGCTGCTGAGCGTATTGAATTGCAGAAAGACAGAATTTATTGTCAGAGGATTAAAGTAGGTTCACAGGTGTACTTAAGAAGCAGGCAATTAGGTCGCAACAAAGTTCAGGATGCTTGGGGACCAACAGTCTTTCGAGTTATAGACATTTTTGGAAATACCTATACAGTAGAGCCTCTGGAGGGAGGGCCAACAAAGAGGGTACACAGAGTTGGTGTAAGGATGTGCGTAAATCTTCCTGTGCCGGCACCCAGAAAAAGATCAAAAGCTCCAGAAGTTTAGTCTGACCTCTCCAAAGAAGGGGAGTCAGAAGATTCAGATGAAGACATGGTTTTGATGGAGATGAGTAATGGTAATGCAGTGCTGGGTATCCAATCTGTCTGCCCACAAGGTGTTGAGTCGGTGGCTGATGCTGACCATGCCAGTTTAAGTGTGTCTGATTTTGCTAGGACCTCTGAAACAGAGGAAATGTCTGACACAGCTCCTGAGACAAAGGGAGCAAAAGATCAAATGCAGGTCAGCACTCATATGTACCATAAGCCCAAGTCTGTTTTGGACACAGCCACTGTAACTCATTCAACTAGATCTACTGTATTTTGTAAAGCAGTAAAGGAGGTTGAGAGTATCCTGGTCCTGAAGGAGTAATCGAGGGCGCTTACACTGGTGCAGGGGAGAATGTACCCGAGTGGTAGTTCAAGGTGCATTAATTTCTATATGCTACAGATTATGCCTGCCTAGTGAGAATGAACACAGGGGCTCTTTAAGAGATGCTTGGTGATGTCATCTTTTACCTAGATCCAGTATCATCGATTTATAAAGTACATTAAAAAATGGATCGTGAGTTTCTTGTACCCGTGTTGTTTTTTAAAGAGTGATATATATGTCTGCAGTCATTTGTGTGGATGCAAGATCTCGAGGTGCAACTGTTAGCATAGTGTGAGCTAACGCATCCAATACAAGTTCTTTCTGTGTGTTCGGCCTATCGGAGCATAATTAGCACTGAAGACTACGTTTGAAAAAATTGCCACTGCCGTATTTTGTTTACTGGATGACTGTTTGTTTGTTTTATATACTGCACACCCTAAAACAGATTCTACACAGTAGTTAGTATTTTTCTTTTATGATTATGATTTATATATTTTTGTGTTAAATAATATTTGTTCTGTAAATTTGTTTTATTTAACTCCTCACTTATCTTCTTCTACATAGAAATTAACAAGCAGGATATATGTATATATATTGTTCATTGGAATAAAACAACCTCAGTGGTCTTTGTTGGTCTTCTGTGTATCATTGCAACGGCCACACATAGTTTAAGTTTTTGGTCTCAAACAACATGGTAATTTTGGGTTTGTTAAAAAGCGAGCATTATAACATAAATCAAAGTAAATTGCCAACAGATTTGTCACTTAAAAGTGGACAACTGCTGGACAGTTGGCATTGGGGTGAGTAATGGCAAAATAATAAACAACATACAGTTGTTTACAATATACAACAAGAGTAAGTGCACTTACTAGTACTTAGCCCTGTGTTTTCTGTTTCTGTGATTGTTGTTGTATGTAGCATCAGGGTTTTGGAGGAACATCGTTTTATGTCACTGTGTACTGCATCAGCTATATATGGTTGAAATGACAATAAAAGCTTCTTGACTTGACTTGAACAAATAACTAACTTGGATTTTTAAGCGTCTTCCATTAAACAAAAACAACAAAAGAAAAATACCATGCACATTTCTGTTTGAGGCAAAGCCATGCTTCTCAAAAGTAAAGGCATTTACCACAAACATTTTCAGGCACAGTTTCAATAACAGTGCATGATAATCACAATTATTAATTAGTATTAAAAGCATGCCCCTATACTGTCTGTTGCTTATAATATATTGGCGAAAGTATGTAGATGACAGACCATGATCCTTATACTGTATGTTGGTCTTCTCTAAAATTCAAATGCACATCATAGTCTAGGATGTGGTTTTATTCACATTATGATTTCTGTCATTAAAATCTAGGGGTCTTGGTTCTGAATTTATTTTCTGGAAGTGGGCTGCCTCAGCCTTAATATAACTACACTATATGGAGAAAAATCCTGACCTCAACAGCAACCTTAAAAAACACCATTGGAATGAAAAACACTGCATGCTAGGCATTATTATTCAACATCAGTTCTTGACCTCTCGAATGCTCTTGTGGCTAAAGGACAAATTCCCACAGACACACTCCAAAATCTAGTAGAAAGTCTTCCCGAAAAAGTCTAGCAGGGAAGTCAGAATCAACTCCATAAAATGCACTTGGTTTCAGGATGAGAATTTAACCAGTCACATGGGTGTGATGGTTAGGTGTTCGCATACTGTACTTTTCGCCAAAATGCCATTTCCGTATGTACAACCACAATTCCATGAAAGTTGGGAAGCTTTGTATAAAATAAATAAAACAGAATCCAAGAATTTGTAAATCTTTTAAACCTATATTTTATTAGTAACTGAACAGAAGATAAATGTAGGTAGTTTTAAAATTCATGGCTATAACAGGACATTTACATTTACATTTGCGGCATTTGGCAGATGCCCTTATCCAGAGCTACTTACAACTGAGCAGGGGAGGGTTTTAGGGCTTTGCTCAAGGGCCCAGCAGTGGCAGCTTGGTGGTGGTGGGATTTGAACCTGTGATCAATTTGTGGCAGGACAATTTGTGACAGGGTCATGTTTACAACTGTTTATCCCCCCATTCATCTGGTATTCAGGAGACCGGTTGCTGGTGTTTTGAGAGAGGAATGCTGTCCCATTTATGTCTTATACATGAGTCTATCTGGGTCTTTGTCATATTTTTTTATTTCATCATGCACCAAATGTTTTCAATTGCTGAAATGTCTGGACTGCAGACAGGCCAGTTCAGCACTCTGACTCTTCTACCACAAAGCCATGCTGTTGCAATAAATTCAGTTAGTGGTTTTAGCATTGTCCTGCTGAAATATGCAAGGCATTTCTTAAAAAAAGACATGATCCGGACGAAAACATATGCTTATCTTAAACCTGTATATATTTTTCAGCACTAATAGTGCCTTTCCAGATGTGCAAGCTGCCCATTACATAGACAGTAATGCACTCCGTACCATCAGAGATGCAGGTTTTTCAATTGAGCACTGACAACAAGCTGGTTAGTCCCTTTCCTCTTTATTACAGAGGATTTAGTGTTCATAGTTTCCAGAAAGAATAAACAAAAAATATTTGTCTGACCACAACAGAAATCTAAACAGTTTTTCATTGTCCTTAGTATATTTTAAATGAGCTTTGGCCCAGAGAAGATCAGTATTCAGTATTTCTGAATCATCCACATTTGTCTTCTTTATTGAATTATAAAACAGAATCATGCCTGTTTTTAATGCTGTACCACCCAAGGGCTCAAAGATCACAGGATTTAAATATCGATTTTCCCCCAGATTTTTCCATATTTCTGAAACTTTTGATGGTAATACCTACTGTATATGATGAGATAGTCAAAGTCTTTGCAATTTTTTGATGAGCAACATTATTTTGAATTTTGTATATACAGTTGTGTATATGTACAGTTGCAGACTGGTGAATCTCGGCCTATAATTACTTCTGAAATATTCTGCCTCTATAAAAAAAATTTTAAATACCTAATACTAATACCTGTCGCCAATTAACCTAATTAGTTGCAAAAAGTTCCTCTATCTGTTTATTTTTATTAGGATTTTATGAGCATCTATATATTTTTTAAATGTGTTCTGGCCATCAAATTTTAAACTACATATACATTTTTTTTTAAATTGTACATTTTCTCAGTCTAAACATTTGATATGTTTCCTATGTTCTGTTTTGGGTCTATGGGATTTTTTTGGGTATGCAAATCATTGCATTCTGTATTTATTTACATTTCACACAGCATCTTTTTTAGAAATAAGGCCATAAATTTTATAAAGCTAGCATAATGCAGCCGAATGCATAAATATAACCAAAGTGTTAATGAAAATAACAGCAGGTGCACTAGAGGAGCAACAACGTGACAACCCCAAAACAGGAATGGGTTTACAGGCGAAGGCCACTAAATTTTATCTTTCGAGGAAGAAACTTCGAGAGGAAGCAGACTCGAAAGGGGAACCCAGCCTCATTTGGGTGATATTAAGAGTGTGATTATAAGTCTTTAAAGCAATACCAAACACCGGCGAGTGAGAACTAACGTGAGCACCGGAATGTAAGATTGTGAGTAATGTCCTTTCTACAATCTTATACAGTCATTTGAGGTTATGGAACCAGGAGCTACTGAGCAACTCATAAAATAGCTCAACATTTGAGATTATCATAGATCCAACACCAGGTTCTCCATGCCAGAGCCTTTTAACATTCAAAGAGGTCCAATGTCCAAACTCTACATGAGGTGGAATCCAACTGGCACTGGTACATCTCTAGATGGTTCAGAATGTTTGCTGGCTCAGTATCTACTTCTTTAAAAATCCATAATCTTCATGACGTGGGACACAACTCGAGCTGGCGCAAATTTAGGATGCCTCGGTATGGGTAGAGAAAGAGCAGCAGTGGAGAGGAATTAGCATAGCTGCTGTTAATAATATTAACAAGCACAAGTTGATAATGTGCATTTGATCAGATGTACTGGAGCACAAGGTTATGATATGTGATATGTGTAGGCCTTGTTAAAAAGATATGCCTTTAATCTGCACTTAAACTGGGAGAGTGTGTCTGAGTCCTGAACACTGTCAGAAAGACTATTTCAAAGTTTAAGAGCTAAATGTGAGAATGTTTTACCACCTCTAGTGGACTTTGCTATTCTAGGAACTACTAGAAGTCCAGAGTTTTGAGATCTCAGAAGCATGATGGATTGTAACCTGTTAGAAAAATGAATAGATACATGGGAGTTAAACCATTTAAGGTTTTGTAGGTAAGTAGCAATAGTTTGTAGTCGATTCGAAGGGTGGTATAATAATATAGAAATAACAGACACAGTCCTATCATTTGATATCAGTACGAGCAAAGACAATCCAAAGTCATTATTTCACTTTCGCTTGCAATGAAGTTTGGCATAAGCCTACTATAATGACTGTCAAAATGTAATCCAATATTCTAGCTCCTTCTGTCAAAGAACACTAAACAAAGATGACATGCATTTTTTATGAGCTAAAATAGCTTGTAATTTGTTATCTGTAATATCTAGAATATGTGTCAGGTTCCCAAGAAAGACGAAATAACAGATCAACAATCCACCTGCATCTGACACCAACATGCTTACTTATATTATGTCATTGATCCCTACATTGATTTCTGTTGTAATAGGTAAGATTACTTTTTAATCTTCAGATTAGGCCCTAATTATAGGTATTTCAATAAATAATCAGTAGTTGTTTCACTCTTTTTTTTTTTAAGCATAATTTTGGCAAAAAAAACCCCTAATCTCAGTTGCACACAAACACTGCATGGTTTAACTGTAAAGCAACAGTGATGCAGTGTGTAATGTAATGCAGGATGTACCTGCCAGGGTGTTTTTCACAGGTTAATGATGAAGCATGGTGCCATGCTCTGCTATTGTATTCCCACGGCTCCAAAATGTCTCTCCCAGTGTATACTGTACTAAGCTAAATACTAAGGTTAGCACAAGATGTTGTGCCAGCTTCCTGCAGCAAAGTATGGAAAGACAAGAGCCCCTCTGTAAACACTGACATAGCACATCCAAAAAAAGTCACAACTCCAAGAGAGCGTAGTTCAATTAGTATGATATGTGATATTTTTTTTGCACTTTGACAAATTAAGTACTTAAAGCCTTAGAAGTTGCTGTTTGAAATGGTGCAAAAGTGAGCTGTTTTGTTGGGTTGCATATTGAACTCTTAAGTAAATCCCCAAAGGATTTTGTGTTTACATGATTTGTGAAGGTCTACTGCAGACTGACGGTACAGAAATGATAAAGAATTCCTTTAAATAGTGACTGCATTAATCGGATAAAAAATATTTTTCCCATTTTTGGCATAGGTTTGCACAGTTCTTATTAAAAATCGTATGACAATGTTAAACTTCAACAGGATATGAGTTGTTTAGTAAGCTTAACCTGGAACTAGGCAAATATTGCAAATACACGGAGCATAAAAAACCTTTATACTTTATAACACTATCTACTAGAGGTGTAATGGTACACAAAATTAATGGTCCTGCATGTACATCAGTTTTTAAGTCCCAGTTTGATACAATTTTGGTACAGTTGGATAGAAGAAATGCAATCATAAAATTGCTTAACATTTGTGATCAACATTTGAACAGTACATTTTTTAAACAATTTGAAATTAAAAAAACCTGCTTTGTTAAACAATGTATAAAATAATAATTCAAATGTAAAAAAAAATGAAATAAAATAGAATAAGTTAAATTAATGCAATACAATTTTATTATATTGATTAAATTGAGTAAAATGTAATTAAACAGTTTACATTTATACCCCTTTTTGGTAATACAGATGTGTATGTAAGATATTGTGTGTGTGTGTGTGTGTGTGTGTGTGTGTGTGTAAAAATAATATTTAACTTTCTAAAGATAACTGTTCTATTTATTTCAGCATGCTTTATCAAATGTCTTTATTCCTTTCATCCTTCATTCATTCACTCCCTCGATATGCAGAATCATCAGGATTTTCTCCTTTTAAGAAAATTTTCATTAAGCGGGATATAAAACGCTAAAGAATCCACAGCACTAGCATTAGCTGCTTGCCACTTGCCATTTGCAAAAACATTGCGCTCAAAGTGCAAGGTGGAGTCTAAACAAACTTGCGGTTTGACACTGAGGGAACTCAGAATTTAACTATGTTTTGCACGTAAAAAGCATTGCATTCGGTACCGTTACACCCCTACTATCTACATATATTATATGGACAACCGTTTATGGTCACTTGATCATTTGTTTTTTGAACACTCCATTCCACATTTAGTCCCCATTCCTGTTTTAATAACCTCCACTCTTCTTAGAAGATGTTCCAATTGGATGGTGCCTATTCAGCCAAGACCAAAGACATCCTGTCCAACTTTGTGGTCACAGTTTGGAAAGGAACCATATATGGCTGGAAAAGTTGTGTCCCACTACTTGTGTTCATTAATATACCTGTAACTGATAAATGCTCCAAATATTCATGTCTGAGTATCCTTGCTCTGACAGTTTCTCAAACTCAGCTACATAATTCAACACAAGTGCACAAGGCCAATCTTTAATTATCCCAAACTGTTTCTATTATAAACAAATTAGCAGCCTAAAAATACCGTACCAAGCAGTTACTAAGGAGGAATGAACTCTTAATGGTTTGCATGCTCCTATTTATGTTAATGAACACGATCTTTCTTTGTTCGATAAGCATCATGTGTGCTTGTTTTCTTGTGTCTTGCATAAACACAGTAACAATGCAGACCTCTGATGCCCTATGTCAGAAAAAGTGCTTGTCTTTTTTATATACAATGGGGTCCCAAAATTTAAGCAAACAAGTAAAAATGCTTCTATTCTGCAATCTTTTCTCATTTCATTTATATTATTGACAACAAAAACAGTAACAAAAAGATACCTTTGTATATTTAGATAATTTCCTGAGTTTATTAGAAATCACATGGCAAAATAACAAAATTGCTTACATTTAAATTGAGACCTGGAAATATAGTGTATAATTTTAAATATAATTTTTTTTTTCTAAAATCTGCTGTTTTTCAAAATTTGTAAATAAACTCTATAAATAAAAACGTGGTATCATACATCTAGACACCACTGTATTCTCTGAACATTCATAATATACTATACTATATGTATTCAGTTGCATCTTACACTGATATTCTTTTTTCATATATCAGAGAATCTACATCTATACTAGGCAATTGTAGGGTATGTGACGCACCACATAAAACACTGTTTTCCACGGGACTACGTACAGAATATCAATGACCACAATGACGTTCCAGTGCACTGACAAATAAAGTGATGCAATTAAGTTTTCATTAAGCTTTAATGAAAAGACATAACTGCATGGCCTCTGGGTGCAGAGTGTTTTCTCAGGAGGAATGAGAATCTCCTGTCATGGCAGCACACAAATAATACATCAATCTGTGAAAACTTGGCCAGAGTGATGCACAGCCAAATTCCTTGCTGTGCATATTCACAGAGCTATAGCTATGGGTTTAATGAAAACCCTGGATTCTCAATGCCTTTCTGTAATCCTGAAATGATCTAGAATGCTGCCGTTCTACAGCTATTTAGTATTAAGCATTCAGGGCCACCATAGAACATTTTACCTACAATATACAGACAAAAGTGTGGTAAGCTGATCATAAGATTTGCATGTTAATTTTTTAAACATCCCATTTGATATTTAGTCCCCATTTGCAGTTATAATAAGCTCCAATTTTCTGGGAAGATCCACTATATTTTGGAAACTGTGGTTAGTTAGCACTACTTTCCACAAGTTCATTTGTAAATTCAGGTGCTGACTAATAAAGGTGAGGAGACCTGGGATGCAGTCAGTGTGTGATTCATCCCAAAAATAGACAGTAGGGTTATGGTCAGAGGTCTGTAGCAGGTCACTCAATATCTTCCACTCGCAAACATGTAAACACCATCTTCATGGAGGTCACATTGTGCACATGGGCACTGTTATGGTGGAACGGGTTTGTATCTTCAAATTTATGTGAAGGGAAATTTTTATTTTAGCAACCACATATGGCTGGAAAGGTCAGATGTCTCAATGCTTTTGTCCATATAATGTAGCTCTGTATGTGCATATAGTGTGTGTGTGTGTGTATGTATGTATATATATATATATATATATATATATATATATATATATATATATATATATATATATATATATATACATACATACACACACACACATACACACACAGTATATACATTTAGAGCAAGATGAGTGAAAGGCACAATATATGTAGAGAAAAATACATTTTCAATATGAAATGGGATATGTGGTATTAAATGGTACAAAAAGCTAATACAAATGATATGAAAAATATATAGAAGATACTCATCTAGGACATGCCCTGAATTAAAATTATATACAGTTATAATTTTACGGAAATTATACCGAATGAACAAGTTCGAACTGATATATACAATGCATACAACTGAGATATATATATATATATATATATATATATATACACAGACACAGTTGTATGCGAAGTTGTATGCATTGTCAATGTCCATGATTTTCATTTATAAATATTTGGGTGTTTGGATCAGCAATTTCATTTTGATCTATCGAATAACTGAAGGACACAGTAATATTTCAGTAGTGAAATGAGGTTTATTGGATTAAAAGAAAATGCGCAATATGCATCAAAACGAAATTAGACAGGTGCATAAATTTGGGCACCCCAACAGAAAAATCAGATTAATAGTTAGTAGTTCCTCCTTTAGCAGAAATAACAGCCTCTAGACGCTTCCTATAGCCTGTAATGAGTGTCTGTATTTTGGACCATTTCTCCTTACAAAACATCTCCAGTTCAGTTAGGTTTGATGGTTGCCGAGCAAGGACAGCCTGCTTCAAATCACCCCAAAGATGTTCAATGACATTCAGTTCTGGGGACTGTGATGGCCATTCCACAACATTGTATTTGTTCCTCTACAAAAATGCCTGTAGATTTTGAGCGATGTTTTGGGTCGTTGTCTTGTTGAAATATCCAGCTCCGGCGTAACTTCAACTTTGTGACTGATTCCTTAAAAATATTCTCAAGAATCTGCTGATATTGAGTGGAATCCATGCGACCCTCAACTTTAACCAGATTCCCAGTACCAGCACTGGCCACACAGCCCCACAGCATGATGGACCCTTGCCCAAATTTTACTGTGCACTTCAGTAGCAAGTGTTTTTCTTGGAACGATGTGTTCTTTTGCTGCCATGCGATACCACCCCTTGTTATGCCAAATAACTCAATCTTTGTTTCATCCATCCACAGCACCTTATTCCAAAATGAAGCTGGCTTGTCTTTTGCATCACTCTCCCATACAGCTTCGTCTTGTGCAAAGTGCGCTGAATTGTTGAATGATGCACAGTGACACCATCTGCAGCAAGTTGATGTTGTAGGTCTTTGGAGGTGTTCTGTGGGCTGTTTTTGACAGTTCTCACCATCATTCGCCTTTGCCTGTCAAGATATTTTATGTGTCCTCCCACTTCTGGCCTTAACAAGAACTGTGCCTGTGGTCTTCCATTTCCTCACCATGTTCCTCACAGTGGACACTGACAGCTTATATCTCTGCGCTAACTTTTTATAGCCTTCCCCTAAATGATGTTAAATAATGTTGAACAATCTTTGATTTCAGGTCATTTGAGAGTTGTTTTGAGACCCACATGTTGCCACTATTCAGAGTAGAGTCAATGAGAACAACAACTTGCAATTGGCCACCTCAAATACATTTTCTCATGATGGGATGCACCTGTCTATGAAGTTTAAGTCTTAATGAGCTCACCAAACCAATTGTGTGTTCCAATTAATCAGTGCTAGACCAAAGAGCTGTGAAAGGACACCAGAAACAAAATTGTAGACCTGCACCAGGCTGGGAAGACTGAATCTGCAATAGGTAAGCAGCTTGGTGTAAAGAAATCAACTGTGGGAGCAATTATTAGAAAATGGAAGACATACAAGACCACTGATAATCTCCCTCGATCTGGGGCTCCATGCAAGATCTCACCCCGTGCAGTCAAAATGATCACAAGAACGGTGAGCAAAAATCTCAGAACCACACGGGGGGACCTAGTGACCTAGCTGGGACCAAAGTAACAAAGGCTACCATCAGTAACACAATATGCCGCCAGGGACTCAAATCCTGCAGTGCCAGACGTGTCCCCCTGCTTAAGCCAGCACATGTCCGAAAGAATGAATAGGGCCATGTATCGAGAGAATTTGAGTGAAAACCTCCTTTAATCAGCAAGGGCATTGAAGATGAAACGTGGATGGGTCTTTCAGCATGACAAAGATCCCAAACACACTGCCTGGGCAACGAAGGAGTGGCTTCGTAAGAAGCATTACAAGGTCCTGGAGTGGCCTAGCCAGTCTCCAGATTTGAACCCCATAGAAAATCTTTGGAGGGAGGTGAAAATCCGTGTTGCCCAGCAACAGCCCCAAAACATCACTGCTCTAGAGGAGATCTGCATAGAAGAATAGGCCAAACTACCAGCAACAGTGTGTAAAAACCTTGTGGAGACTTACAGAAAACATTTGATCTGTCATTGCCAACAAAGGGTATATAACAAAGTACTGAGATGAACTTTTGTTATGGACCAAATACTTATTTTCCACCATAATTTGCAAATAAATTCTTTAAATATCAGACAATGTGATTTTCTGGATTATTTATTTTTTTTGTCTCTCATCATAGTTGAAGTGTGTACCTATGATGAAAATTACAGACCTCTCTCATTTTTTAAGTGGGAGAACTTGCACAATTGGTGGCTGACCCACTCTGTGTGTGAGTGTGTGTGTGTGTGTGTGTGTGTGTGTATATATATATATATATATATATATATATATATATATATATATATATATATATATATATATATACACAAATACAAATAAACTCTTTCTTCTTTATAAACTCAGATAGTACATTTAAATATTGTGCATTCACTAACTAGATCAGTTCCCTTAAGAGGTGGAAAGTAATAAAGTAAAATTCTTTGTTACTGTACTTAATGCACAGCTTTTTCAACCTACCACTGGTGTATCATTTTCTGGCTATCACACACCAGAGAGGTAGGTTAGACTACAAAGCTAACAATGAGCAAGGCAGAAGGCAACAAGAAGTCCAGTATTGCTAATGTGGATGAGACAGAGGGAGTCAGCAATGTAAACATGACTCAGTATAGAGACATTCCTTATCACCTGATCATCATCTTTTCTCTACTTGTGTTCTATATAGTGGTTGTTCAACCTGGATACATTCATTAGGTAACAAAATATGAAATTCTTTTGTATTAATATATTAATATGATGTAAGGTCCAGTTACCAGCATGACACTAAAACAGGTAATAGTAATGGCTCCTTTTTATTTAAGTACAAGTCCGAGCCTATACTTCTTTATTTTAACTTGAGTGAAAAAGTGTAGTCAGTACTTTACCAGAGTGTTTTACATGATACATGAGTATCTGTACTTCTACTTGAGTGAAGAATGTGTGTACTTTTGCCATCTCTGGTTACCTGGGGTGGAGTAGGGTGGAGAGTGGGTATTGTTTTAATTAGGGAAAAGTGCTTCTCTATAGCTGTCTTCAATTAATGATAGTGGCTGATAATTGATAACAGTATACTGGAGAGCCATTAGCCAAGAGCCATTACTGACCCTGTCCTGCACTTACCTATAGCTTGTCTCACCTGTTGTTTGTTTATTTATATGTCAGCTTCATTACATAGACTTTAATTGTGGCATAGAAGTTTACAAATATGAGTGTACATTTGCATGGAATTAAAAAATAAATGAACATTTTATGCTGATATTCTAATATTTGTAAATATGGGTACAATAGATAGCTAGGTCACAGCACCAAGGCCCACCAAGGGTTATTTTCTATTCTATTTTGCATTTGTCTGTTTTCTGTTTCTCTAGTTTTCTAACACCTCTCAAGAACTTGCTGGGTGGTAGACCTCCTGGTATAACTGTGAATGAGTGAGCATGCGTAGTGTAGAGTAGAGTATGTGTGTGAGAGCACTGCAATATTCTGGGCTCACATTCATGGTCCTGGGTCCTGCCTTGTCCCCACTGTTCCTGCTTTAGAATCCAGGGACACTGCATGACCCAGACAAAGCAGTTAATCAAGTTAAAACATCTTTGAAACCTTGTATTTAATCACATAATGTAATACATGTCTGTGGGACTACTGTTCTAGATCTATAGAGTAGATATTTTTATATGTTTTCTTTTTTCTTTTGCAGCCGACTATCATACCGAACAGGGCAGGATACAGCCAACTGTGACACGTGCCGCAATAGTGCCTGCATCATCTACAGGTGAGACACTGTGGGTTGATGCTACCGTAACCCTGTATTTTATAACAGGAATGGTGTTTATGTGTCTGCCTTGCATTTTCACAAACAGTGAACTGGTTAAAATGGATTCAATTACTTTCAGTTTCCTTTTGAGAGCTTTGCTCTTTATATGGGCTCACACAATATGTTGCAGAAAAGCATTTTAATAAAAAAAAAAGAAAAGAAAAACACTAGACAGGGAATGTTTGGAAATGGGAAACAAAAAACAAAGTCAGAAGAAAAAAATCAAGCTATACAGTATTAAAATCCACACAACTTTAAAATGAACATTGTAATTTGCAAGACATAAAGTATACAGTGGAAAAACAGGGAGTATAAATACACAGACTACTGAGTCGTTAAATGAAGTGATAATTATAAGCCTGGAGATGCTTATGAAATGCTGATAGGTTCAAAGGGAGGTGGGAGTGTCTTAGGGCTTGAAAGATGCTCACTCCACCAGACTAATGAAAACAACTTTGTGATTTCATATTGCATTAGTGTTTTATCAAGTGATGAATACTTATTTTAAGAAGAAGGAGGATCATAGGGTGACGTATAAGAGTGGAGGAAGGTGCACACAGGTGGACTATATTCTATGTGGGAGATGCAACCTGAAATATATTGAAAACTGTGAGGTGTTGGCAGGGGATAGTGTAGCTAGACAGCATCGGATGGTGGTCTGTGGGATAGCTTTAGAGGTGAGGAAGTAGAGGAGGAGAGTGAGGACTGGAAGAAGAATAAGATGGTAGAAACAAGAAGGAAGACTGTAGTGTGAAGTTCAGGGAAGAGGTCAGACAGGGGCTCAACTGTGGTAAAAGGGTCCTGGAAGATTGGTTAACTACTGCAGAAATGATAAGGAAGACAGCTAGAAAGGTACTTGGAGTGACATCTGGAAATAGAAAGGAAAACGAAGAGATGTGGAACAAGGAAGTGCCAGAAAGCATAAGGAGAAAGAGGGTGGCAAAACAGGACTGGATCGGCAGAGAGATGAGAAAAGTAGGCAGGGGTACAAGAAGATGCAGCAGCAGGTGAAGAGAGGTGTGGCAAAAGCCAAGGAAAGGGCATATGAGGAGCTGTATTTAAAGCTGGACACAAAGGAAGAAGAAAAGCATTTGTACCGATTGGCCAGGCAGAGGGACCGAGCTGGGAAGGATGTGCTGCAAGTTAGAGCAAAAAAGGATGGAGATGGAAATGTGTTGACTAGTGAGGAGGGTATGTTGAGAAGGTGGAGGGAGTCTTTTGAGCAGCTGATGAATTAGGAAAATGAAAGAGAGAGAGAGAGAGAGAGAGAAGGTTGGATGATGTGGAGATGGTGGAATGAGTGGAATAGGAATAAGTCAGTAGGATTAAGACAAAGTACATGTGTGTAAATGAGAGGGAGGGCAGTGAAGTGGTGCCGTTGCAGGGAGAAGAGGTGGAGAAGATGGATGAGTTTAGGTACCTGGGGTCAACAGTGCAACGTAATGAAACGTGTGTTAGAGAAGTGAAAAAAAAAAATGCAGGCAGGGTGAAGTGAGTGGAAGAGTGGCAGGAGTGCTTTGTGATAGAAGGGTATCTGCAAGAGTGAAAAGGAAAGTTTATATGACTGTGGTGAGACCTGCGATGTTATATGGTTTAGAGACAGTGGCATTGACTAAAAGACAGGAGGTGGAGCTGGGGGTAGCAAAACTGTTGAGATGTTGAGATTTTCATAGGAAGTGACAAGGAGCACAAGATTAGAAACGGAATTATTAGAGGGACAGTGCACGTAGGACGTTTTGGAGACAAGGTTAGCGGGGCTAAATTGAGATGGTTTGGACATGTACAGAGGAGAGACATGGGGTATAACGTTAGGAGAATGATGAGGATGGACCTGCCACGAAGGAGGAACAATGCAGGTGGTTTGAAAGAGGCAGATGTAGAGGACAGGGGGTTATGGAGAGGGATGATCCACTGTGTCGACCCCTAATGGGAGAAGCCAAATGAAGAAGAGTTTTGTCCAGTCAGTCAACCTAAATATAATGAACAATTCAGTACTACATTGCACATTTCTATTTATACAGTGTAAGACATTTTAATAGATTTCATAATGAATTGACTCCAAAAAAGACTCTTTATATTATGCTATGTATGAGAATATGGGTATAGCGTACTGGCATGTATAGTTCTATAATGCACTGCAGATTCACTTAGAGATTTTGCCTGGGCAAATCTCAAAAACTGTATTAGAGAGACAACAGCATTCTTTCAAAAGATATTCCCTCGGTTGGTTTTTCATTAATGATGATGCTGATGGTGGCGGATAATCTAAATATGTTGATTTAAACTCTCCCATAGGTTTCCAGTTAAGTTATGGTCTGGTGACAGTAATGTCCATAGTAAATAATTTACATCTTTCTTATACACATCAAGATTAAACTTCATCACAGGGTAAGGAAGAGCCAGAATACATTTGCAATGATTTGTAGTGACACTTCCCTGTAAGGGAATGATATCCAAAGTTCCTTCCACAGCACAAACAAGCAACAAATTTTCCTTTAATTTATCACGTCTGCACATTCATTTAAAGAAATGCCTGTAATAAATTAAAAGTCAGCTATAACATATATTAAAATTAATGCAATTTAATGCAATTGCATTCTATGCAATTAAATATTAAATATTCATATTTGTTCTCAGAATTTACTCACTTGTAGGTACTCAATATTTATACTTTCACAAATCTTGTTAATGTTTTCTTATACAAAATTAATTTAAATTATTAATTAAAAAAAATCTAGGGCTGTCAAAATTAACGCGTTACTAACTACAGTGGAACCCGGTTATCTCGCCCTCGGTTACCTTGACAACCCTATTAAGTCGACGTTTTTGAAGTGGAACCGCCAAATTCTCGCTTTGTCTAAGCATTTTTTATCGGTTATGTCGACTTTTTTTATGTCGCCGAACCCTAATATCTCGAGCACAAGGGGGGGGAAATTTTCCATTTAACGTCGGTTATCTCGGTGCAGCCGCAGAAGAACTCGCGGAAGTGGCGGAAAAATCAAGCCTTACAGCTGCTACAGGTGTTGTATTGTATACTGGTGAATCTCTGCTGTTAGTTAGTGCTAGTGTTCGTAGTGTTAGTAGGGGCGCGGCGCGGCTTTGGGAAGAAAAGAGCAGCCGTTGAGAGAGTGCCGGTGGGAAGACACGTACCGGGAAACGCATAAGTGATAACAACGACCGCCATGAACCGACATATACCAACAATAACGGACAGTGAGAGTGTGGAAGATTAAATAGGAGCTGGTGATTATGCTAAACGAGCACCATATGTGGGCTCTGAAGCCGGGACCATATGTGGGCTCTGAAGCCGGGAGCTTCAGAGAAAGCGGCCGAGAAAGCACCTGACACGCTGAAGGGGGCCGAAGGGGGCGTGGCAGGTGGATTCCTGACAGATAAACATGTACTGTATGTATTTTTATAGCATGCCTTCATCAAACAAATCGCGGCAACGCTGTTGTGTAAAAAAACCCTTCAAAAACACGTGCATGCACATTCTCATTTATTAACGCACATCATGTACATAAAGAAATTTCAAGCACGTTAATATATTGCCGCCATCGGTTATCTCGATGCTTTTTGGCGATCCCCTAGGACATCGACATAACCGGGTTCCACTGTAATTCTTTTGACGTGCGATTAATGCAGCGCACATTTCCGTTTGACCATTTTTATTAAAAATATTGATAAATTAAAATAAAAGTGGCAAGATTGAAACCTTCAATGCAACATACACACATTTATTTACAACGTCCTTTCCTTACTCATAAAAAAAAATTAACTTCACAGAAAAATTTATTTTAATCAAAAAACATTTGTTTTTGCAGTCTCAAATCAAGCACTAAAATCCACCATGATGCACACATCTGCCAATTAAAACCAGCTGTGTGGCAACATAGCAAAAGTTCTGATGATTTCATAATTTAAAACACCATAATTACTTTTAAACATTTACAAGAATATTTTGTCTTCATGCTCTATGTTGGGTTTGGTTTCACTAATAATAAACATACATTTGCATAAAGCATCCATATTTGTCCATGCCTATGTTTGAAAAGTATTCATTTAAGGTACATTTAGTACAGATAAAAATGTGCGATTAAGTTAATCACTAGGTTAATCGCGAAATTGCATTTGCCACATAACTAATTTATTTGGCTGATTTCCTTGGTCTCTCGTGGATAGCACAAAATATTTATAAGAAAATGTATTCATAAAAATATAATTATTAATTATAAAATGAAGTAAAATGTTAATACAGTACAGTACTGAGTACATAAAATAGCATTTTTGGGGTGGTATCAGTTTATCTCAGTTTTCGTTTTGGAACGTAACCATAGCGATAAACAGGGGATTACTGTACCCTGCCTAACAATATGACTCCAGAAAAAGGAATTTTACATTTCAACTTGAGTAAAAGTAAAAAATATTTTCTTCAAATATACTTACGTTTAAAAAAAGTTATACTTACGTATTAAGCATAACTGTAAAATATAGTTCTGTATTATAGAGAACAAGAATCTAAGATATAATCCATTAAATTGTAGTAAAGTCAAAGTAAAAAGTAAATATAAAAATAATAAATAATTACAGTAGCAAAGTATAAATACTTCATTACTGCCCCCCATTCCTGAATATCCATATAATAATTTTAGATTTAAAATCTTAACTTTTATTTAAATGACCAACAGTTTAAAGACATAGCATAACATAAGATGACATTTAACTGATTTGTTTACCTTCCTTATTATTAAACAATTAGGATCTGTATAATTAGTTTTGCACCTAGTTGTGAGAAAATGAGAACTACGGTATAACAAGTACTAAAGGCTAATTCGTGTAAAGATCACTGTAACACATTTGTTCTGTAAATATATTGTTATTAAGTTGGGAAGTAGTAGTGTAGTAGACATGGACAGGACAGTTAATGATATTACCATATGTGTACATTTTACACACTGACAGCAGTGATAGAAACCACACATGCTGTATGAAACACAGCTGAATTTCTTTTATAAAACCTTTCTGATTGCATTAAATAGAAGGCAATGTTCAATTACATAGTTTTTAGTGCTCATTAGAGAAGATCTGATTTACAAGTGCAAACTACATTGTTATCTAGCTAGCTATGTAACTGACTATGCTGTTAATGTGTCTTTGGGGTGTCGTTATCAGAAAGCAGAAATAATTTTAATTGCACCAATTCCTTATAAAATTATAATACTGGATTACAATCATGCTATGGTCCAAAAATAAAATTAAACAGACAAGCTACATTTCTTTAGAGATGAGACCAAAGAAAGCATACTTGGGAGTGTAATGTCAAAAATGTTCAGTTTGATCAGCTATGGGAATTGTTTGACCTTTTTACAGATATTATTTGGTGCTATGGCCACTGTCGTTTAGACTAGACTACATGTTTCTTTTCTCTGAGTAAAAATGTGTTTGTTGTTTGCTCATGCTCATTGTGTGTCAAGGACATTGTGTAGTCCTTAAGGTCAGATTATGTCTGGTACATAAAATATTCTTAAAGCTATACAATGTTTATGAAACTATTAAAAGCACAAATTGTACCTTCAGTGCTAGCTTTATACAGTATATTGAAATGTAAACAGCTAAGTCTGATCTCACACAGACTAGCCTGTCTAATTTCGACAGTACCCTTAACCGCTATAGGAACATAAAGAAATCTTAAACAAACAAAATCCATTGTAAGAAAGATGTTGATCAAGTACAGTTTAAAAATGAATATCAGATACTGGGACATTTTTTTCATAAAAACGAATGACAGGGCAAAGCAGGCTTTTCCTTCTGTGATCATTCATACTATACTGTGTGTTTGTATATGTAATACAGAGCCAGAGGGCATTCTTTCTGCAACATAGAGCATTGGATTGCATCATTATATAATCATAGGATGACCTATAAGATGTGTGCGAGTCAACAACAGAGTATGAGACACGAGTGGAAAAACTCCTAGCGGAAAAACACTCTGGATCCTATTGAAGAATTTTACACTCATTATGCACAGTGATGTTTTTGTCACCAAAGACCAACAAGGTTATTATGGTTCAGTGCTGTCACACAGATCCCTACAAACATATTGTACTTATATGCCACATTTTACTTGAATATAGTTGAATATTTATTTGTAAATGCTTATTTAAAGTCAAAGTTGCTTGAGTTAAATTCTAGAAACCTGGATTTACTTAAAATGTACACTATATGGCTCAGTGTTTGTGGACACATGACCATCATACTCTGACAACACGTGTAACTTCTCCGAACTGCTGCAACAAACTTTAAAAAAAGCGATTGTATAGAATAACTTGCATAGTGGAGATTTAAGGTTTCTCCTTCAATGTAACAGACACAAAAATGTTCTAACTTGACAATGCTCCTGCATGTTACAGGTACAGAAGTTTACACAGGTACTGCGATGCGAGATCTATTCATGAATGGTTATATCAGCATGTAACAACACGAATACACTATGCACACACTTTTCCTTTTAGCTACTGTACATGGACTCTCAAACCAAACAAGTTGCTGTGAATGTTAGCTTCCTATTTACCCGTTAATAAAAGTGGCAGGCAACCACACAGGAGATGGCAATGGAAATGCATTTGTCTAGATGGATTAGAAATTAATTTAAACGTATTTGTAAAAACCAGGAAAGTCACTTAGCACCACTGATACAAAAGGCATAATTATGTATTATTATTATAATTTTTTTTTATAAATAAATAGTTAAAACCAAGTGTAACAGCATTTTATCTTGATTTTGGGGGTTTCTTCAGTTTGATAATTGTTCAACGCATGCACATGTATCCAGCAGTGTAATAGGTTTTAAATAACAAAAGAAAACAAGCAATTTACAGGGTAATAATTACTCGGGTTTGTAAAACGGAATTATAGGCTGCACACAACACAAGATTTTTGAAAAGGAAGAACATGGGTCTGAAAATCATATTTACAAATGCATATTTTTTTACTTGAAATTGTTACAATTGCATGCAAACTAGCAAGGGAAGTGGTTAGGATGACGAATAAAGGCTAAATTATTCTAATATATCAGCATAATGATTGATTGTCCCAGTTTGGCCATATGCCAGTTCCCACCCAATAGCTACCTTTCTACTAACAAACAGTCTCATCCACATATTCACATCATCTCACAATTCAAACACAATTCAAACACATCATCTCACAATTCGTTAGTGTCATAGTTGCTTAAATTGAATTTTAGAAACCTGGATTTACTTAAAATTGACACTATATGGTTTAGTGTTTGTGGACACCTGATGATCACACTCTGACCACTGCCGCAACACACTTTGAAGAACACAACTGTATAGAAGAAGGTTTCTCCTTCGCTGTAACAAAGAGACACAAAAATTTTCCAACATGACAATGAATAAAGTGAGTTTGGAGTGAAAGAAGTTGCTTGAGTAGCCTGCACAGAACCTCAATCTAACTGAACACCTTTCTGATAAACTGGAAATCAGACTTTACTCCAGGCCTTTTACCAGACATCATTACCTGACTTCCCTAATGCTCATGCGGTTGAATAAACACAAATCTCCATAGCTACATTACAAAATTTTTCGGAAACCTTCCCAGCAGAGTGAATGTTATTATAACATAAACAGGGAATAATGAAAATTTGAGCAAGGATGTACAGTATGTGTGATATGTAGTGGGTTTTTTTTGTGTCAGTAACAATTTTTTACACTGGTATCTCTACTTCAAGAAAATGTGGTTTATGTCTGCATACAGTGATGTTGTGCACACAGAAAAATCTATGAAATAAATTTTTTTGTATAGCACTTTTAAGAATGGACATTGTCTCAAAGCAGCTTTACACAGATAATGCGGTAATAAAGAATGAATAAGATTGTCCTTTATAAGTGTAAGTATGTTCCCAGTGAGCAAGTTGGTGGCAACTGTCTCAAGGAAAAACTCTCTGAGATGGCATAAGGAAGAAACCTTGAGAGGAACCAGACTTAAGACAGAATCCATCCTCATCTGGGTTGCACTAAATGCAGTGATGGTGATCAAATGCTACCTGTAGTCCTCAGTCATTGTAGCAGACTGTTGATATTAAGTATAGTCCAAATCTATCCTCAAAAGCTTCTGTGTTGCTCTGTAATTTCATGGATCCTCAGGCCATTGATGTGAAACATTCCCAAGTGCACGGAGTGGCCTCCAATCGAAGAAAATACCATCCAGAAGCAGGCAAGGATGAAGTGGGCATATCCGAGGAGAGGAGGGGGACAGGAACACTGGTCACTGTTACCTCAGGAGCATGTTTAACTTGACTGAAAGAGAGAGAAGAGGTTTAACAGGAAGAGAGAAATATGGGTTATTAAATATCCTTTTAAAAAGTTAAAGACACTGTGCAGTTGGGGAATATATTTAGTCAACGTAAGAGAACTAAAATCAAGTTAAACGCTGCAAGAGAATTTTAACTTATGTAATGAGCCAGAGACTGATGTTAAGAGGGCTCTAATAATCAAAGTAAGATCTCATTTCTCCTAGTTAATAAGATTGTTTTTGCACTTTGCACTTTTTAAACTGCTTTTAAACACTAGAACTTGTGATAAGATTAAGATACCTGCAACAGAGAAGGTCTTTTCAGGTCTGGAAAGGCTGTAAGTTTCAGTATGAAGTAGAATGTGCCACCACACATACAGGTATTAATGTGTGTGGTGTCACAATTTATGTCACAATAAGAAACAGTATGGGGCTTTAAATGAAAATGTTCTTTTATTTTGTCTATTTAATTAGATACCCAGCATTTTCTATCTCTTTGTACAATTTATCATATTCATCTCAATAAACTTGCTGAAAGATTATGGAAAGAAGTATAAAGCCAGGCCATAGTATGTAGAGAACTGACATAAAGAAACATTTTAATGGATTTGTGTTTCATATCATCCAATATAAATTCAGTATGACTGTCCACAAAATAACTTAAATAACTGTAAGGTATTTTTATACCTCTTATGCATGAAAAAACTTGAAGGTCCATGCATTTTTTATGGAAATGCAACACTTCAATTCCAACATCGTTTACATAAAGTTTATTTACACCAGGCTGTAGTAATCACTTTGCAGCATTTTTGCCTGTTTTTGTTTCTTTTCAGGATAATTATTGCTTCTGTCCTGTTAACATTAATTATTTTCTTACTGGTTTATTTATTTCCCTGTCTCATTTTATATGAGCACTGTTTTTGCATTATAAGTCACAAGTCTGTTTCCAATAAAGAATTTATGGTAGTGGAATAAACTGAGACAATCCAATACTTTTATGGCAGGTCTAGATGAATATGTTCGGCTGTAGTAGCTCTCTCTCTTTCACTCTGTGTGATTAGCTTTTAGAAAAAGGGAACATATGCTGTTATAAAAAGAGTTAAAGAGAGAACATAGTATGTGAGCCAGCAACGGTTTGAACGTTGGGCTGTAGTCAGCAGTAATGAGATCTGCTGACTCATTGAAAGAATCTGAAACAAAAAAAAGTGGAAAAAGACAATGTCTGATTGCACCAATCTGATTCTGAGCTGTCTAGAGAGCATGACCTGACAGTTGATGGCTAGCTCTGCATTTTAGCCTGAAGTTCCAATCAGGTGATCTGGTCCAGTCAGTCGTCCTGTTCCTCCTCCCTCTCTCTTGCTTCTGAGTGAATTATTTTCTGTTTCCGTAACTTGCATTTCTTTGTATCCTCTATCCATTCCAAGCATCATAGAGAATGGACGTTGATGGCTCATTAAACAGACAAGGGGAGCACAGCAGACGGATTCAGAAGCAGCAGTGATAACCATGTTTTACAACAGAAAGCAGAAGATAATTGCAGCATTTCTGCCTTGTTTTAGCAGTTGTTTCTGAATAACAATAATGCATCAAGTGCCAAGAATGATAACTATAATTAAACCACAGCACTCTTCAATGCTTAGTTCTGATTGGCGAGGATTGTTTATTTATTAATTTTTCTTTTGAAAAACATTATAGATTTGACCTACCACTTGCAAGGATTATATTACAACACTTAAGGTCATTAAATTATAAAAACAAAAAAATGTTCGGTTAAAATTGCAAAGTTTTTGAAGGAGTTTTCAAGTTAAAAATGTAAAATTTAAACTGTGAGCTTTCTGATACAAGAGGCCTTAATGCTAACATGCTGATTTTATTTATTTATTCTTGTAAATGAACTTCAAAAGTGAGAATAAATGCTTGTGAGAGAATCATTTTATATATCTGCTATAAGTTCTAATAAAAAAACCACCTGATTTGTGGAATAAAATATTAATTAATGAATTATTAAATAATGACAAGTTAACAAATGGCTACAAATTATTTAGTATATGTTGTATAAAAAAAATCCATAATCAGCTTGGGGTAGGCAGTGTCATCCAGGTAACCATCACTTTACACAGTTCTTGATTAGTTTCCTATAAATGCATCATGTTTAATTATTTACTCATAAATATACATTAATATATTTCTATATGGTCATATTGTGGCTTGCATTACAATATCTGATGTCTTACAGTATAGAAATGAAGCACAATTTTTGTGCACAGTTTAAGCCAAGCCCCCAGAATAATCTCTTCCTCAATGGAACCTACTGAGATACAGACAGCTGGTACTCCAATGTGCCTTCGCTTACTGCTAAAGATCCAGCAGCTTACAGAGTAAACACCACCCAATCTATCGCAATCAATCTTGATCTAACTATCTCGCTTTGTGCCAACACAGAAGCAGTGGCTTAATAGAAAAACCTTTTATTTAAATATTTATGGCAATACACAGAGCTAGACTAGTCTGTAATTTGGTGATAAAATACTCAAGGGGATTCTCTCTAAAATCCTATTTTTCTGAGCATGTTAGAGTAGTGTACGTGTGTGTCAGCTAAAGCATCAGAGCATATAATTGAGAAAGACCTTAGGTTACTTTTATCAGGCACCAACAAAAGAAAGAGTTTTATGAATCCATAACTATGCTGTCAATCAAAGAAATGTAATGTAATGTATGCTGGAATAATACAAACACCATGTGATTGGACTGTGGTCCTTTAAAAGTTCAAACTATTGATTTAAAGTGATCATTTAAATAAAAGCTTGATTCAAAGTCATAAAAGTACTTTTGTTACCAGATATTAACATGAACTTGGCCACATACAAGACAACACAGAACTACCAGCTACCAACTATCCAAACCTTAACCATTGATTAATTGTTTAGTACAATCTTGGACACATGCTGGAGCAGTGCACAGCTTCCTTATTCCTCTACAATCTATAGCAGCCAAGAATTGCTGAGCCTTCACAAACAGTGCAAGAATAATAATAAGAAGTCTGTTACTTCTAAATTTAACACACTGAAGAGAAATTGACTCCAATCATTTGTACAGTGCTGTCAGTCAATAGAATTGCATCGGCTTGTCATTGCGTACAGTCAAAGTAAAAAAAAAAATGGGGAATAAATATTTGGAGGACATGTTTTTTTTTTCCTGCATTAAAGATTGGTGTAGATCATCACAGGCTGCACTCTGTCTTTTACAAATGCTGTGTTTTCTATTGCCAAGTGATCTCATAACAAGCAAAAGGCTTTGTGCATGGGTGAATACAATTGCCTGCCAAAGTGGTTGTAATTTATTTAGAGCGCATACTAATCTTAAATAAATAGATGTAATTGACGATCATGACTGTACTCATATCCATCCTGTTATGTGTGTTTGAAATGAAATAAATTAGGGAAGGGGAAGGGGGGTTAATGCGCCTATGAACTGCAGAGCTTCTCAATCTCAGTGCTGTTCATCGATGAGTCACAGTATGCAGGACACGGCTGCATGCAGAGTGAATTTATGTAGATCAGATTAAAGCCTTCAGGCCGCTAATCTGAGGTTTTAACTGCTCCTGTCCACGTAGATTATCTTATCAGATAGGGATCATAACTGTAGAGGAAAAGAGTGGGTCAGCTGGCTCAGACAAACACACACTGACACACAAACTGCACAACTAGTATTCTATGCAATTGTGGGTTTATATCAAACCTTTGCTAAAGACAAAAAATATATATTAGTTATATACAACCGTGATTCCAAATAAGTACTATACTATACTATTCTATACTATACTATACTATACTATACTATAATATTATATACTATACTATACTATACAAACTGTAAATAAAATCAGTATTCATTTAACATTTATTCGCAATAAAATACAGAAAATATATCAGTGGTTTAAACTGAGGATATGTACCACTTAAAAGTAATTTTGGATGTAATGGCTGTAAAACATTTCTAAACATATGGGAACTGACAACATCAGTTGCAGGTGGAGTTGGAGTTTTGCGAGAGGAATCCCCCCAAAGTCCTAGATCTTCTTTGTTGTATTTTTTTATTTCATGATGTGCCAAATACTTTTCAGTTGGTGACAGATGTGGTGTGCAGACAGGCTAGTTCAGCACCCAGACTCCAACCACAAAAGTCATGCAGTTGCAGTATAGCATTAAGCATTGCCTTGCTAGAATATGAAAAAAAGAAAAAGACACCATCTGGAGGGAAGCATTTACTGTATTTCTCTAAAATCTGTACATATATTTCAGCATTGATATTACCTTTGGAGATGTGCAGACTGTTCATTCCCTGTTCATGTTTAGGCACTAGTGCATGCCCATACCATAAGAGATGCTGACTTTGAACTGAGTCATGATGATAAGCCAGATGGATGCTCTCCTCTTTAGTCCAGAGAATGCAGTGTACATGGTTTCCAACAAGAATTGCACATTTTAATTTGTCAGACCAAAGAACAGTTTTTTACTTTTTTCAATCCATTTTTAAATTAGCTTTTGCACAGGGAAGATGGCAGCATTTTTGGATCCTGTTCACATATGGCTTCTTGTTTGCATGATAGAGTTTTAACTTGTATTTGAGGAAGGCACAGACTTCACACTTTGTTGTGAACACTTTGTTCACAAACAGTTATTTCTGGAGACTAATGAAAATGCATCTGTTGGGCATTTCTTTTTAAATTGTACACAAATGATTTTAGTACAAATGCTATTCTAAACAATCCAACTGTTTTTGTGGAAAGTGGAAAGTTGAAAAATGTACAACCTTAATTTCCCAAAATTAAAAATAAATAAATAAATGAATACATTTTAATAAAAACCGAATGCAATGAATTGTAAATTTTATAAACCCATATTTTTTTGCAATAGAACTTTAACATCAAATGTTTAAACTGAAGAAATGTTATATTTTAGGGAAAAAGAAAAGTAATTTTGTTGGCTGCAACATCTTTAATAAAAAATGGGACAGGTTCATGTTCAACACTGTGTAGCAATCCCTCTTCTTTTATAACAAAAGTCTATATGCATCTGGGAAGTGAGGGGACCAGTGGTTGCAGTTCTGGTTAATGAATGTTGTCCTGTCTGTGTATGATTCCAGTTGCTCAACACCTCTGGGTCTTCTTTGTTGTATTTTTGTTTCATGAGGCATGAGGTTTTCAGTTAGTAAAACTCTGGACACATTGTTAAGCCATACATCAAGATTATTTGGTGTTTCTGTTAATTATAGCTGCAATGTACATAATATTGTTGCATTATATAATACTCATATTTCATTAAGGATTAAACCTCAAGTAATTGCATATATCTTTTTTAGTGTGGAGCTGGACTTTAAATTGCAAGAAGACAAACTCCAGCCATTGATGACAAGACTATGTCCAGCAGTAGAGCCGGCCTACCCTTCTCTGCCTTATACACATGAAGTCTACACTTCCACCCCCAAGCGCAAGTCCAAGACCGAAGCCAAGAAGTATGCACGCTGGAGACTTTGGTTTCTCTGAATCATGACTATTACCTCTCTTATTTCACTTATCACACCATAACAAACACCCAGCAGCCCACGTGTCTAATTCTGCACTGACAAACAGACATTGGATTTGAATGAGGAATCACATTTGTTTTCATCCTATCCTTTTTTATAAAGGCCTGGAGACTGGAATCATGTTAACCAAAATGTTTTTTTTTTGTTTTTTTTTTGTTTGTTTAATGTCTAAAGCAAGGAAGAACGATGGCGAGCATTTTGGATAAGAAAGATTAGGGCTACTAGTAAAACCGAGAAAAAAGAACAAACAAAAGTCTTTATCTCCTTTTTTTTGGTCCTAAATCCTGTTTCCTTCTGCAGGGGCTCAATAGAGTGAAAGAAATAGTTTGATATTTATCTATCACAACTAGATGGCAAAGCACAAACTTTAGGGAGAATATAATGATTGTTTAATCTTATTTCCTTTCTTTCTTGTTTTCATTTATTTAAAAAAATAGTAGATTTGTTCAGACTTTGAGTTCTGAAAGACAATGTGTACATGCAGAATTAATTGACTGCATGCATAAGACATGGCTTTATATATGACTACTTTAGTTTGTAGCTAACTTTATATATTTTTCATTAAAAATGTCAAAACTTTTTTGTTGATAATTAGATGTTAAGGATTTGGCTCTTGAAGAGTAAATGAGTTGGGTGTTTGTAGTATTCTATAAGCTCAAGAGGAGCTTTCTCTTTATGTGTTCTCAGAAAAATGCTTTACTATAAATTGTATGACTTTTAATTTCAACAATAGTCTTTCATATAGAATGATAGCTAAGGTAGTATGTCTGAAACGATTGTAAAACAACAACATTTAGTGGTATCGTCTCAGGCTAATTGTTTTATTACAACAACAGCCTACTAACACAACCACTGGAACTGTACCAATTGTGTACAAAACTCAAAACCTAAAACTCTTTGCGACCTGAAAAGTGTAATGATACAGACTAAAAAGAGGGCTATGTAAATATCTTATTTATATAAATTTAAACAGTTATTACTTGTTTAGCTTTGTATTAGTCACTCAAGAATTGTTGACTTCCCTCAAGCTATTATTTAACCTACATCGACTTCAATGCTATCAGCAGTATAATGTTAGGAACCAATCAATGGATATCCATACATCATTAAACCATATATTTTTTTATAATTCAGAAACATATTAGTTTATATTTACAGTTAAATTGCACAGTGTGGACTAGCTGTAAGTGTAGCATTATGAGACACAGATACATTGCTTTACCTTTGAGAAAGTGCAATTGATTTATATTGTGCAATATTCTACATTTTATACTCTTTCTACCCACAAACAATGCATTTACAATAAAGAAACTGCTGCAATGCCTGGTCTCTCATTTTTAAACAAAATCAATATTTCAAAAGCATGCAAAAGGAACACTGTCTTTGTTTAGGAATACCTAAAATGTAGATCATGGCAATCAGCTCATAGACCAGATTTAGCCATGCTCTGAAAAAGACTCAGCTGCAGGATTTGAAGGTGCAAACTTTTTTCTTGGTGAAATTGATTGGCTCCAGTTTTGGCATGCTGCACAGACATGCCCTGTGATTGGACTCCCTCCAGTGAAACACCTGCTGCCCAGATATTGCCAGTGAGTGCATGGGGATAAGATGTTTCTTCTCTCTCTCTCTCTCTCTCTCTCTCTCTCTCTCTCTCTCTCTCTCTCTTTAATTTAGCATAAAACAGTATCAGTTTTCTGTGTTAATACATGTTACTTAGAGTTGGTAACAATTTTAATACACTTCACCTGTTAGTCATTAACCAGCTGTGGTACATGCTGATAAGAGATTTCTACTTTAAAGTGGAAGCTTGTGAAATCTAGATGAATCCTGTAGCATGAAATGACCTTTTATTTTTGCCTGCTGCTCTAATGACTCAAAAGCCATTAAATTATTTCTGTATTTACTGGGACTTATTTGGGACTCACAGCTCAAAATGCCCTGCCTAAATTTAAATGTTGACAGTTCCTGATAAAAGTGGGCTACATACACAATTTAAATATTTTTTTGAGAAGACACTTTGAGCTTTACTGTCCGTTATTTAAAGTGGATATTGCTCAAAAAGATAATCAGTTATAGAAAGTTATAAATGAAGTACCGTGAATATAAATTTTCTTAATTGAATTTTTTTCTTCATATATAAATACATTAAATCAGTAATGGAGCAATCCAGAAAAGTACAGGGTAAAAGCCATGTCTGGTTCACCCCTCCCTGCTAAACTCAGGTGGCCATTCATACTTTATTCATTCAGTCTGCATCTAAATTAATGGCTGACCATTAAAGCCTATTGTTATACATGTTTGGCTATTGATATTAAGTTGGCATTCATATTTATGGACAGGTAGCCAGACAAGCTATTGTTATATATCGTTAGAATCCTGCACTCATTGGTTACATTTTCCATCAATCATTTTGTTTCCATAATGCTACTGGCTAAAAATAAAAGGTTTGAAATGAAAGGTGGTGCAATACACCTGCCTATAGAGTGGAGGCTAAAGCCTGAGATTCTGCCTCTTTTACCATTTCCTTTTCTTTTTTTTTTTTGTGGTCTCATTTGTTTTGTAACTACCAGCAATATTATAATTTTTTACCATTTTATACCACCAAGATGCCGTCTTTTATGCAAAAGTTATTCCAAAACATATAAAAAAACAATACACCAATCGAAGTACTGTGACGCAAACAAAACAATAATTATTTAAATTGATTCTTTGGTTGAAGCAAAATGCTTTACAGCATGTTGTTCAGTGGAGCCTTATCTTTCTTAATAAACCTAGATTTGCAGCGGTGGATGTGTTTGTAAATTATTACAATAATTGTGTAGGTACTGCATTTTTTTTATGCACGTAGTTATTACAAATTCAGCAAATATATTTGTTATATGTTTTCCACTGTTTTTGTAAAAAAGTGTTGTAAAATCGCTGCTTAAGGCTTAAACCTTTAAAATGATTTTTAGGAGGTACACAGCCGGTGGCTTGGAAGAGCAGCATGCTCAGTCGGCTCTTGAGGGAGTCGACTGCTTGCATTGTAGCCACATTTCTTCTTCCAAGGAGGGAGAGATTATGGAAGCTAGCAAACCCACAGACTCCTCCCAGCCTGTGCTGTACAAGTAGCTACTGGAGGCAGTGATGCGGGCCGTATCCAAGTTCGAGCTAGCTTGGCCGGACAAAAAGAGAAAGCAGTGCACACCCAGCAAGCTGGATGAGTGCTTCCTGAACCCGGCGTCACAACCTCACAACCCCGCCACTTTACCCCACAAGTCTCTCTGTGTGTGAACATGGTGGGGATGAAAGCGTGCAGCTATGGGCGATGCCACGGGTGAAAGAGACACTAGCTGTTTATCTCTCTCTGGCCGTGGGTCGGTCCATGTCAGCCTTATTAGACACAGAAAGGCATCTGTGGCTCATATATACATATTCCTGACAGAGACAGGGCTTTTCTGCTAACCAACCCAATGGCCCCTGCTGGCTTGTTTGGCGATGCCATAGGTGCGGTCGTCAACAAGTTGAAGAAGGTCAAAAAAGTAGTCTGCTGCATTTGAGCGGTATCTCCCTCATTGCTCCCAAGGGGCCTCAAACTTAGGAGGGCGGTGTACACCTCATTACATGGTGCCTGTCCTTCCTCAGTGCCACTGGGAGGTCAGGCTGTTAACCCTGCCACAGGATGTGCTTCAGGGCACAGCCTTTCCAGCGGGTGTCTTCCTCCACCTCCACCCGGTCGCATAGCAGATGGAGGAGACACGTGGCCTCTTAGTAGGCCCCAACGATTGCAGGGAACTGCTCCAGCCGCTCTGGATGGACCTGAGATGAGTCTCGAGAGGCTGGTTCCCTAATGAGACTTCCTGGCAGGTTGGGAAAGCCTGCCAGACGTGTCTCAGTGGGTCCTACACACGGTAGAGAAGGGCTACTTGATTCAGTTTGGGTCCTCTCCTCCCTGTTTTATCAGGATGTGTCCCACTCTGGTGGGCATGAGCAGGCTCTTGTCCTGGAACAGGAATTACGCACGCTCTTAAGCCATCAAGATTGTCCCTCCTTTACTCAGAGGGTCTGGGTTCTACAGCCAGCTTTGTGGTTCCCAAGAAGGATAGGGGGTTGCGTCCGATTCTAGATCTACCCTCCTTGAACCACTTACTTATGAGGCTCAGGTTAAGGATGCTTATTTTTAAGCAGGTCGTGTTTCAGATCAGGTCTGAAAACACAAGGACTGTTTTTTTCATGATAGATCTAAGAATGCATACTTTTACATATCCATCCTTCCTGCTTACAGGAGGTTCCTGAGGTTTGCTTTTGGGGGTGAAGCTTACAAATATCTGGTCCTCCCGTTCGGCCTGGTGCTCTCACCCCGTACCTTCACAAAATGCATGGATGCCGATAAAACTTCGGGGCATCTGCATTCTGAACTATATTGATAATTCATAGATATTAGCTTGATTAGAGCTTCTGGCAATCCGTCATCGAGATGTTTTTCTCGCCTATATGAAGGAGCTGGTGTTAAGACTAAACACTAAGAACAGTGTGTTTTCTCCAGTACAGAGAACCATCTTCTTAGGTGTGGTGTGGGACTTGACCGTTATGCGAGCACATCTGTCTCCCACTCGGATCGAAGCTATCCTCACGACAGTCAAGAGAGTGAGAGAAGGCCCTTCGAGCCTGAGATTTGTGGATAGAACAGGCATTCCTGTCTTAAGGCCCCGTCCTGGGAGCTCCTTGTCGTCACGCAATGCTAACGACAGGTGCATCCCTCTTGGGGTGGGGAGCGATCATGACTGGCACAGGCATCTCATGTGGCACATAAACCTGCCACCAAACCTGCCACCAACCAGCCAGGGGGGGTCTCCGATCTCGGCCCCTATACAGTCTGGCATGGCAGATCTCCTGTGTTCACAGGGGAAACTGCTCTTATTGAGGGCTGTATACATCCAGGGATACTTTGTTTGCTTTTGTTTCGGGGCTTAGTTTGGGACCTTCCAGCCTTCTATTTCTAATCGTGAAAAGTCTGACTTTTTGCATCCCCTTGATGTTGGCTTGCCCACCCCACTGAACTTCATCAGGTTTTATGACCTCGACCTTAGAGCCACTCCCGGCTTCTCTGTCCTGCGCTCTGGATGTGCTCTCACACACTGGGCAAGGACTGGTCACTGTGGCATGATTCCACTCTCGTTCCCAAAGCGTTGCGACGCAGCTCGAGTTCTTGAAAGGGAACGTCTCTAGGTTACGTATATAACGTATTAACTTCAACTTTTTTGCTTATAAATGCGCAAATTATATGACTACAAAACGTATTTTATATAATTATTATTCACTCTGTACCATTTAGAAATTGTGTTTGATGCATCCAGATACACTTACACTTTCATTAATAGAACTGTCCAACTTGCTATATCTTCTACACATGCTCTGGCTGATGTGTGTGATCATGATATGTGTCATTGCAAAAATAAATCAGATGATAATATACATTTAGATGATACATTGTGTATTTGATATTTATGTGACCATTTTCTGTAGCAATGTTGGTAACATTGTCAAGAACAGTTCAGTGCAGTTTACACTATTACAATTTTACACATTTGACTTATTAATTCGATTAATAATAATTAATCACTTACTTTAGTTTAGGTGGTGTGTTTTTCTTTGTGATTATTCTTTAGCATTAGAAAAGACCACAACCTTTTATTAGTGATTATGTTACATTAAGCCAATCAGACTTGGACTGAAGCCATTCATGGTTTCTATGATGGAGAGAAACTGTAGCAAGATGTGACTAAATTCATGATGCGAGTAATGCTCCTGGAAAGCTTTAGACTGGATGCTTTGGTACGGTTTTAAAACCAAGATCGTAAAATCAAAGAGAACAGTCTGGGGAGAGATTGCAGATTGTTTACTGCTGCGCCTCCACTTTTGCCAACTTACAGGCTAATAAAATGAAATGACAAAATGTAAGTAGTTTAACCGAGTTTTAAAGGATTAAAAGTATTTTTGGAAGGTGAGATTAATAATAAGAGAACTTACACCATTAAATATGGCCTATATAATGTTCTAGTGTAAAGACTTGTAGATCTTCAGTCCCTGGTGCTTGGAAAAAGAAATTGTTCTTGCTGCTGTAGCCATGTAGCCTATTCCATTACATTCAAATTAAAACATTTTGATGAGGTTAAAGCACAAAATGTCAGTTTTAATTCTCATTCACAAGATGAGAAAGATTTTCACCGGCCTGTGATAACTAGACGTGATGTCTAGCACACCGAGCCCATTTACATGAGGAGTGTCTCGGGTCAACCTCATAGATATTCCCCATACACAAGTAGGCAGAGAAATAAAGAGAAAGGAAAGACAGCACAAATTAACGCACAGGGAGTGGTCTCACCCACCTAGCACGAACAAGGTCATATTCTCTATTCAGATGGAAGAGGTTTTCACAAATACTCCCACTCTAATGAATTACAGCTGAGCATTAGGATTAATTACAATTGCAAAAGAGGGAAATGGATAGACAATGGCTGATAAAAATGACAGAGGATGGTACAGAGAGAAACAGAGTGAAGTAGCATCAGTGAAAAAAAAGGCATGGAAAAGAAGGGTACAGCCCAGCTGGACTGCATTTTAATCACTGACCCCACATCGCTTTAAAATTACATGCCATCCTAAGAGCTTTTTAAATAATGATGGAGTGCTTGTGCTTGGACAGCTGTAAAAAGTAAAGGAGAGTTACTCCCCCCACCTGCTTCTACATCCCCATGAATGTTTAGGAGACACCTTCCTCACTCTCAGCCATGAACCTTGTATAATGCCGTATAATAAAAAGTGCAGAAAGGTGAAGAGGTTTAATGGGAATGACAGACAAAGGTTAACCTGTGAAGTAGCAAAGACAGCGCTAATGGAAAATGCTTACTCTGCACTGACTCATGTTGGCTTTTTTGAAATATTCACTCTCCATCTCCACTGTGACCAATAAGTCAGTTAAAATTAGAATATGTGGTTTTTGTAATGAAGCTAAGGGGATTAGTCATTACTCCAGCCCATATAGTATACACCAGTGCTACACTGTTAGCTTTTACATGGCACAGCATATTTCAGAGACTTGTACGTTTTAATCACATTACAATACATTAGTAAAGGACCTAAAAGCTGGACATAAATGAGCTGGTTTCCTCAGCATCTATTGAATACTACTCAAGCAAGCTGACTCTGATTAGTTGCTCAGGTAAAAGGCTTCTATTGTGTCAAACTGCATCACTGAAATTGTTCAGTAAACCATGCAAATCCTTTCATGTAAAAACTCATCAGCGAGAAATAGAGGAGAAATAGAGGACACTAGCATGGACACATTGTAAAAAAACACACTTGAAAAGTGAAGGTTCAGATTATAAACAGATAAATGAACAAATGAATGAATGAGTATTCTATCCAGCTTATAATTCACAGTTCAATGTGCTTTTTTTATTGGCAAAATCATTATCAATGTCTGTAACATTGGGCCATAGGTAGACAACATTAAAAAACAGAGATAACTTATTTTGACAAAGAAAAGAGGCACACCACTTTAAAACCATGCATGCTGGAAACAAGGAATCAACAAAGCATGAAAAAAAAATTAAAATGTAGTAAGAGCAGAAATTAACAAACAAATTAATGGTATAACATGGAACAGGTGCACACATTAGGGAAACATGCTGACGATAAGACAGGGTCTAGAGACAAAAAAAGGCACATGGCTATATTGTGTCAGAATCATATTCCATGTCCTTTGCATTTACCAGATCTCAACTCAAGTGAACATCTAAAGAGAATTTTCAAGAAATGTACTAGATACACAACCAGGATCAAAAGAACAATAAGGGAATATATTTTGATAGAATGGTGTTAGACCAGTACATTCCTTGAGAGTAGAATATATACCTAGGCACTTCTAAACTGTTTTGATGGTTTGTGGTACTTAATTTTTTTTCTTAATTTGTTATCCATCTGTACATTATGGATATTCACTGTCTGTCAAAAAACGACCAAACTAAAAAATGTGGACAGCCTTTTGCTTTTAATTATGTTGCAACGTTTTGATAAGCTTATGCCATTTCACATTTATTTACATCCAGAGTTGCATTAAGATTTTACCAAGATCTTGTATTAATGATGAGAGAGTCAGACCACTGCATATTGTGTTCTCCAGCACATTCCATATATTCTAAAGGTGTCTGGCCAATCCATGTGTGAAAATCATGTCTCATGCTCCCTGAACCACTGCCCATTCTACCAGAGAAGAAAAGATACACTGATGGAAAAAACTTTCAATTGAGTATATTACATCATTTTTTAGAGCACATAACTTTGCTTAACCAATTTCTGTCTACTGATGTAACCCCAGATCATAATGCTTCCCCCACAATTTTGAATAGAAGGCACTACACTTGGGTGGGTGCATCACCTTACCCTGATGTTACCCGAAGTGGTTTTCTTAAGGCTACACTGCAGTTAAGTCACAATCACTTAAGTTCTTTTTGTGTTGTGCAAATGGAAATACTCTAACTTTCATTATTAAACATAGCAATTGTTCTTTACAATTTGATTTTTAGCAAATGTTTATGTGAACTTCAAAAACTATTATTCAGTTGTTTTTTTTCTGATCACATTTCTTCCTCACATATTATGGTTCATCAATATCCTTCCAGTTTTAACAATGCATTGAGCAAATCTTAACTCAATTTTAGTAGTTTTAGCAATCTCCATAAATGTATATTTTAATTGATGCAGGTCAGTTATTGGAATGTTCTGAAACTTGGTTGCATAATTTCTATGACCACAGGATCTTCCAGCATGGTTGTTTAAGAAATGAGAAGCTACTTACCCCATTAATTAGGGTTAATTAACGTGTTGCTAGATGATACAAACAATCACTGCACTTTTATTTAAAGGAAGCTAGCCTATTTGCTAAGTTAAATCCAGGTAGTGACTTTTTTCAGCCAGGCAGTGTATTAGCCTATATTATTAAAATAGCATAGGGGAAAATGTGTGTATTTAAATGGAATGGTGTACCACTGATAAACCATCACATTTGAAAGTTCCTCTGGATAAGGGCTTCTGACAGTGCTGTAAATGTAAATGTACATTGATAGAGTGGTGTACCATGCAGGGTGAATCCTCTTCTAAGCCAAATGCTTTATTAATAGGCTCTAGATCCACCCTGACCCTGACCAGGATAAAGGAATTACTATAAATAAATGAATTTGTATATATGCAAGGGCTTGTACTGTTCCTAGTAAAGGAATAGACATGGGAAAAAAAAAATTAAAAGGACTGATTGTTGACCATGCTGCAGGTGATATAAAAAGAATAGCAGCATGATTTAATTATTTAACATAATGAGTTTAATGGGGAGATTGTGGAGTTGCACACCAAAAGGCCTCATATCCAGATCTATCGTGAAAAGTCATGTGCCGAGTTTAAATGTTATTAAGGATTGTGATGACTTGATGAGTTTTGTTAAGGACAAGTGGGTGTGAGAGTACTACATTCTCAGCATCTGAGACAAGCTGAGCAGATGCTGATAGGGCCTATAAACCTAAAGGAATACCCTGGATAACAGGTTTAAGGGATTTGGTTAAATATTTGACTGGATGATAACTTCTGCTCCGGGGCAGAGTCTGGGAAAATTAGAGATTCCTTTAAATATCAAAATGGTTGATGTAATGAGTCATGTTAATATATGTTTTTCTTTTTAGATAACCCTGTTTAACTACTTTGTCATAATATTGTCAGGATCTCCTGGGCACACTGTGCGCTCTGCTTTACTATATATATTAAATTCAGTTTTTTTTTTCATAACCTTGTGTGCATTCTGCGTTTGGGTCCTCCCATCCAGTCACTCTGCACCTACCGTTGCACCCGTGCTCGCTGACAGAATAATCTGGCCAAGTTATGGACCCAGCAGATGCACTGAAGCGTTGGGCTAGCTCCACTGTAGACCAACGATTCAGGGACCCTTCCAAGACGGTGGAGATTTTAAAGCTCAGCCCTCAGCAGAGAGATGAGTATTTCCGGGTGCGTCACGAACAATCAGTGGCAAACCAATTGCTATTAAATGACCTCCTGAAACGGCTGTCTCTCCGGCCCCCGAGCTCTGCAGGGAGGGCTGCCCAACCTCAGCCTTCCTGCCTGACTGAAAACGTCTCTCAGCTATTCTGCCCTGCCGAGCATGCCCCCAAGCCGCTCCAGGGTCCCGCCGAGGTCGCCGCTCAGCTCCAGGGTCCCGCCGAGGTCGCAATCCTGGCTGATGACGTTGCTCCACCCCCAGGTTTTTCTGACAATGTGGTTCAGACCTCCGCAGAGGGCGTCGCTCCGCCTCAGACCTCCGCAGAGGGCGTCGCTCCGCCTCAGACCTCCGCAGAGGGCGTCGCTCCGCCTCAGACCTCCGCAGAGGGCGTCGCTCCGCCTCAGACCTCCGCAGAGGGCGTCGCTCCGCCTCATCACATCGGCCGGAAAGTGCTTGGGGCAGCCACCTGGAGGCTTGCTCCACGCTTTGTTCAGCCTTTCCTGACCTTCAATGCATTGTACCCCGTAGCAGTTCGCCTCAAGCCCCGCTGTGTCCGCCGTTGGCACTTCACTTACCCCGTGCCACAGGATTATTGTGCCTTTCCAGCATTTCCCTCCAGACCCCCTCCGCCCACCCTGGGCGGATTGCGAGGCCTTGCCTCTATTGTCTGCTGCCTTTTACTACCGCGGCGTTGGTCGGAGCGAGGCCGTCTGGAGACGGTCGTGGAGGGGGGGTACTGTCAGGATCTCCTGGGCACACTGTGTGCACTTCCGGTTTCGCGGCATGCACTTCCGGTTCCGCGGCGTGCACTTCCAGTTTCGCGGTGAGCACTTCCGGGTCGGCGGCCATCTTGCTGTTTTTCCCACGCCTGCCGGTATATAAGGAGAATCAAGACTTTAGCTCCTGGCCAGATTATCTTACCGGTTTCCTAGCCCCTGAGATCAGTCTCGCCATCCTGCCTGCTCTGTATCCTGATCCCTGTCCCTGTTTTTCTCTGCCACCCTAGTTTCCTGGTTTTGGACTTTGGACTGTTTTTCAGTTTGTCTTTTTGCTCTGCCCAGTTTTGCCTAGTTTGCCAGTTTATGGATTTTTGCACTGTTTTGTTTTTTTTTGGTTTTGCTTCCCTGTATTGCCCTCTGCTTTACTATATATATTAAATTCTGTTTTTTTTTTTCATAACCTTGTGTGCATCCTGCGTTTGGGTCCTCCCATCCAGTCACTCTGCACCTACCGTTGCACCCGTGCTCGCTGACAAATATGAACAGTCTGATGTGTACTGATGACAGTAATTCATAATTCAGTGAGTCAGTAAACTGAGCATACCTTTATGTGTTATGGGACATCAATAATTGCTTTTACTGAATCATAGAAGAAGTGCTGCTCACATTGGCTGATGATAAAACCCAGATACTCCAGCAGGCGGAGGCAGAACTGGAGCATTGTAAGTGCCACCTTAAAACCAAGAAGCAAGAAATCCTCATTGAAAATCTGTTTATGTTTTGCTGAGAGCAGAATGTTGTCTGTATAATTGAGGATAACAATCACAACCATCGGGCAGTTGGAGAAAAGACTGAACAGTGTGCACCTTAGAAGAGAACCCAACAAGGGAATCAATAAACCCTTGAGGGAGACGTGTGCAGGTGTAGTGACATTGCCTAAATTTGATTGAAGAATAGGCTGCATTTGGCTGTTTACTGAAACAGTCAGAAAGGCACTAAAGATCAACAACAAAGAAACAAGTGTGTTCATGGGAAATAGAGGACAAGATCTAACTGACATAAGGTACCAGGTGACTAACTGGAATAATCAAATCATTAATATGTCTAAAATCTTGGGTGAAACACCACTCCTTACCCTTTTTCCTGCCAGGGTTGCTAAGTGTATTGTAAGGAGAGAAGGGAGAGATTGGATGACCTCAAATACTCTTTCTTCCTTTTCCTGTTAGAGTGGATACTGTTTACAGTAGACAGGTGTCTGGGAATGAAGTTTAACAACGTATAGAATAACCTGAATGTGCCCTACTTCATTGTCATGGGTGACCCATTATGTTTATGGAATGCTAATAAGGGTCTTAAGGTATTACCAAGCTCTCCTGTGCAGTTAGTTTAGGAGTCACCACAGAAGTGAATAGCAAATTTGTGAAAGTACAGAGAAGGAATTGTCCTGCTCAACAAAAAAAAAGCAATGCAGATAATAATTTCACAATCTCAAAGATTAGTAGAAATTATTAGATTAGATTATCCAGGCTACTCACCCTAAGCAAAAAAGTCTTATGGAATGTGACGGGAACCACATCTATATAAACAGCATTAATGTTAGCTTCAGAAAAAGGCCCACAGTTTCCAAAATAGGTCAATCGATTCAATAAAACACTGTAATATCAATACATGTATGCACAATATGAAGGGTTAGTGGGTCGTTATACTATCATTATCAAAAGATTTCTGTCTAGGCTAAGGTCGCCACAGAATTTCTTGGTTTAAATAACCAAATAATCAATAAACTGTTATACAAAATATCTACTCTATAACCTTTGGAATACATGCAGTCATCAGATTTCATATTAGATTTGACAATTACATGTATTAGTTACATTCAACTGCTGTTCATGTAAACACTGACTTTATACAATACAAAAGGATTCATTCATTAGATTAAACTGCAACCACAAATCCAAAAAGTTGAGATTCTGTGAAACATTTTTTAATTAAAACTTAGTGCAGTCCAGACCTTTTACTAACTGAAAATGTTTGGCATATTATGAAAAAAATGACTAGTCTGAATATGAAAAAATACCGTTAAGCAGGTTGAATCCTGTATCAGACACAAATTTGACAACATCCTCTTTTAAAACAGGACTGTTGTTAAAAGAAGAGGGGATGCGAGACAGTGGTAAACATGTCCTAATCCTGTCCCAAATTTTGTGACCATGCAATTAAAAAATCTTATTTTTGAACACTTGATTTGTTTTCTATCTTCTATTATATATAAAATGTGTTTTATGACATATGCAAATTATTGCATTCTGTTTTTATTTATCTCAAAAAGAATTAAATATCCTTGATATTTAAAGACTCAAGAATGCCCTTTTTCTAGAACAAATGCAACATGTTGCTACTCAACATCAGAAAAGAAAAGTATGTTTTTTTATTCTTCATTAGTGTTAACTGAAATGTTAAGAGCTATTACACTGCTATTCTACCAGCCATTCTGTTTTCCATTACTTAGCAAGGAAGCTATGCTTACAACAGAGTAAAACAATATTGAATACTACCACCCACCATTTTCCCAATTTGCAAGAAAAAATTAGCTAGTAATAATGCTTAGAAAGCTTTATTTATATAATTAGGCCACTGGGGACAGGATAACTTTATACCTCAAATTTATATACAGTATCAGGACAGTGTGCAGATGTTAACGTTGGTGGTAAGGCACAGGATTTGGCATGATCCATGCAAGGCACAATTTAGCAGTTTCTAATCAAGTCCAAGAAAGTTATCGTTTCTGCTTCTGGCTGGAAACCCATCCAAAAAGTGTCCAGTAGTACAGTTGTGTTATCTGCTACTGTCAGCAATCCTGGTTGGCCATTTAGATCAAGCAATCTGTGGGAACCAGGTGTTTCATATCTGCAAGAGCAACATCAATCTTCATAACACTGCACAGGAATATAACCGATATTAAGATTGTTGTATTATAGCTCATGTTTGCTAAGTAAACCATGTGGGACCTAAATGTGTGTTTTGGCTTTGGTGTTATGAGTGTGAACTCTTTTCACCCACCCACCTGCCTGGCTGTGGAGCAACCTTGGCTGCATGTAGTGGCTAATGAAGCATGAGGGTCATTGAGATGGTTCAATATTTTTCATTAAAGCTCCAGCAGGACAGTCTAGTCGAAACCTGTGGCACTGGGCTGCACAGTTCTCAAGCTCCATGAAGCAGCTGTCAGGTATTTTTCTGCTCATTGTGGTAGAGGAGAATGCATATATTCTCTTTAGTCAATTAGAAGACACAGGAAGACCACAGAAAAAATTATCAATAAAATTCATATGTATTTGCTCCTGTAATCTTATCAATAAGCCAAAACAAAACTTTCCCATTAAGGAATATTAAGCTAGACAATTACATGAATAATGTATGATGCTCCTGAAGGCACTTACATATTACACATTTGTAACTGCGTAATTCTTGTTCAGTGTCTTATATCTGCAGATGTGGATTTTCTATAGAATGAGCATTGAAAGTTTGACTTTGTCATTGACACAAATCTCCAAATCTAGATAACATCAATATGTGGTGCTCAAAGCATCAAGGACTTCTGGAAAATAATTCGGAAGCACTTTGCTTAATGCATTCAAACAGTTGGGGGAAAAAATCATGCTGAAATGGCACAAAAAATTATTCACAGTAACTTTATAAATGAAAGGAAATTCACTATTGTTCATGGTGCACTCTAATCACCAAATACATACATTTTACTAATGAAGGTTGAGAGCACAAAATCTATGAATACCCTCTAATTAATGTCTGATGTGTGGAAATACGCTCAGGAATTACCCCAATCATGCTAATATTTATGCAGTAACAACAAACAATTATAACAGAAAATCATGATATATAGGAAATTACGTTTCGTTTTTTTATTTTTTCATTATGAGATGTAGGATTTTTTAAATGCACTTATACAATAATCAGTTACTTATAGCAGTGATTCCCAAAACCTTTTTATTATATAAACAAATATTCAATATTAATTGGAGCCACAACTTTTATATTTCACTAACAGAACATGCAGCATTTAATTCGAAATTATTATTTCAATTTATAATCATTTTAGGTATTTAAAGTTGTTCAATTTAATTTATATGAACAGTCAAAGTAGCTAAAATCTAATAAAACAGAATTTTATTTAAAGTAGATTGTCTTTATTGTTTTTATCATTTTTTTCAAATAATAAAGAAATACTCTGTTCTCATATATATATATATATATATATATATATATATATATATATATATATATATATATATATATATATAAAATAATGTACAAGGTTTACAGTTTGCAGCTGAGGATGGTGGTTTATGAATGTGTTGAGGGAATATATGCAGGTAGTCAGTTTAAAAGAACAGATGTAGAGGACAGAGTAGTATGGAGAAAAATTATTCACTGTGGCGACCACAAATGGGAGCAGCCAAAAGAAAAAGATGATACATACATACATATACATTCCAAATACATATTTTGATTTTTTTTTTTTACATCTGGATGACCAGGGGCAGGAAATTATTAAATTATTATATCCTGTGTCACTGGAGTAAAAATATGCAGTAACACAGGCCAAATTCCCTTTATTATTCATCACAATCAGTGAGACCAAGGAATATTTTTTTTAATTGTTACGAGTGGCAAAAGTTTGTTGAGCTTTACAAAATAGGAAGTGACTATAAGAAAAAGAAAAAAAAAACCCACAAAGTATGTCCATTTAAGAAGTTCCAACAAATAAGAACATTCATTCAACTGTTGAACTGTTAGGAAGAGAACATGCATCTGTTATGCGTACTATAAAGGGCACAAAAAATCTTTTAGTATCACAGATAAAGAATTGCAGGTCCGATCTATTGTTTTGTACTCTTCAAACTCATCAAGTTTCAAACTCATTTTAGTTTTATCAAAGTGAGGAAGCAAAAATATTGACTAAAAGAATGCCAAAAGTGTGCCATACAGATATTTAATAAAGATTCTGACACTTGGATCTACTGTGATTTAGCATAACGGTTTATATTTGTTATATCCCAGGGGTGAGTAACTGTTGTAAAAAAAAGGAGAATCAACAAGTCAGTATACAGACATATAAGACATGAATATTTTAGGTGGGCTTCTGGGAAAAAGGGACTAAACACAGGTGGTGCCCAAGAAAAGAAAGAAAAAGAGCAGGTTTTCCTATTCTTGATTTACACACACACTTACTCAGAAACCTAAATAAACCGAAACATCTAGTTACCTTTTTCTTAAGACAATAACAGAAGTACAGGTGATGTGGCTTGACTCTTCCATGGGAATAGTTCATCTCAGAAATAAGCCAGGATCAAATCCAATGAGTTAGTGTGAGCTTGTTGCTTGTCTATCTAATGTATTTTTAAACTCTCAGTTCCAGATAAATATGCATGCTTCATCACAATAATTCCACTTCACAGACTGGTATTTTATTTACCCCTCCTGTCCCCATCACTTGACTTGACAATCTTGAGTACTGAATGTTTTTTTTTTTTTTGGTACATTATTTCCTCCTTTTTAAAAACACCTAAGACCTCTGTTGGTGGCTTAAAGTGTTATGATAACTGGTTATACTATTTGGACCAAAAATAGCCCTGAGCACACTGATTGAAATATAGACCACTCCGAAGGTTTCTGCCACAGAAGGTTTGGTTTATATTGACCTTTGCCAGATAAGATTTTAATAAAATACTTTACAATTATCATGCTGTACCTTGTCAAGGCTAGGGTAAAAAAAATAAAACATATGAATTCAATATTGACTAGTGAAGGATGCTTAATTCATGCAGGGGGTGACTGAGGGAGAGAAAGACACAGTAAAATGTCTCAATGCTTGGAAAGCTTTGGCATTGAGTGGGAGCTCACCAATGAGATTGGAAATTGTGCTTTGCAGGAGAATCTGAAAGTGGCAGATAAAGATTAGAGCTTTGGAGCAATCGATAGCACAAGCCACTTGCCTTGTGTCACTGCTATGATGAGTAGCTCCCAGCAGCACATGCTTGACTTTAGGTTTATCTCTATCATGTGCGGTTTTCCTCCAAGTACGCTGTCTGTGGTGCTAAAAAACTAGCTGTCGGTATTACTGTCGGTAAACTGCTGTTTGTACAGTGATCAGCAGTGCCACTTTATAAGGCATTATAATAATAGACATTATTATTTATCCAGGATTGAAATTAAAAAACAGAATTTTTGCCTTAAAATAAAAAAACTGTATCTCAGTGTGGATGAAAGATATAGAAAAAAAATACTGTATTTAAAATTTATCCGAGTTAAGGTGGACCTAGTTTTGTGTGACCAGATGGATAGCTGTGTATCTTCATGCTTGGAAAGCAACTACTAGTTTCTTTGTTCTTTGTAGAACATTTTATAGATGTAATGTTGATATTGTCAGATGTTCTTTAGAAAGACCTTATTGTTATACCATTTCCATGCTTCTAGTATCCATTAATGGTTTTATGGTTATAGAGTTTATGCTCTGCATCTATAATACTGCAGTGCTCTGCAAAAACATAAACCCGAACTGAGGATCGAACAGACCCCGGAGCTGTGAGATGTTAACACTACCCTTTGCTGCACCATGCTGCCGAAGAATGTAATGTGCAGTTATATTTCTGGGCGTATGTTTATTGTTGCGGCATTGGTACACACACGTGACCCGATTCAGGGCAGTGGACTGTTGAATAGAAACCTGGCACCTTAAACACTGTTGATTCCTTCAGTGAATCCATGATGAGCCTAGAATGATTACTTATGTCATAGAAATAAATCAGACACATAGACAAAGCATTCTTTTTGCTGTTTTCAGGGGGAACAATTGTTCGTATATATTAGCAGAATTTGCATCTGGAGTCACCAGTGCCAATAACTGTTAACGCTAAGTCATTATAAGGTGCTTTGCTGACATTGCTGACAAGGACTCAACACACATTTCAAAAAAAAAAAAAAAAGCCACAATAGCAAAAACATCTGGCTATACACACACACACACACACACACACACACACACACACACACACACACACACACACACACACACATTAAGTGACAAATCTGTTGGCAATTTACTTTGATTTATGTTATGATGCTCGCTTTTCAACAAGCCTAAAATTACCATGTTGTTTTTAGACCAAAAACCTAAAATATGTGTGGCTGTTGCAATAATCACCAGAAGACCAACAAAGACCACTGAGGTTGTTTTATTCCAATGAACACTATATATATAGTGTTCATTGGAATAAAACAACCTCAGTGGTCTTTGTTGGTGCTCAGTGCTGTATATTTATATATATATATATATATATATATATATATATATATATACAGTGAGGAAAATAAGTATTTGAACACCCTGCTATTTTGCAAGTTCTCCCACTTAGAAATCATGGAGGGGTCTGAAATTGTCATCGTAGGTGCATGTCCACTGTGAGAGACATAATCTAAAAAAAAAATCCATAAATCACAATGTATGATTTTTTTACTATTTATTTGTATGATACAGCTGCAAATAAGTATTTGAACACCTGAGAAAGTCAATGTTAATATTTGGTACAGTAGCCTTTGTTTGCAATTACAGAGGTCACACGTTTCATGTAGTTTTTCACCAGGTTTGCACACACTGCAGGAGGGATTTTGGCCCACTCCTCCACACAGTTCTTCTCTAGATCAGTCAGGTTTCTGGCCTGTCGCTGAGAAACACGGAGTTTGAGCTCTCTCCAAAGATTCTCTATTGGGTTTAGGTCTGGAGACTGGCTAGGCCACGCCAGAACCTTGATATTCTTCTTACATAGCCACTCCTTGGTTATCCTGGCTGTGTGCTTTTGGTCATTGTCATGTTGGAAGACCCAGCCTCGACCCATCTTCAATGCTCTAACTGAGGGAAGGAGGTTATTCCCCAAAATCTCGCAATACATGGCCCCGGTCATCCTCTCCTTAATACAGTGCAGTCGCTCTGTCCCATGTGCAGAAAAACACCCCCAAAGCATGATGCTACCACCCCCATTCTTCACAGTAGGGATGGTTTTCTTGGGATGGTACTCATCATTCTTCTTCCTCCAAACATGTTTAGTGGAATTATGACCCAAAAGTTCTATTTTGGTCTCATCTGACCACATGACTTTCTCCCATGACTACTCTGGATCATCCAAATGGTCATTGGCAAACTTAAGACATGCCTGGACATGTGCTGGTTTAAGCAGGGGAACCTTCCGTGCCATGCATGATTTCAAACCATGACATCTTAGTGTATTACCAACAGTAACCTTGGAAACGGTGGTCCCAGCTCTTTTCAGGTCATTGACCAGCTCCTCCCGTGTGGTTCTGGGCTGATTTCTCACCTTCCTTAGGATCATTGAGACCCCACGAGGTGAGATCTTGCATGGAGCCCCAGTCCGAGGGAGATTGACAGTCATGTTTAGCATCTTCCATTTTCTAATGATTGCTCCAACAGTGGACCATTTTTCACCAAGCTGCTTGGCAATTTCCCCGTAGCCCTTTCCAGCCTTGTGGAGGTGTACAATTTTGTCTCTAGTGTCTTTGGACAGCTCTTTGGTCTTGGCCATGTTAGTACTTGGATTCTTACTGATTGTATGGGGTGGACAGGTGTTTTTATAGAGCTAACGACCTCAAACAGGTGCATCTAATTTAGGATAATAAATGTAGTGGAGGTGGACATTTTAAAGGCAGACTAACAGGTCTTTGAGGGTCAGAATTCTAGCTGATAGACAGGTGTTCAAATACTTATTTGCAGCTGTATCATACAAATAAATAGTTTAAAAATCATATATTGTGATTTCTGGATTTTTTTTTTAGGTTATGTCTCTCACAGTGGACATGCACCTACGATGACAATTTCAGACCCCTCCATGATTTCTAAGTGGGAGAACTTGCAAAATAGCAGGGTGTTTCTTCACTGTATATATATATATATATATATATATATATATATATATATATATATATATATATATATAGTGTCTAAACATAGATAAAATATTTTTTTGCAAACAGAGATGGTCTTGAAACTTTTTTCACCACCTTGGATGGTCAGAAGAAGAAGAATCTGTAAAGCTACAAAAAAGGTGAAACAAAAAATTATCAGGAATGAGACATGCATCTGTTGTCTGTAGTGGCTACTAAACATTTTATAAAGCATTATTGCCTAAAGACTTATTTACCATCTGCTGAAAGGTAGCTATGGATAAATATAAGGTACCACAAAGAAAATTCTGTACCATTAAAACCACCTCCCCCTCCAAAAATCTGTCGCTGTCTAAACACGTACACACTGCCCTGTATGTTTCTCTGACAGTGCTGAGCGCAGTACAATGCTGAAAGTCTAAATTACAAGATAAATTGTTTTGAACACAGTCAGCCAAATGTAGGCTATGCCAGTTAGGGATTAGCTAGGATTACAAACTAATCCTCAAGCCTTCCGAGAGAAAAAAAGTAGAATTTTATGGTTTTGCTGGTAAAACTAGGACTATGAAATAGTACATAAATATGTATCAAGAACAATGGTACCACAGAAATAAACCCACAAAAATGAAATGAAAGAGTCAAAAGATGGCTTTGATTCAGGAGTCCAAATTGCAGATGATTATTGCTTTTCTTTTCTTTTTCGTTTTCTGGCAGACTCTGCTTAGGAAGAACCAATGGGGCAGGTCTAGCAGAATGAAATTATTACTGCACATCACACCTCTTTCTCTTGTGCACACACACACACACACACACACACACACACACACACACACACACACACACACACACACACACTTCCTCAATCAGTTCTCTGTAATTTTGCATTAGTTAGAAAGAAGTGAACAAAAGACTGAAGTGGAGCTGCAGGTTGCAGGAAACAGATGCAAGTGCAGAAAATGTCAAACACAAAACACAAACAGACCAAACAAAACACCAAATGACTAAACACATGAGAAAGGCAAAAGTGAAAACAACCATGAATAACAAACAAAGTACAAAAAGTGCTGTGAACAGTGACACTATATTCAAGTGTTAAAGAACTGGTTAGTGAATCATGTTACATCTAGTTCCTAATGTAGTTTGTGTCCACAATCTTGACACAATTAAACAATTACAAGACAAATTTTATACTTTGATTGGAACAGTACGTCAGTATTACAGTATTAATGAATTCCTTATATTTTATTCTGATTTTACTTTTAATTTCTCTTGTCATATATATATATACAGTGCCTTGCAAAAGTATTGACCCCCCTTGGCATTTTTCCTATTTTGTTGCCTTACAACTTGGAATTAAAATTGATTTTTATTTGGATTTCATGTAATGGACATACACAAAACAGTCCAAATTGGTGAAGTGAAATGAAAAAAATAACTTGTTTCAAAAAATAAAATTAAAAAAATAACGTAAAAGTGGTGCGTGCATATGTATTCACCCCCTTTGCTATTAAGCCTCTAAATAAGATCTGGTGCAACCAATTACCTTCAGAAGTCACGTAATTACTTAAATAAAGTCCACGTGTGTGCAATCTAAGTGTCACATTATCTCAGTATATATATATATACACCTGTTCTGAAAGGCCCCAGAGAGCAACACCACTAAGCAAGGGGCACCACCAAGCAAGCGGCACCATGAAGACCAAGGAGCTCGCCAAACAGGTCAGGGACATAGTTGTGGAGAAGTACAGATCAGGGTTGGGTTATAAAAAAATATCCAAAACTTTGAACATCCCACGGAGCACCATTAAAGCCATTATTAAAAAATGGAAAAAATATGGCACCACAACAAACCTGGCAAGAGAGGGCCGCCCACCAAAACTCACGGACCAGGCAAGGAGGGCATTAATCAGAGAGGCAACAAAGAGACCAAAGATAACCCTGAAGGAGCTGCAAAGCTCCACAGCGGAGATTGGAGTATCTGTCCATAGGACCACTTTAAGCCGTACACTCCACAAAGCTGGGCTTTACGGTAGAGTGGCCAGAAAAAGCCATTGCTTAAAGAAAAAAATAAGCAAACATGTTTGGTGTTCGCCAAAAGGCATGTGGGAGACTCCCCAAACATATGGAAGAAGGTACTAAAATTCAGATGAGACTAAAATTGAGCTTTTTTGCCCATCAAGGAAAACGCTTTGTCTGGCACAAACCCAACACCTCTCATCACCCCGAGAACACCATCCCCACAAGGAAGCATGGTGGTGGCAGCATCATGCTGTGGGGATGTTTTTCATCAGCAGGGACTGGGAAACTGGTTAGAATTGAAGGAATGATGGATAGCGCTAAATACAGGGAAATTCTTGAGGGAAACCTGTTTCAGTCTTTCAGAGATTTGAGACTGGGACGGAGGTTCACCTTCCAGCAGGACAATGACCCTTAGCATACTGCTAAAGCAACACTCGAGTGGTTTAAGGGGAAACGATTAAATGTCTTGGAATGGCCTAGTCAAAGCCCAGACCTCAATCCAATTGAGAATCTGTGGTATGACTTCAAGATTGCTGTACACCAGCGGAACCCATCCAACTTGAAGGAGCTGGAGCAGTTTTGCCTTGAAGAATGGGCAAAAATCCCAGTGGCTAGATGTGCCAAGCTTATAGATACATACCCCAAGAGACTTGCAGCTGTAATTGCTGCAAAAGGTGGCTCTACAAAGTATTGACTTTGGGGGGGGTGAATAGTTATGCACGCTCAAGTTTTATGTTTTTTTGTCTTATTTCTTGTTTGTTTCACAATAAAAAATATTTTGCATCTTCAAAGTGGTAGGCATGTTGTGTAAATTAAATGATACAAACCCCCAAAAAAATCCATTTTAATTCCAGGTTGTAAGACAACAAAATAGGAAAAACGCCAAGGGGGGTCAATACTTTTGCAAGGCACTGTATATATATATATATATATATATATATATATATATATAACAATTAATATTATTATCATTATTTAACTTCGAAGCATATACAACAATGCCAGGGCTATTAAAAAAAAAAATAGAGTTAGCGCAGTGTCACTGTGGCTACTCATTCCATACCAGAAATATGATTTGTTTCACTCGTTACATCTAGTAAATGTTCAAGAATCCATAGCGATAGCATTACCTGCTAACCAGAAAGTGGCTAGCGACTAACGTTTGCACTATGGATTCTTTCGTGTTTTATGTCTAGCTTAAAAAATGTATTTAAAAAGGAGAAAATCCTGACAATTCCACATATCAAGGGGGTGAATTAATGAAGGATGGAAGACATTTTGTTAAAGTATGCTGAAATAAATATAACAGTTAAATTGTCACAAATCACCAGACAGCAGAAACCGGGAGTAAAACAAAGTCTAGTTTTATTGAACCTACAAAAGTCTAACAAAAGGGAACTATAAAACTAAAGTGCAAAGAACAAAAATTTAACTGGAGCATGCAAAATGAGTACAGGGAAGCACGGGAGCAGTAAGAAGCCTGATTAAAGTGAAGTGTATCGTAGATAGGACGGTAAGTGAATGGAGAGGGAGCTCTTTAAAGGGGACTTGTTATGGAAAAAACAGGTGCAGGTGATTAAAAGGTGGGTGCAGGACAGTCAGAGTAATTAAAGTGGAACTCCTCCATGAGTGCCGTGTCCAGGACATCCTGTCTGGGGACCCAGAAGCGTTCCTCTTCTCCCAATTCAAGCGAGGGGGCCCTGACGTCCAGAACGCCTTGGATGGAGTACATGGAGGGTTGCTCCAGCAACTCAGAGGGAGGCGGATCGTTTGCAGTTCTAGGGTTATCTGTGGCAGAGGGAGAAAAGGGCTTTAGAAGCGACACAAGGAATGTAGGGTGGATGCGGTACCTGGGAGGGAGGTCGAGCTGATAGGACACGTCGTTAATACGCCTCGGAATAGTGAACGGTCCGATGTAACAAGAGCTGAGCTTTCTGCAGGACAGTCGGAGGCTAGACTCTCTTGCTGTCTTTAAACCAGTAATCCACCATGGGGACGTTGGAAGGTTCTTCCGTCCAGGGGAAGAGTGGAAGTTGGAAGCCAAATATGTACTGGAATGGAGTCAGGCTGGTGGCTTTTTGACATAGGGAGTTCTGTGCATACTCGGGCCACGGGAGGAACTGGTTCCAGCTGTTCTGATCGTGGTGGCAGTACGATCGGAGGTAGCATCCAAGTTCTTGTATTTTCCGCTCTGTCTGCCCGTTGGTCTTTGGATGGTAACCAGAGGATAAGTTAACTGTGACACCGAGTAGTTTAAAGAAAGCCTTCCAAATGTGGGAATTAAACTGCGAACCCTTGTCCGACACTATTTCTTCCGGAAGGCCATAATTATGAAATAATTGAAATAGTAACTTAGCTGTTTCTAGGGCTGTAGGCAGACCTCGGAGTGGAACAAATCTGCAGGCTTTTGGAGAAGCGACCTACGGCAACCAGGATACAGGTGTTACCATCAGAGTTAGGCAGATCAGTGACTGAATTTATCCCAAGATGGGACCGGTAGGGGAACCAGTTTGCCCACTGGTAAGTGTTGAGGTGTTTTTGAAATGGTAATGGAGCTGACAGCAGGTATTTGGGATGAATGTCCTCCCCTCAGGGCATTTTAATGAGGCAGGATCCAAAAGGGTTGCAGTTCTGATCTCTTCATTGATGTTTCACTCTATGGGACTGAGGATGAGATTGGGAGGAATGATAGGTTCCGGGTCCATGGGATCATCTGGAGAGTAGATTCTTGAGAGGGTATCCAGGGTAACCAGGACGATAGGTGATTATATAGTTAAAATGCGTAAAGAATAATGCCTTTGTGGCCTGAAGGAGGTTAAGAGGTATTTGAGTTTCTTGTGATCGGTGACAACAGTAAATAGGTGAGTTGCCCCTTTCAACCAGTGCCGCCACTACTCCAGAGCCAGTTTAAATTCTCGATAACCAATATCATAGTTTTCTTTGGCAGGAGAGAGTTTCTTGGAGTAGAAGGCGCAGGGTTGGAGGCATGGAGGATTACCCATATGTTGTGACCATGCAGCCCCTAGGCCTGTGGAGAAGGCATCCACCTTTACTATAAATAGAAACTGGGGATCAGGGTGTCGTAGGAGAGGTGTGGTACTGAAGTTCTGCTTGATCTCAGTGAAGGCCTCATTGTCTTTCTGATTCCAAACTATGTTCTTGGCCTTTTCCTTTAGGAGAGATTTGTATATGAACCTCCAATAAAAGTTAGCAAATACTAAAAATTGTTGAAGTTCTTTCATGGAGCCTGGGCTAGTCTAGGAACGCCTTCACTTTCCCCTGGTCAATTTGTACCCCCGATGGACTGAGTACGTACCCCAGGAACTCTACACAGGACTGATACTGTACTGATACAGTTCCCATAATCGTTCCAAGACTCCGGCGACATGAAACCAATGTTCAGTCAGACTTTGAGAATATATCAGGATGTCATCGATACTATGACATACTATGACAAACCAATGGAAGAACTGTCTGGACACTGCATTCATAAATGTCTGGAACACTGCTGGAGAAATGGAGAGTCCATATGGCATGACCCGGTGAAGAAGGCCGTCTTCCATTCATCACCTTGCGCATGCGCACTAGATTGTATGCACTCTGTAGATCTAATTTGGTGAATACTCGGGCTCCACGGAGGTCATCTAGGGCGGTTGGGACCAGAGGGAGCGGGAGGCGCTTTAGGCATTCTTGGGAGATAAAATTTCCAGAGGAGCCAGAGTCTGCAAGGGTCAAAAGAAGAAGTGACAATGTAGGGGTGATAAGTTTGACTGGTAATTTTGAGAGGTTTGTTATCTCTGAGGTGAGATGGTCTGTACTCATCAAAGGACGTAGGGGTTTGACAAGGCACTAGCGCATTAAGTGACCTAAATTACCACAATATAGGCATGCTCTAGCCGCGAGGCGGCGTTCTTTCTCTTTCAATATCCGTTGGGTAACTATTTGCATGGGTATTGGTTCTGGGATGCAAGGGACAGTTGGATAATGTGGTAGTTCAGCTTTACAGGATTGACAGGCTGAAACTGAGGTACAACTGAGGTACTGAACCATGAACCATTTTATTGTATCTTCTCAAGTGACACTATAGAAATGAAACTTGTATATATTTTAGAGTAGTCAATGTGCAGCTTGTATAGTAATATAGATTAACTTTCCTCTGAAACAACTGAACTTTTTTTTGTGCAAATAGCTGCCAAGAAATGTAAGTACAAAACCGATTCCAAAAAAGTTACACTAAACAAATTGTGAATGAAAAAGGAATGCAATAATTTACAAAACTCATAAACTTATATTTTATTCACAATAGAATATAGATAACATATCAAATGTTGAAAGTGAGACATTTTGAAATATCATGCCAAATATTGGCATGGAACAGGTAGCAATAAGAGGCCGGAAAAGTTAAATGTACATATAAGGAACAGGAGGAACAATTTGCAACTTATGAGGTCAATTGGCATGATGAACATGGTTGGGTATATAAATAGCCTCTCAGAGTGGCAGTGTCTCTCAGAAGTCAAGATGGGCAAAGGATCACCAATTCCCCCAATGCTGCGGCCAAAAATAGTGGAGCAATATCAGAAAGGAGTTTCTCAGAGAAAAATTGCAAAGAGATTGAAGTTATCATCATCTACACTGCATAATATCATCCAAAGATTTAGAGAATCTGGAACAATCTCTGTGCGTAAGGGTCAAGGCCGGAAAACCATACTGGATGCACGTAATCTTCGGGCCCTTAGACGGCACATACAGGAATGCTACTGTAATGGAAATCAAAACATGGGCTCAGGAATACTTCCAGAAAACATTGTCGCTGAACACAATCCACCGTGCCATTTGCCATTGCCGGCTCAAAAAAGAAGCCATATTTAAACATGATCCAGAAGCGCAGCCGTTTTTTCTTTGCCAAAGCTCATTTAAAATGGACTGTGGCATAGTGGAAAACTGTTCTGTGGTCAGACGTATTTTTTTTGAAGTTCTTTTTTTAAAACTGGGATGCCATATCACCCGGATTAAAGAGGATAAGGACAACCCAAGTTGTTATCAGCACTCAGTTTAGAAGCCTGCATCTCTGATGGTGTGTGGATGCATGAGTGCGTGTGGCATGGGCAGCTTACACATCTGGAAAGGCACGATCAATGCTGAAAGGTATATCCAAAGTCTAGAACAACATATGCTCCCATCCAGACGTCGTCTCTTTCAGGGAAGACCTTGCATTTTCCAACATGACAATGCCAGATCACATATTGCATCAATTGCATCATAATCCTGCGTAGAAGAAGGATCCGGGTACTGAAATGGCCAGCCTGCAGTCCAGATTTTTCACACATAGAAAACATTTGGCACATCATAAAGAGGAAGATGTGAAAGAAGAAGACCTAAGTCAGTTAAGCAACTAAAAGCCTGTATTATACAAGAATGGGACAACATTCCTGTTCCTAAACTTGAGCAACTTGTCTCCTCAGTCCCCAGACATTTGCAGACTGTTATAAAAAGAAGAGGGGATGCCATACAGTGGTCAACATGGCCTTGTCTCAACTTTTTTGAGATGTGTTGACACCATAAAATTTAAAATCAACTTATTTTTCCCTTAAAATGATACATTTTCTCAGTTTAAACATTTTATATGTCATCTATTATGTATTCTGAATAAAATATTGAAATTTAAAACTTCCACATCATTGCATTCTGGTTTTTTTTCACAATTTGTACAGTGTCCCAACTTTTTGGGAATCGGGTTTGTACATCCTGAGTGAACATGTCAAAACTCTGTCCAAAAACAGGTTGTTGCTGGGATCATCTTTCACTTCTAAATAATGATATCACAGAGCTGCTGGATGTTAGACACATGGCACTTCTCCACCTTCCACTTGAGGATGCCCCACAAGTTCTCAATAGGGATCGGGTCTGGAGACGTACTTGGCCACTCCATCACCTTTACCGTTATGGCAGTTGTCATCTTGGCAGTGTGTTTGGGTTGTTATTATTTTGAAAAAACTGCTGTTCGGCCCAGTTTCTGAAATGAGGGCATCATGTTCTGCTTCAGAATGTTACAGTACATGTTGAAATACATGGTTTCCTGAATGAAATACAGCTCCCCAGTACCAGCAGCACTCATGCAGCCCCAGTCCATGATGCAAACACTACCATGCTTGACTGTAGGCAAGACACAATTTTTTTAATACTCATCATCAGGGCATCGCCACACATGCTGAACACCATCAGAGCCAAAGAAGTTTATTTTAAGCTTATCAGACCACTGCATTAATGAGTCTGTTTTTTGAAGTCAGCCTCTGTACCTGACACACAGAATGAGGCATTACCTTCTTTAACTGACCCTTGTGAGGCCTGTTCCAAGTGGAGCCCCTCTTGGAAAACCTCTGTTTTAGGGTGTTACTAATGTTTTTAAAGCCAAATATGGCCTCCTGTGGAAAGCAACAATTCTAATTCTCAAATTCTCAAAAGTTCTTTGCCATGAGGTGCCATGCTGAATAATCAGTGGTCAGTATGAGAGAATTGTACTCAAAGCACCTAATTTTAACTGCTCTAATACAAGATACACAAATTTGTATGGTCCTGTCAAGCAGATGAAAACATGAACTTTGCATGGTTAAACAATATACAACGCTGTTATCATTTAGGGTGTACTCACTTTTATTGGCACCTATTTTGACAATAATGTTTTTTTTAATTATATGGTATGGTTAAACGGTATGTTAAATCTCCACGGCTTCCCCTAAATTGAAGAATACAGTCATGTTTAATGGGAGAGTACTTCCTCTGTGTTGCCCTATTATTTTTATAGTTATCTTTCAGCTGACAATAAGGCAATAATTTTTTATAGAATGTGCAGTATACAGACACTACAGACAACAGATGTGCATCTCATTGCTGGTAATGCAGCCATATTTAGTGCCACCTTTTTTTATAGCTAACATTGTTGTCTTCGATAAGTGAACCATATAGGGCATCAGGTTGGGTGATTAACTTAGGAAGTAAAGAAGATTTCACACCTGAAAAACCCCAGTGAAATACTTTTTTTCACATTATTGTCCAACTGTAAGGCAACATGCTCTCCATGCCTTTGGACTTGGAGAAGAAAAGCATCAGGGAAATCTTGCAGGATTCCAACCTGCTACTAAAAAGTTATGAGGAAAAGCATGCTAACCATTAGGCCATGGCTCCTGCACTACTACAACTACTACTATAATATATTAAAAACATTTTAGTGTAATCAAGAAGATATACCATACATGCTTGTAGTTCTTAGCTGTGTTTTTACCTGTTAAGCAAATTTACATCTAAGCAAAAACAGTACTTTGAAAATAAGCTCATACTGAGCAGGGTAAAAAAAAAGGTTGCAATGAAACAAGGTTTTTATAAACTCCAGTGGACAGAAAGAAAAAGGGTATGGCAGTGGGGAGAGGGGTGGGGTATTGGATTTGCATTTCATGCCTGGCCAGGGAGGTACTTACTGAGGCCAGGAGAAACCTTGCTGACTCTCCAGAGAGAGGTCAACATTTAGTATGTTAACTTTTTATTATTGTTTTCTGTGTTCCTAACAATTTTAGGTTTCTTTGGGAATATAATAGCTTTTACACACACACACACACACACACACACACACACACACACACACACACACACACACACAGACTCTGATAATATAAAAATATTGCTGTTAAGCTATTCTTGTGAAATAAAGACAGAAAAAGAAAATAGAACAAAACAGAAAATGTGTAAGGAAATATACAGTATACATATTGGATATTTCCTTCTATAGTGCAAATAATATTTACCTTCGTCTTTTTCGCTTAATACTGTGTTAGGCTCAATCTAAGACTCTACCGAATTAAACTGTCAGCGTATCTGCTGATGCCAGTATTATGGTGTAATTAGGCAGCATTACAAAATCCTGTGTAATGTACTTGATGCCTATTAACTTGAAGAGAATGAAAGTGGTGTTCTCTGTGGAACAATACAATTTTGTTTTGCAAAAGAAGAAATCACAAAAAAACACATTTGTTTGCAAAAGGAATTAATATTTTTTGCCAGTTAATGTAAGGTATATTACATTACAACATTACATTAAAACATTTTTTATATTTATCATCCTCACTGATCCCATGAATCTAATATTAAGATCAGCATTTGTATTATGCGAAACAAACACAGTGTCTTGTTAATATTAGGGTTGGCAATCGAATAAAATATTTAATCGCTACTAAATCGCACATTCCTATCTGTTCTTAATGTACCATATATAAATACTTTTTTTTTAACATATATTAATGTTTTCAAAACTCTAAATAACATGAACATGGAGAAATATGGATGCTTTATGCAAGTTTATTATTAGTGAAACCAAACTCAACATAGAGCATGAAGACAAAAATATTTAAATGTTTTAAAGTAATTATGGTGGTTTAAATTATGTAAATCATCAGGACACCAAACGGAACTTTTGCTATGTTTCCACATGGATGGTTAATGAGGTGATACCAGATACCATTTCTTATAACTTTCATAAAGATTACAAAATCAGAGAAAATTTGTTTTCGATGTGAACTGGTTTATGTAAAAGACATTTCAAACTTTCTATACATATATTTATTATGTCTGTGAGGAAAGACTGACCCTCAGGGGCCACAGCCACAGACTCCACAACTCCAGGTGGGGGTAAAATAGAGTGCCCCTGTCTAAGAAAAGAGATCCCGCCCGAGAGGAATCTTCTAGGGAGGGTGTTCGAAAAGGGCTACCAGGTTCGCAAACCATGGCCCGTCAGACAAGGGGCTACCGGAAGAAGACGGAACTCTCTCCCCGGAGCAGTGCAATGGGGGGGAAGGCATACAGGCATGGCCTATGGACTGTGGCATGACACAATTCTAGGATGCCGTTGTTCTTAATACCTACTCCCTCGTCCAGCTCCTTAAGCAGGTCAGCCTGGCATGCCTGCAAGACTGCCATGGAATGCAGGCAGCCACCGACCTGACTCGCCGCTGTGTACGCTTTGCCCAGCAAAGCCGAGGAGGTCAGAAGAGGCTTGGGACGATGCAGCACGAGAGATCCAGGGAATTGTCCCATAAATGCACTCCTTCAGTCCCACTATATTAGAGTAGAAGGTTACATTGGGGCTGAAGAGGCAGGCCGAATAAGGATTATTGCATGATCTGGACACCATGGTGTGCAAATTGGAAGAGAAAGGCAGGCACCAGTGTGGAGGAAGCTAGTTTGTTTTGAGGACGCAATTTCTGCTTTTTAGCTGGTCAAACGATGTTTAGCTTAGCAACAGCTTGAGTCACTACCTCTAAAAGTTTCTCAGACTCGACAGGCTGTGGAGGCAAGATCACAGGTTCACCTAGTACGGCACCCCCCTCATTCCCCTCTTCTCCGCAGGGGGGGGGACCCCTAATGAGCAAGCTTCTGAACCCTGAAAGAAGGTGCTGGATCTGGCACATGAGGAAAAAGACAGAGATGGGCACAAACCGGCAAAGAAACTGGTGAGAGTGGCCTTCTCAAAGCGTGTGCTCTGGGAGCATAGACATGCGTATGCAATGTGGACAGTCAACACACAGACTCTGTATATCCACCCATGACAAAGGGGAGGCAAGGAGAAACACACAGCCTAAAGAATTGCTTGTTCTTAACCATTTTCTTTTCTTTTACCTTCTTACATTCTTACCTTTCCAGAAGGCTTTTATAGCTTCCTAGTCACTACCTCACCCTGCCAGTGACATCATGCTCTTCTGTTGGACAGATTACACATGTAGTTCAGAGCATGGTCATGCAGAGGCGTTCCCAAAGCGTTGTTGCATGCAGCTCCAGTTCCTGAAGGGAAATAGAGATCATTAAGGACAAACATGAAACAGGTGTGTGTGTGTGTGTGTGTGTGTGTGCGCGCGTGTGTGTGTGTGTGTTCAATATGTGCTATGTGACAGTCATGTTATGGGTAGTTTATTGCCAATTTGGGCATAAAGTTACTGTCAATTTATCCACAGATTTCCATGTTTGTTAAAAAATTCTAGTCCAACCACATCTCAAAATTTACACCAGAGAAACAAAGGAAGGATTCCTGGGATTATAAAGGTAATATCTAATAGGTAATTTTAGCTACTGCATGGGAACCATGCTTAGCATTGTTCATACTCACTTCTCATATATATGATCCACATGAAAACAAGGAAATACAATAGAAATGGTTCTGTATAGGAAAGACACAAATTGCAATTATAATAAACCTTTGATTGTGAAAATGTATTTGACTGACCTTTTTTATTTTATCTTTTTTTTGGTGACAATCTGTCAAACCTGTCATTAAAAAGGTTTTTACATGGGGGATGTTTGTTGCAGTCTTATTCCAAGTAAGATTCTGCAAGGTTTAAAAAGTTGGAACAGGAGCATATTTACCACTGTAAAGGATCCCCTCTTCTTTTAACAACAGTCCTTATACACTTATACAAATTGAGTTTTGGGAGAGGAAGGTGTCCCTTTGTTTCTGATCAAGGATTCAAGCTGCAAAACAGTTTTGGGTTTCTTTGTTGTATATATTTTTCAATGACAAACCAAATATTTTCTATTGGTGGAAGGTCTGGACTGCAGACAGGCCAGTTCAGCACCTGGATCCTTCTAGTGTAAAGCCATGCTATTGAAACAAATAAATTATGTTGTTTGGCATTGACTTGCTGAAATATGCAAGGCATTCCCTGAAACAAAGATGTCATCTAAAACCTTTATAGACCACTCAGCATTAATGGTGCCTTTCCAGATGGTAGGCACTAATGCACACACATACCATTATTGATTTTCACCCTTGTCCCTTGCAAAAAAATCTTGGAATCTTTTAATTATATCATGACTAATGAGATATTCAAAGTCTTCACAATTTTACATTGAGCAACATTACTTTCAAATTGTGAAAGAATTTAAGTAGAATAAGGTCTACAGACAACATTGAACATTTGTGTATATTATTAAAAAAAAAAGACAACATTGAAAATTTGTGTATATTATTAAAAAAAAATTTTATAACCCAGCCATTATGGTTGCACAAGCCAGTGCACTCTTAGTGCCGGTCCCAAGCCCGGATAAATGAAGAGGGTTGCATTAGAAAGGGCATCCAGCATAAAACATGCGGATCACAAATAAGAATTTCAAACTGTATCGTCCGAGGCCCAAGTTACCAACGACCGCCACAGGTTTTGTTGGCCAAAAGGCTACCGGTGGAAATTGGGCTACTGTTGGCTGAAGGAGGAGAAGGAGAGGAAGAAGATGTGTAGGAAATAGAGAATATTGGCACTATAACTGGTAAAGGGAGAGACGTAGCTGATATGATGGAGAGGTGAAATGTAGACATGTTGTGTGTTCAGGAGACCAAGTGGAAAGGGAGTAAGGCCAGGAACATTGGAGGTGGGTTTAAACTGTTCTATCATGGTGTGGATGAAAAGAGAAATGGTGTAGGGATGATTCTGAAGGAAGAGTACAGTAAGAGTGTAGTGGAGGTGAAGAGAGTTTTTGATAGGGTGATGAACGTGAAGTTGGAAGTTGAAGGGTTTTATGCTCCACAAGTCAGCTGTGAAAAAGAGGAGAAGGAAACATTCTGGAGTGAATTAGATGAAGTGGTAGAAAGTGTACCTAGGAATGAATGATTGGTGATTGGGGCAGATTAAATGGGCATGTAGGTGAAGGGAATAGAGGTGATGAAGAGGTGATGGGTAGGTATGGTTTTAATAAAAGGAATGTGGAAGGGCAGATGGTGGTAGATTTTGCTAAAAGGATGGAAATGGCAGTGGTGAATACTTATTTTAAGAAGAATGAGGCTCATAGGGTGATGTATAAGAGTGGAGGAAGGTGCACACAGGTGGACTATGTTCTATGTAGGAGATGCAACCTGAAGGGGATTGGAGACTATAAGGTGTTGGCGGGGGACAGTGTAGCTAGACCAGGGATAGGCAAACTTTTTGACTCACGGGCCACAATGGGTTCTAAAATTTGACAGAGGGGCCGGGTCATACATATACATACATTTATATATATATATATATATATATATATATATATATATATATATATATATATATATATATATATATATGTAGTGAGGGAAAATAAGTATTTGAACACCCTGCTATTTTGCAAGTTCTCCCACTTAGAAATCATGGAGGGGTCTGAAATTGTCTTCGTAGGTGCATGTCCACTGTGTGAGACATAATCTAAAAAAAAAAAAACTCCAGAAATCACAATATATGATTTTTAAACTATTTATTTGTATGATAGAGCTGCAAATAAGTATTTGAACACCTGTCTATCAGCTAGAATTCTGACCCTCAAAGACCTTTTAGTCTGCCTTCAAAATGTCCACCTCCACTACATTTATTATCCTAAATTAGATGCACCTGTTTGAGGTTGTTAGCTGCATAAAGACACCTGTCCACCCCATACAATCAGTAAGAATCCAAGTACTAACATGGCCAAGACCAAAGAGCTGTCCAAAGACACTAGAGACAAAATTGTACACCTCCACAAGGCTGGAAAGGGCTACGGGGAAATGGTCCACTGTTGGAGCAATCATTAGAAAATGGAAGATGCTAAACATGACTGTCAATCTCCCTCGGACTGGGGCTCCATGCAAGATCTCACCTCGTGGGGTCTCAATGATCCTAATGAAGGTGAGAAATCAGCCCAGAACTACACGGAAGGAGCTGGTCAATGACCAGAAAAGAGCTGGGACCACCATTTCCAAGGTTACTGTTGGTAATACACTAAGACGTCATGGTTTGAAATCATGCATGGCACGGAAGGTTCCCCTGCTTAAACCAGCACATGTCCAGGCACGTCTTAAGTTTGCCAATTACCATTTGGATCTCTACTGTGAAGCATGGGGGTGGTAGCATCATGCTTTGTGGGTGTTTTTCTGCACATGGGACAGGGTGACTGCACTCTATTAAGGAGAGGATGACCGGGGCCATGTATTGCGAGATTTTGGGGAACAACCTCCTTCCCTCAGTTAGAGCATTGAAGATGGGTCGAGGCTGGGTCTTCCAACATGACAATGACCCGAAGCACACAGCCACAATAACCAAGGAGTGGCTCTGTAAGAAGCATATCAAGGTTCTGGCATGGCCTAGCCAGTCTCCAGACCTAAACACAATAGAGAATCTTTGGAGAAGCTCAAACTCCGTGTTTCTCAGCGACAGGCCAGAAACCTGACTGATCTAGAGAAGATCTGTGTGGAAGAGTTGGCCAAAATCCCTTCTGCAGTGTGTGCAAACCTGGTGAAAAACTACAGGAAACGTTTGACCTCTGTAAGTGCAAACAAAGGCTACTGTACCAAATATTAACATTGACTTTCTCAGGTGTTCAAATACTTATTTGCAGCTGTATCATACAAATAAATAGTTAAAAAATTATACATTGTGATTTCTAGATTTTTTTTTTTTAGATTATGTTTCTCACAGTGGACATGCACCTTCGATGACAATTTCAGACCCCTCCATGATTTCTAAGTGGGAGAACTTGCAAAATAGCAGGGTGTTCAAATCCTCACTGTATATATATATATTTATTTCAGTTTCAGTAGGAACAGTGTTGGTGAACTCCTTATTTTGCCAGGTTATCAAAGTCTGGAGTAAGTTTTGTTGTGGCAAATCTCAGGATAGATCTGAGGTGTTCTTCAGAAACTGTTGCAGTTTTTAAAGAGTATCAGATTAAGCTCTCTTAAGAGAAGAAGGGAGTATTGCACGCGAACAACGTCAATGGAGCTGAAGTGCGACATCTTTAGGGGAAATGTGGGCATTACAGGGGAAAGGTAAATTGAACAATGTTTACCCGTACCTATTTTAATAGAATTTGGTCATGTTCAGCCGGCCGGATTAATAAACCCAACGGGCCGTGTGTGGCCCGCGGGCCGTAGTTTGCCCATGTCTGAGCTAGACAGCATCGGATGGTGGTCTGTAGGATGGTTTTGGAGGCGAAGAAGAAGAGGAGGAGAGTGAGGATTGAAATAAGAATAAGATGGTGGAAACTGAAGGAGGAAGACTGTAGTGTGAGATTCAGGGAAGAGGTCAGACAGGGGCTTGGTGGTGGTGAAGAGGTGCTGGATGATTGAGCAACTACTGCTGAAGTGATAAGGGAGACAGCAAGAAAGGTACTTGGTGTGACATCTGGAAATAGAAAGAAAGACAAAGTGGTGGTGAAATGAGGAAGTGCAGGACAGCATAAGGAGAAAGAGGTTGGCAAAACAGAATTGGGATCGACAGAGTGATGAGAAAAGTAGGCAGGAGTACAAGGAGATGCCGCAGCAGGTAAAGAGGGATGTGGCGAAAGCCAAGGAAAAGGCATATGAGGAGCTGTATGAGAAGTTGGACACTAAGGAAAGAGAAACAGATTTATACAGATTGGCCAGGAAGAGAGACCGAGCTGGGAAAGATGTGCTGCAAGTTAGAGCAATAAAGGGTAGAGATGGAAATGTGTTGACTAGTGACAAGAGTGTGTTGAGAACATGGAGGAAGTATTTTGAGCAGCTGATGAACGAGGAAAATGAGAGAGAAAAAAAGGTTGGATAGAGATTTAGAAATGGTGAAGCAGGAAGTGGATAGGATCAGTAAGGAGTAAGTGAGAGCAGCTCTTAAAAGGATGAAGATTTGGAAATTCGGTAAGACCAGATGACACAGCATGGAGATGTTTAGGAGAGATGGCAGTGAAGTTTTTAACCAGATTGTTCAACAAGATTCTGGAAGGTGAGAGAATGCCTGAGGAATGGAGAAGGAGTGTGCTGGTCCTGTTTTTTTAAGAATAAGGGAGATGTGCAGACCTGCAGTAACTACAGGAAAATTAAGTTCACAGTCACACCATGAAGGTTTGGGAAAGAGTAGTAGAAGCCAGGCTAAGAGAAGAGGTGACCATCTGTGAGCAACAGTATGGTTTCATGCCGAGAAAGAGCACCACAGACGCCTTATTTGCTTTGAGAATGTTGAAGGAGAAGGTCGGAAGGAGTTGCATTGTGTATTTGTGGATTTAGAGAAAGTGAACGACAGGGTGCCGAGAAGTGAAGAAAAGAGTGCAGGCAGGGTGGAGTGGGTGGAGAAGAGTGTCAGGAGTGATTTGTTATAGAAGAGTATCTGCGAGAGTGAAAGGGAAAGTTTATAGGGTTGTGGTAAGACCTGCTATGTTGTACGGTTTAGACACAGTGGCATTGAGTAAAAGACAGGAGGTGGGGCTGGAGGTAGCAGAGTTAAAGATGTAAGGTTTTTGTTGGGAGTGACGAGGATGGACAGAATTAGAAATGAGTTTGTTAAAAGGACAGCGCATGTAGGACGTTTTGGAGACAAGGTGAGGGAGGCGAGATTGAGATTGTTTGGACATGTGCAGAGGAGGGACATGGGGTATATTGGTAGGAGAATGCTGAGGATGGAGCCACCAGGAAGCTGATTATTGCTGATTGTTACTGACGATAACTGCTTTGCTGAAAAGGTCAGATTTTCTTCATGTCTGTTAAAGAACATGCTCAGATGAGGCTGCAATTAAATTCTTTAATTTTAACTTGAAGAATCCATGCCAGCTGAATTATACATTGCCATGCAAAATGGGGTACAAAACAAATACTTAAAAACTTAATTCATGTAATTATTTCAGAGACCGACACCCACCCACCCACACACTGGCTAATCACTCTAATCATAACTGTAAAATTTTATTAGTAAATATTTGTGAAATACTGAGAACAGGAGGAAGTTCAAATATTTAAACTTTTCAGAACAAAAAACTATTTTGTACATTGCTTTTTTATTGTTGTACTCAATGAGAAAAATAAAAAGTTACTTTAATGAATATACGATTATGAGCCAAAGACTGATCCATTGGTTTGGGAATGTATTCTGCTTTTATGTAATAATAATAATAATAATAATAATAATAATAATTATTATTATTATTATTATTATTATTATTATTATTATTATTACCTGCTATGTTGTATGGTTTAGAGGCAGTAGCATTGTGTAAAAGACGGGAGGTGGAGCTGTTGAGGAAGATGTTGAGGTTTTCGTTGGTAGTGACGAGGATAGACAATATTAGAAATGAGTTTATCAGCGCATGTAGGACGTTTTGGAGACAAGGTGAGGGAGACCCGATTAAAATGGTTTGGACATGTGCAGAGGAGGGACATGGGTTATATCAGTATAAGAATGCTGAGAATGGAGCCACCAGAACGGAGAAAAAGAGGAAGGCCAAGGAGGAGGTTTATGTATGTGGTGACCAAAAACATGCAGGTAGTTGGTTTGAAAGAGGCAGATGTAGAGGACAGGGGGGTATGGAGATGGAGGATCTACTGTGGTGACCCCTAATGGGAGAAGCCAAAAGAAGAAGATTATTATTATTATTATTATTATTATTATTATTATTATTGTTGTTGTTGTTATTTTAAAGGTACATATGCAAATAAAAAAAAAGTAACAAAGTTACTGATTTACAAATGGAGAAGGATGAAATGGAGTATTTACATTAAACAATGCAATTAAAGTAAGGATGAGTATGATAGGCACAACAAGGACTGCAATAAAGCGCACAGCTTTATTGCCAAACAGAAGTTAAAGAAAAGATTCAGTTTTATTATATTTGTGTTTTTAGCTATTGTGTATGACTATTTGTTAGTTTAATGTTTGCCTGCTACCCAATATAAATTACATGGAAGTATTGGGACACCTTTCCTACCATATTTGGTTTCTCTTCAAACTGTTATCACAAACTTGGAGGCACATGATTGTTAATGATGTCTTCGGATGCTGTAACATAAAATCTTCTTTTCACTTGAACTATGAGTCCCCAACCTGTTCCTGCTTGCCAGCTACAATATTATTTGACTTTACTAATGCCCTTATGGCTGAGCCCTCTAAAAACTAATGAAACATCTTCTAAGAAGATTGGAGGTTAGTATAACAGCAAATTGCAACTAAATGTGGAATGGGATATTCAAAAAGCAAATATGGACCTTATAGTCAGGTGTCCAAAAATATTTGTTCATATAATGTATTGTATAGTGTAGTTTTATTCATTTGTATTCATGGTATGCATTTTATGACCTTTATAGTTTTTTGTTTACACTGAGTAATTGTAAATGTGTACTCTGGTTATGTAACACAATGTCTTTAACTATTATGTAACAATAAGAATACTAAGAATTCCTAATAATGCACGTGTCTCTCTTTCCATAATTCCCCCCCCCCCCCCCCTTTCTGTCTCTCTGTCAATATAAACACTGATTCTGGAGACCACTTGCTGCAGTTAAGGATGGTTCCAAATGAATAGCCTTTAAGATCCAAAAGGTTACTGTGGATTGCTCATTAAGCCTAAACTAATAGGGACTAATATTTTTAGGATAGTTTCATGATGCACCAAATGTTTTCAGTGCAAAAAGGCTAGTTCAGCACCCAGACTCTTTTATTAAGAATCAATGCTGTTGTAAAAGATGCGGTATGTGTTTAGCATTAGTTTGCTGAAATAGGCAAGGCCTTTCCTAAAAAATGTGTTGCTCTAAAACCTGTGTATACCTTTCAGCATTGATTGTACCTTTCCAGATGTGAGTGCTGCCTATTTCACTCAAAAATGCACTCCTATTACATCAGAGATACAGGCTTTTGAACTGACCACTTATAACGACAGATGGTCCCGTTCCTCTTTAGTCTAGATATCGTGGCTTCCGCAAAAGGTTTTAAAAAAGATAATGAATGAAATTTTTTTTTTTTATTAGTCTGACCACAGAAAGGTTTTCCACTTTGCCTCAGTCTATTAAAAATTAGCTTTAGTTCAGAGAAAATGACTGCATTTTCTTTGCATGATAGAGCTTTAACTTGTATTTGTGGATGACATGGTAAACTGTGTTCATAGACAATAACTTCACAATGTGTTTCTGAGCCCATGCAGTGATTTCTATTACAGAATTTTGCTTGTTTTTAATGCAGTGCCAGCTATGGGCCCAAAGATCAAGGTCCTCCAATGTCCATTTCCACCCTTGCCACTTGCATGCAGAGATTTCTCAAGATTCTCAGAACCTTTGATGATATTATGTTCTGTAGATGATGAGATTAAGAAACATTATTCAGACATCTTTCCACAATCTGTAGATACAGATTTTCACAGTTTTTTTAACCTCTGCCCATCTTTACATCAGAGAGATTCTGCTTTTCTATGGTATTCTTTTATACCCAGTCATGTTGCCAATTTACTTAATTAACTGCAAAATGTTTCTCCAGCTGTTTGGCAATTGTTTAGCAACCCTTACTTTCCAGTTTTTTTATGCATTTAATAAGAAGTGTTGCAGCCATCAAATTCAAAATGATATTTTTTTCCCCCTTAAAAATAGTCAAATTTCTCAGTTTAAACATTTGATATGTTTTCTGTTTTATTATGAATAAAATATGGGTTTATTATATTTGTTAATCACTGCATTATTATTATTTTATTTTTGTACACAGTGAGGGATTCTTTTTCTTTTTTTAAATGGGGTTCTGTATATAAAATTGAAAAGACAGACAGATAGTTTCCTAATTCGAATGGTTGTGAATAGTTTCCTAAAACGAATAAGACTGTTAGAAAAATACCTCTTCTGTCTTTGTAGTATGTCATAAAGAAGGGTGAAATGGATTGTCTTTGATAGATAGCAGTTTGGTCAGTGGCCTTCTACTCCTCACTGACTCAAAAATGTTCAGTATTTGTCCATTGATAGTTTGAATGATATCACAAAATGCAGTTTGGCATCAACCAGAAGTGCAAAAAGTAGCAATCGTGCAAATAGTGCAGATAAATATGTAACATGTCAAGTCAAGTCAAGTTTATTTCTATAGCTCTTTTCATAACAGACATTGTCTCAAAGCAGCTTTACAGAATTTAACACTTAAGGTGAATGGTATACATTTATCCCTGAACAAGCCATGGCGACATATGTTAACATATATACAGTTAATAAAGGAGATAGCAGTAGTCCAAAAAAGTCAGCTATATATATGTATATATATATATATATATATATATATATATATATATATATATATATATATATATATATATATATATATATATATATCTTCTTCTTATATACACATATATACATGAATGTAAAATATTGGGCAGAATATATAGTCAGGTATATATATAAATACACATAAAATAAAATAGTGCAGCACAATATGTGTGGAGAATAAGAAGTATAAAAAAAATCAGTATGTAATATGTACATTGTATGTATAACCGTACAGAAGTTATATACAGTGATTTTACAGTGAACTACTGTACACAGTAGTGTGATGGTGGATGGAAAAATGCTGTCCCTTAACCTGCTGGTTCTGGTGCGTATGTTTCTGTATCTCCTTCTTGATGGAAGGAGGTTAAACACTTTGTGACTGGGATGTAAAGAGTCCTTGATGATGTTGTGAGATCTGCTGTGGTGAAGGTGTTTAATGGCAGGTAGTTGGGTGCCAGCGATGCGTTGGGCGATTTTGACCACCCTTTGCAGGGCTTTGCATTCAGACAAAGTGGAGACGCTGATGCAGCGGTAGAAACTCGTTAAAATCCCTGGGGACAGATGAGCTTTCTTGAGACTTCTCAAGAAGTACAGGCGTTGTTGTGCCTTCCCAACCAGAGCTGAAGTGTTCTGTGTTCTGGTGCCAGGACAGATCCTCAGAGATGTGAACTGTGAATTTGCTCTATATATTTTCTATTGATGTTGACTGGGAAATGTCTCCTGCTGTTAGATTTCTGAAAGTCCACGATGAGCTCTTTAGTCTTCGTGGCATTGATAGTCAGGTTGTTGGTGACACACCATGCTGTCAGGCTTCGGATCTCTTCCCTGTATGTCGATTCGTCGTTGTTGCTGATCTGGCTGACCACGCTGGTGTCATCTGCATACTTGATGAAAATGTTGGAGTTATACTATATAAAATAGTAATTGGTACATCATTATACTCTATAACAAATTATGTAAACACAATTTATAGATAACATTCTTGAATTTATAGCCATTAATCACGTTTCACTGGAAAGTCACTGTAACCACATTATATACAGGATTATTAGCTTCCGCTGTTTCGGGAGGACTGGTCTCGAGCCATATATTTAGCATACTTCTTGAGTGCCAAAATTAATATGTTTGTAAAAATGATCTAATGCAATCAGTTACAAATTAAAGTAAATAATACAGTACTTAATGTTTGCAATCATATTTTAGCTTGCATTAACTGCATCAAACAGTTACATTCTTCTTCCAGTTGTCCTGTTATTTTCCCTCAGTCTTTTTTATTTTTATTTAAATTTTATTTATTTATTTATTTATTTATTTTTAATGCTGTTAGAAAGAATTGGGTAGTAATTGTAGTGTTTGACTTGGTCAGCCTGTCAAACACTAAACTTTCAGTTTAGAAGTCTTTTATTGTGTTGGCAATGTGTTTTTGGCTATTGTCACCCTAATTAGATTGAATGCATTTATCTGTAATTTGGCAGACAATGTGTTCTTGTAGACTTCTGAATTCAATCTGCTTCTACCATCATGACTAAGTTCATCAATCAAGATTAGTGACTGTGTTTTAGAAGCAGCCTTAGAAGCCATGCAAACACTACCTCATGTTGCTTGACCGATGGGTCATTCACAGATCCTTTCTTTCTGCACACATTTGTTTTTTCTTAACATTTCTCACAGTGTTTTTGTAATCAACTGGTGTGGGGCATCATTGTCTGGTTGTTAGTGTAGCTTGAATCTTTTTTAAGACATTCATAATACTTGTGGAGTTTTTCGACTTTTCATACCTACTAAATTGCTTGCTTTTCTTCCCCAAATAGCAGATATTGGTTTATCTTTTTTAAAACATAAATCTTGTTTTTACAGAAAATAATTGGGCTCAAACCAAGAGTAGATATTCAGAGCTATGAATTGTTCAATGCTCTATTCTTTTTGATCACTTAAATGGAAATGAACAGGTTTTTACAAAACATGCTTTGCTCTTCATAAAAATGTAACTAGCAGAAAAATTAAAGCTGAAATTCTGATCTATAGTGCAATTTATTATATTACAGTATATATATATATATATATATATATATATATATATATATATATATATATATATATATATATATATATATACAGTGCCCTCCACAATTATTGGCACCCCTGTTTAAGATGTGGTCGGGGACTTCTAAAAATTCTCCTTTTTTTTAAAACAACATAGAACCCAAATGCAAAAAAAGAGAAAAATCCAACCTTTTATTTAAGTACATTACTTTGGTGGTAAAAAAAATCACACATTTAGAAAAAAAAAAAATATATTGAAATCATGTGTGCCACAATTATTGCCACCCCTGATATTAATACTTTGTACAACCTCCTTTTGCCAACAAGACAGCACTTAATCTCCTCCTATAACATTTCACAAGATTGGAGAACACAGAGAGAGGGATTTTTGACCATTCTTCTTTGCACAATATTTCTAGATCATCCAGTGTCCTGGGTCCTCTCTTATGCACTCTTCTCTTTAGCTCGCCCCACAGGTTTTCGATTGGGTTGAGGTCTGGGGACTCAGATGGCCATGGGAGGACCTTGAGTTTGTGACTGCTGAACCATTTTTGTGTAGATTTTGCCACATGTTTTGGATCATTATCCTGCTGAAAGACCCAATGACGACCCATCTTCAGCTTTCTGGCAGAGGCCATCAGGTTTTTATTTAAAATATCCTGGTACTTCAAAGCGTTCATAATGCCATGCACCCTAACAAGGTTCCCAGGGCCTTTGGAAGAGAAACAGGCCCACAGCATCACAGATCCTCCACCATACTTCACGGTGGGCATGAGGTGCTTTTCGGCATACTCATCTTTTGTTTTACGCCAGACCCACTTAGAGTGTTTGTTGCCAAAAAGCTCAATCTTAGTCTCATCTGACCAAAGCACACGATCCCAGTTGAAGTCCCAGTACCGCTTAGCAAACTCCAGACGTTTACGTTTGTGAGTGTTAGTGAGAAAAGGCTTTTTCCTTGCATGCCTCCCAAACAGCTTGTTGGCATGTAGAGAGCGTCTGATGGTTGTTTTGGAGACTCTGTGACCCCAAGATGCCACTCTTTGATGCAATTCTGTGACGGTGAGCTTGGGAAATTTTACTTCTCTTACCATCCTCCTCACTGTGCGTTGTGGCAAGATAAACTTGGGACCTCTTCCAGCCTTGTTTTTCACTGTTCCAGTTGTTTTAAACTTCTTAATGATTCCTCTGACTGTAGATACCGGCAAGTTAAGGCGAGTGGCTATTTTCTTGTAGCCATTGCCTGACTTATGAAGGTCGACACACATCTGCCTTACTTGAATGGTGTGTTCTCTTGTCTTTGCCATGTTGACAAATGGGTAAGAGAATTAGGCCTCTGTGTCACGTCATATTTATACCCCAGGGAAAAAGGAAATCATGAATTACTAATTAAAAGTCCCTAGATACCCTGACCAACCTTAGCAACTACAGAAAAATATATTTAAAAAAAAAAAAAAAAAATTTTTCAGAGGAATTGTTAGGGGTGCCAATAATTGTGGTACACATGATTTCAAGTTTTTTTTTTCTTTTTCTAAATGTGTGATTTTTTTTACCACCAAAGTAATGTACTTAAATGAAAGGTTGGATTTTTCTCTTTTTTTGCATTTGGGTTCTATGTTGTTTTAAAAAAAAGGAGAATTTTTAGAAGTCCACGACCACATCTTAAACAGGGGTGCCAATAATTGTGGAGGTCACTATATATGTATATATATATATATATACAAACTAAACAAATTTGCTGTTCCAATACTTTTGCAGGGAGCTCCAGATTTCTTTTGTCAAAGTTTATGGTGAAAAGCTCATTATAAATAACTATTATCACTATTATAATAATAATAATAATAATAATAATAATAATAATAATAATAATAATTATTATATTATTATTATTATTATTATTATTATTATTATTATTTCTACTACTATTTTAGAAGGCATTCTGGTATCGAAAGCCATCAGAAAGTACTTATGGCTAAAAGTGAATGAACTGTCACCAGAACAGTTTAGAGCTTCCAAACTAACTGTGTATGGCAACAGTGACCTTCAAATACAGCATGATGTGGACATAGTGTGAACACAAATCACAATGACGATAAATGACCCGATAGCGTTTTCATTAACACGCTCTGAGTAGAGGGAGAGAGAAGAGTGCAGGCGGTGCAGATCTGGTGTCTTAGTGATTGGCATGCTCAGGGTACAAGAGTTTCTTTGCTTTGACATTTGGAAGCTCAGCTGTGATGCTTGAGGAGAGACTTTTTCAAGGCAAATGTAAGGTAAAGAAGAGAGAGAAATGTTAAAGAAACATAAATGAAAAGTGCATCTCTCTACTTATTGTGCGAGGCAGCTCTTTTGTGCTTCTCATCATGAGCAGCCTGACACAGAGTTTTGGCAGCGGGGTGCACATGCATTTGTTTGTCTCCAATGTGTTGACAGGGAGTAGCTGTGATCTGGGGTTGGTGTCACTTATGTATGAGCTTCTGTTAATCTATTCATGCATTCAAGCATCAGCAATCACCTTTAATTTGGTTTTTCATTGTACAAGATGTCAAAATGGTCTTTGACTTTAAATGAAATATTTACAAACATACTGTACATAGAATCACCAATCAACTCCAAGCACATGTTGCCATGTTGTAACATATTGTCATCTAGTGCGAGGAAAAAGCAGATATTTATATTGAATTAGCAAACTTACAAACAAAATATAAAATCAGTAAATGCATGAACAAGAAACTGGAACCGTGAGCATGAACATGAACAAGTACAACCACGAACAACAAATGCAAGACAAATAGTGAAGTGTAATGTTGGATTACATGTGCTCATTAATAATGAACCAGGTGTGTGATCAAGTGACCATTTTAGTTTCAGTTAGATCAATTGTGCATAAAAAGTTTGATTATATTATCTTTTAAAAGCATTTCTTGTTTATTTGATTTTATTAATGTTTTAGTTTAATTTCAGAAATAATTAAACATCAGAAAAAAAAGCACTTCTGTATCATGACCAATAGCATTTAACAAGTAGTTGCAGTTTACTTTCACTGGAACTCAAATCATGTCAATTATTTGCTTGTGTTTGCTAACAATAAAATCATTTTCCCACTGATAGTTTAAGTTTTTGTGACAGTTTTTGTTTACTATGGTAACCTTGGTAATCAAAACATGGACATGCAGTGGCTTCTGGGAAATGAGAAATATATACACATTAATGCTTTCATTACTCTTGCCTGCAGATCATCAGTCAGTCACCGTGTTTTACACATAATCTCAGTAGAATCCTGAAAGAAGGAGAAGAAGTGCTAAAGGGTGTACTAGAGAGCCAATCACAGCTAATCCTCATGATTATAGTTGAGATTTTAAGACTAAGGGACACTCAAGCCCTGATGAGGTGCCATCAAAACTTGGTAATAAATTTTTTTTTTGTTTGTTTCTAGGTAAAATGGGACAATTCAAAAAGTTATACACATGATGGTTAAAAATAGTCAATGTAAGTTGTATTTTTTTTACCTCTTGTTTTATGGCATGTTTAACAAAGTCTAAATAATATTCTTGATATTTGGCTACGCTATGTTCTTAGTCTCAAACACTTTAAATGACACAGTTTGCTTTAAGATACTCTTATGGAGAAAAAAACTGAGAAACAGTTTGCCCAAAGCTGCCAAAGATTCCCATGACTCCTAATTACACTATGCAGATTATGCTAATATTTAGCTCATTACTGAACAGAAAAAAAGCATTTAATTACATGACAAGGTAACTTGTCATGTCGCTACATAAAAATAATATAGTGTAACAAATATTGTATGTTGAAATAATATTTGTAAAGAAGAGTGTTGGTTGTGAGATGCCGGTGGGTATTTAGCTCATGGCTAAATGGTCTCGAACTGTTTAATTTTCTCTAAATGGCAAGTAGTGCTAATTAGTTGTTAATGTGTGCTAATTAGTTGGTAATGTATGCACATGTGGTGTAATGACTTTATCGGCAAAGGCTTGAAAAGTGGCACACTGTTAGCGTCAACAATGACAAGTGTTCTGAAGAGAAATGACCCTCAAGGTGCCAGTAAATTAACATGTTTGTGTGTAGATTTGTGTGTGTGAGTTTGATGTGTGTGTGTGGTAAACTTGTTGGTATGTGTGTAGCAATGGATGTTCTCAATGTCTTGGTTCTAGAAGATATCTTTGAGAAATTATTCACGATCTATTTGCAGCGCTCCTTCCCACTTCTGAGCCCGAAGGTAGTCTCGCCTTTTTTCCAAACGGTTCCCCAAGATCAATTTTTAATTTACTGACAGTTCAACTAATAACAAATCCAATTACACAGCAGCTGCTTCCAAATAGACTTATTGAGGGCTTCTTGCTGATTTGCCCATTTAAAAGAGGAAGATGCTAGCAGGAAAGAATCAAGCGTTGAAGAAAGTGAGCTGGATCTTATTAGCATTCAGGAGGAAGACGGGTCTCACACCAGAGGGGTCTACTGTCCTCAGAAGAAATCAGTGGCTGTTGTCTGGTGTATTTCAACAGGATGAATGCACATCTGCCATCACACATTGTTGTTTTTTTTTGTAGTAGCCATAATGGTAAAGTTAGGTCAAATTTTTCGAAAAGTCAATTGAAGGTAGGTTGGTGAACCCCCCCCCCCCCACACACACACACACACAAACAACCAAACAAATATACAACTTAATCAGGAATTTGGATTGTATAATCTATTTTATTAATTGGTTATTATGTAATACAAAGATTCAGTACATGAAAAGAAAAAAGTAAGTCACTTTCTCCAAGTCAGCTTTCATCAGAAGGCGATTCATCCATCACTAAACAGCCATCCAGTTATTTCAAACCCGTTATCCATTACAAATGCTTTTCAAAAGATTATTAATAGTATCATAGTATCGCCACATCAGACATACATCTTCAACATTTCACAGCCCCTGCAGCTAAATGACTTAAATTTGCCTCATTTAGGTCCGTCTCAAAATTAAATGCTGACCCTCAGAGGGATGCCCGGGATCCCCTACCCAGTTGATGTACAGATATATGTGACAGACATCGATTGGACAGCAATTTATCAGACTGGATGTGTGGATGAATATTTGAAATATAAATAAGAAATTTAACATAAGTTTTACTTTGTGGTTCATGATTGAATGAGATAATTTGTAGTGATTATGTGTTGCATTAGATAAGATAAGATGAGTGACTTACTAGGTCAGATTTCAGAAAATAAGTTTAATTGTTTAACTAAGTTCAGATTTCATTCCCAGTATGCTGTTATAATGCCTTCACTCTTCTGGTAATATTTTTGGAAGGTGGTTGTGGGGAATTTTGTGATTTTTCCGCCTCAAGTACATGAGTCAGGTAAAATGCTAACTGTAAATATATTGCACACATATGTTGAATGAGAATTTGAACATTTCTATTAATCCCAATTGTGTTTATTGAGTTGAGGTCAGAACTCAATTGAGTGAGATGAAATGAGTGGTTCACTTGATTTGCTGAACACCAACCTTGGTAAATCATGTCTCCAGAATTGTCTTGAATTGCACAGAGCCATTGTCATGCTGGAACTGCTGTTTGGTTTTATTAGTTTTATTAAGGGGAAATCTTAATGCTACAGTATAAAAATAAATTATGTACTGTACTAATGTGTGCTTTCATCTTTGTGGAACAGTTTGGGAAAGAAGCACGTGTGTGAAGGACAGGTTTCCACATACTGTTCCCTTAACCATATAGTGGCGGTATAGAGGTTACCGATAATTTATAATATGAACATCGGTATACCTACTCTTCTATGTAATTATTTAAACAGTCAAATATTTGGCTGCATAAAATCATGTAGACACAGGTTAAGAGCTTCAGTAATGTTCATGGCAAACATTAGAATAATGTGTTCTTACAATATTCTCAGTGGCTTTGACCTGGGCATATTTGATGATAGAATGGCTGGATTGAGTATTTCAAAAGCTGATCTCCAGGGATGTCTTTTTAATGACAGAAGACAAGAAGGACTGGCCAGACTGGACTGAGCTACAGTAATTAAAGCAACCACTTTTTAGAAAAATGATCAGCAGAAATTTATCTCAGAACACACAACATGATAAACATCATATTTTCTCCAGTATTGGATGACAAAAGTGGACCTCATTGTGGTCTGCTCTTCCTTAAAGTTTGTCCACTGAGACTGTAGCATGTGAAAATCCCAGGAGATAAGCAGTTTTTAAAATACCTTCTTAATAAAAATAAAAGAAAGGCCATAATTAAGTGCAATTGTTATTGTGTGAGAACAGGTAGATGAACCGTGTTTAATTTTTTCCCTCTCTCTCTGAGTACATATATTTTTTTGCATTTTTGTTGAGACCGTTCAACACCTATGATCAGTTTTGCTTTTGGGAGGCACTTGTCTCAAAGACAGGGTTCAGGGAAAGTTCCTTAGTTTTTCAGGACAGTGCTGAGCTTTTGCTTGTGTTTTTCTTTTTTACTCTTACCTTGCCATCCGGAAGACATTTCCTCACTGTAATACCCGAACTGTTCATTTCACTACCACAAGTCATCACAAGTCATTTCATCACACTCATTGTTACTACAGACTGATACAAACATTTCTTGCATGCACACATACACATACACACACACACACACATACACACACACACACACACACACACACACACACACACACACAAACTCTTAACTGATTGAACTGAACTGTGAACTTGAGCAAAGTAATTTAATTGGGTTGGTGAGAGAACTAAATAATGCGTTGATTCATAAGAGTTGTTTGAATTAAGTCAAGAGTTATTTGAGATTTAATTGAAAGTGCATCATTTGAATTCAACTGTCAGAGTCATCTACATGATGCACAGTTTGTTTGAGACATCCTGTGCTGTTTAAAAAATGAATTTGTGTTTTGATGTTGAATTTAATACTGGGAAACTTGTGTATGGAGAAGTTAAATATTATGAACGGCTCATCCAAAGCTAAAGAAAACCTTAAGAGAACTTTTTTATTAATTATTTGATTTATTTTTATATTTTCCTTTAACTTGAGCCAATCCTTTCAAGGGAACAAGCCTACTTTTCTTATTCCTATGCTTTACAATAGTGGAAGCTAAACCATATATCTACATAGTTCATACCGAGACTAAACGCACCGTGGTGGGGACTAAGCTCCTATCACTTTTAGGTCTTCCAAGGACACACAGTGATTTCCCCAACAAGGCGAACTTATAGTCTTGATACATTTGGCATAACGAACAGGATCGAATCGTACAGTGTGTTAACTTTTCCGAGGAGGAGAAGTAGGAGATGGCGAAGATGTGACGAAGGTTTGCAGAAAAGGTGAAAGCATTAGAGCAAGCCAGGGCCAAACAATGGGAAGCTTTGTCAATTGCAAGAACTGTTTTTGAGCATAAAGCTCAGTCAACCCCAGCTGCCATTTATATCCTCAGGGATAAAAGATTCCCGTAATTTAGTGGCTGTTCAAGTTCCAGATGTCGAAAGTATGTTTAAGAAACAACTTGTCCGGGGCCTTCGGGATGATTTTCTGAGTTAAGACGAGTTAAGGATGCAAGTTTGGCTATTGTTCAGGCGATGTAAGCTGCGATAACGTGGACTGAAGAAGAAGAGACACAAACAGCGGACAACTTAAAAACCCAGGACCCGTGTCAGAGTTGTTAATGCAGATGCAGAACAAGATTTGTCCATTCTAACCCTGGAAAAACTGCATGAAGCCATAAAGGAGATTGTGTCAATAAGAATTTTACCAGTCAGTACATAGTAGCAGCAGAGTTCAACAAAGCCATCCAAGAAGGCAGCCCCTGAAAGATTGTGATGGCCGATACATCTGTTATTCATGCGGCAAACCCTGGCATACTAGCAAACGCTTTTCACAGTCCGAAATAGCTAGGATGTCAGATCGGTTTTGTCATCGTACCGGGACAGCAGAAAGTAACATGGCAAATGTACCAGAAAGCACATACAGCCATACAGCTGCACTGTCTGATGGAGTGAGAGAAGAATTAAAAAGAGGTGCATTTGGGGATTGTCTGAATTTTAAAGTTAACATGGTGTCAAGAAAAACTGTTTGCTGGATACAGGCTCAGAAGTGTCCACTATTACACAGTGGCACTTCAGGAATACAATAGCTTTAGGTTGTGTTTGCTCACTCGACATTCCTGTACTGGGATGTTTGCAAGCTAATGTCGAGTGCATCTCCTTCAAGGACTTCAAGGAATCATTGGAATGAATATTATCAGTGACTTTAAGTCATTATCTGCCACAGGAGAAAGCATAAAGACAGACAATAAGTACGGACTAGCAGCAGAAGCAAAGAAAAGAAGGGTTTTAGCAAGTGTCCAGAAGACTGAATGCCTGGGTCCAGATGGCAAGAGTGGATCCGTCAAAGTTGGTGGAATGCAGACTATCACCTTCCCCACACTTAGTATCTAAAGCCTCAGCAGGTGCTTAGCATGCACTGGAGTTTGAAGAAGAGGACGGGGTGCTTCATGTTAGAAGAGTAGAATACATCTAAGCAGCTGAGACTTCTGATAGTCCACCAGTTCCAGTTGAGGTAAATTACGAAAAAGCTCACTCCGATACAGAGAGAAGAATTAAACCAGTTGTTGGAAAAGTATAGCGACATTTTTCCCAAACATGACAGTTATATAAGTACATGCACGTATGTGACATGTACACTGGTAATGCTCCAGCAATAAAATAGAGGCACCATCAGGTAGCGCCACATGATCTTAAAGAATTAAAAGGAATGTACAGAAGGAGAGTATGAGCCCTTGGGCATCCCCAGCTGTTATAGTTATAAAGAAAGACGGCAGTGTGCGCTTCTGTTGTAATTACAAATGGTTGAATCAAGTCACATGTAAAGATGCATATCCACTTCCTAGAGTGGAAGAATCTCTGGATGCACCTGGGAATGCTCAGTTGTATTCTTCCCTAGATCTGACAGCCAGCTATTTCCAAGCATGATCGTGAAAAAAACAGGTGTCACCACCTGTTGGACTGTTCAAATGGACACGGATATTGTTTGGACTGTGCAACATACCAGTCACTGTCCAGCACCTTACGGGGGTGGTGCTTAGGGATTTGTCTTTTGAAGCTCTCAATATATCTGGATAATATTATCATACTTTCCAGGGATTTTAGGGGCCACTGCAAAAGACTAAAGCTTGTCTTTGATTGACTGAAGCGACATGGCCTGAGGTTGAAACCAAGCAAATGCTTTCTCTTTAGATCTGAGGTATAGTTTCTGGTCCATTAAGTCTCCTCCGAAGAAGTTAACAGTGAAAAGGCTAGCATTTTGGATACTAAGCCTGTCCCAAGAAGTGTGGAAGAAGTTAGACAATTGATTGAATTAATGAGTTATTACTGGCGGTTTGTACCAAAGTTTGCTCAAATAGCAAAATCATTGCATGCGCTAATGTAGCTAACCCCTAGCCAGACAATGGTGAAGCGTACTGATGTTTCAAAAAGCCTTTATTTTGTGTTCAGCCGTCAGCCTTTCCTTTGCGAAACACAAAATCTACCTTTCCTTGATGAGAAACCTTTTCTTAGTGAAACACCGTAAGAGCTTGTTCCCGTTCCAGCTAGGTGCTTAATTATCCCTTACTTTCCTTAAGAACCTTGTACGATTTCAGAGCATTTAAGCGACATGACTTTCCTTTACCATGATGTGCGTCACACTAACTAGTGGGGGGGCAGAGTCAAAGGATTATACCGTAAGGGGGCGGGGCTAAAGACAATACCGTATGGGGGCGGAGTTAAAGGACTATACCATATGGGGCGGAAGAGACCAAACAAAATGGAGTTCAAAATCATTACCTTACTAACTCTTTTCTAAGAGTTAGTTACACTCCCACCAATCATGAGTGAATAATGGGACGTACACAGACTACACTAAGCACGAATGATTTAAACTGAAAATTTACCTTTACGAAAACCGTATAAAAACAAAGACAATTTATGCTAAAATTGTAACGTATCAACGACTATGTACTATTATGCACTATAGAGGGAAGGAGCAGATTTAATTAGACTCCAGCAATAGAACAAGCTTCTGGATTGGGCGCTCAACTTCTGACAACTCGTTAAGACGTTCCCCTTTCTTGCCAAGCTTACGGTCACCAAGCTGGAGTTTAACTCTTCGTACAAGTCCATCTTTGTCAGTAGTTACTTTTGAAACTCTACCCAATCTCCACTCATTCCTCTGCAAATCCTCTCCTTTCAGGATTACGATATCTCCAACTTGTAAATTCCTTCTTGGAGCATGCCAGCGCTGTCTAAGAGCTATGTTGGCGAGGTATTCCTTTCGCCATCGACTCCAAAACTGTTCTGCAAGGTATTGAACATGTCTCCACCTTTTCTTGCCATACATATCTTCTCTGATGAATTCACCTGGAGGAGGTAAGGCCTGGACAGATTTCATTGTCAGAAGATGATTAGGGGTGAGTGGTTCGAGGCCATGGGGATCACTGAGATTGTCAACAGTCAGAGGACGGCTGTTGACTATAGCCATAGCTTCATAGAAAAAGGCCCGTAACGAAGCATCATTTAGTCTACCAGAGGAAAGAGCAAGAGTGGATCTTAGGACACTTCTCACGGTCCTTATATGTCTTTCCCACACCCCTCCTGAATGGCTAGCATGGGGTGCATTCATTCTGAAGTCGCACTGCCTATTTGCAAGAAATACAGCAAGGCGATCTGCATCAACTTCCTTTAGAGCTTCTCTGAACTCATTTTTGGCTCCTACAAAGTTGCTTCCTGGGTCAGACCTGATCAGACGAACAGCACCACGTATGGCGATGAAACATCGAAGGCCGTTGATGAAAGCATCTGTCGACATGTCTTCGAGAATCTCAATATGGACAGCACGGGAACTAAGACAAGTGAAAAGAAGACCGTATCTCTTGTTCTCTTTTCTTCCTTGTTTTGTAAGGAATGGCCCGAAGCAATCCATGCCACAGAAAGTGAAAGGAGGGGATGGCTCCAACCGTTCTGGCAGTAGGTCGGCCATCTTTTGCTCCTCCATAGGTCTGCGTAGCCGTCTACAGATGACACATTGACGAATGTAGGATGCAACAGCCCGGTTGATTCCTGTAATCCAGTAGCCACTGCGCCTTATTTCGTTGATAGTAAGACCTTTACCTTGATGTTTCATCTTTTCGTGATGATAAGCAATAATCAACCTTGTGATGTGATGATCTTTGGGAAGGATTGCAGGGTGCTTGAAGAAGTTGGGAAGAGAGGAGTTGCATAGCCTCCCTCCCACCCTGAGTATGCCGTCGTCATGTAGAAAAGCGTCAAGAGCGTGCAAAGGATTATGCCGTGGTAGAGGGATTCCTTTGCTCAGCAGTTTCAGCTCTTCTTGATACACATTTTTCTGCAGAAATTTGATTAGAAGATGTTCTGCCTCTTCACGTTCAGCTACAGTGGTGAGATCGTTTGATCTGTTATTGCTTATGCGCCTTAGAATGCGTGCAATTGCTCGTATAGTTAGCGACCAAGATGAGAACTTGGACAGACGATCAATGATGCTTGCGTGTTCTGTGGTTTTAGTACTGAGTGCTAGAACACTCCTGACCTCTGGATCTCCGACTGATAACTCTGGTACTTCCTCTGTAGACAGCTTTATTTCCTTGTTCCATAAGAACTTAGGTCCGGCAAGCCAGGTAGATGATAAAAACTCACTGGCAGTCAAGCCCCGGGAGGCGTGGTCAGCAGGATTCTCATTTGTCGGGACATATCGCCACTGTTGTGGGGCTGAGCTGAGCTGAATCTTTTGAACCCGGTTAGCTACAAATGTGTGGAACCGTCGCGCTTCATTTCTTATGTATCCTAAGACCACTTTAGAGTCAGTCCAGAAGAATTCCTCTGCGTTAATGTATCCCAATTCCTCCTTAAGCATGTTGCTTATTTTCACGGAAACAACTGCTGCTGTTAATTCTAGTCGTGGGATGGTTGTGACTTTGATTGGAGAGACACGTGATTTTCCTACAACCAAGGCACAATGAATATCTCCCTTTTCGTTTTGAAGTCGCAGGTATGAACACTGGCCGTAACCCTTCATACTGGCATCAGAGAAGTGATGCAGCTCTGTCTTAGAGACCTTTCCAAATCCAGCAGGTGAGTAGGTACGGGCTATGGTAAAATTATCTAAGTGGGCTAGATCTCTTTTCCATTGTTCCCATTTATGTTGAAGCTCATCAGTAAGAGGATCGTCCCAGCCAGTACCTCGCCTGCACATCTCTTGAAGAATGCTCTTTGCTTTGAGGACGACTGGCGCTACAAACCCAAGAGGATCGTACAGTGAAGCTACTGTAGATAAAATGCCGCGTCGCGTTGCAGGCTGTTCTTTGAGGCTGACGTTAAGCTTGAAGCGGTCAGACAAATGTCAGAGTAAATACTACAATGAACAAGTTATCAACAATAATAAATTCAAATGAGAGAAATGTGAATGTTAAATCCTCAATAAACACTATTAACTAAGTGGATGAATGCAAAATTCAAAAACCAAAATCTATGTCCTTAATTAGGCAAAGTCCATGTGGATGCCTACAGGCATGGGCACAAATATAATCACAGTTTATCTTGTTGCTCTTCAGTCCGAGAAGCCGTTCATCCGTTGCTCGTCGTATCGTTGTACTATAGTAGATTAATACTCACGACCTTGCATCAATGTCCGTAAGTGTGGTTGTACTTGAGCATTGCACCGAAACTGTGAGACTGCTGTCCGAAGTATAGGTCAGGCGCGAGGAAGCAGCTTGATGAGTCCACGCTGTTGCCTTGTGATGGTGATGTAGCAGAAGCTGTAACTGGCGCTGTGAAGACCCTCCGTGGCCCGTTGTAGACAACAGTTATTGGAATCGATGCGGGTCAAGCTCTTACTGTAGCTAACCCCTAGCCAGACAATGGTGAAGCGTACTGATGTTTCAAAAAGCCTTTATTTTGTGTTCAGCCGTCAGCCTTTCCTTTGCGAAACACGAAATCTACCTTTCCTTGATGAGAAACCTTTTCTTAGTGAAACACCGTAAGAGCTTGTTCCCGTTCCAGCTAGGTGCTTAATTATCCCTTACTTTCCTTAAGAACCTTGTACGATTTCAGAGCATTTAAGCGACATGACTTTCCTTTACCATGATGTGCGTCACACTAACTAGTGGGGGGCAGAGTCAAAGGATTATACCGTAAGGGGGCGGGGCTAAAGACAATACCGTATGGGGGCGGAGTTAAAGGACTATACCATATGGGGCGGAAGAGACCAAACAAAATGGAGTTCAAAATCATTACCTTACTAACTCTTTTCTAAGAGTTAGTTACAGCTAATAGGCAGCAAAGACAAAAGAAGGGCTTTAGAATCATTTGTGTGAAACAGCAAATGGCAGACTGCATTTGACAAATTAAATATATATATCTTCTGTCACCAAACCCAGCCATTATGGATGCACAAGCCAGTGCACTCTTAGTGCCGGTCCCAAGCCCGGGTAATTGGGGAGGGTTGCGTTAGGAAGGGCATCCAGCGTAAAACATGTGCCAAATCAAATATGCGGATCACAAATGAGAATTTTATACCGGATCGGTCGAGGCCCAGGTTAACAACGACCGCCACAGGTATCGTTAGCCGACAGGGTACCGGTGAAAATTGGGCTACTGTTGGCCTAAGGAGGAGAAGGAGAGGAGGAAGATGTCTACAGAGACAGCAGGAAAAGAAGAAGTGGAGGAGAGTGGAGGTTAGGGTTGGTACTTTAAATGTTGGTACTATGACGGGTAAAGGGAGAAAGGTAGCTGATATGATGAAGAGGAGAAAGGTAGATATGTTGTGTGTTCAGGAGACCAAGTGGAAAGGGAGTAAGGCCAGGATCATTGGAGGTGGGTTTAAACTGTTTTATCATGGTGTGGATGGAAAGAGAAATGGTGTAGGGGTGATTCTGAAGATAGATAGATAGATAGATAGATAGATAGATAGATAGATAGATAGATAGATAGATAGATAGATAGAACTTTATTGTCATTGCATAGTACATACTACAATTTTTTATATTACTCATTACATCTGCACAATTTTTTATCTAAAAAGTGCTACAGGCTCGCCGGGGAATGGACCGGGATGGAGAGAGCTCTCCGCCTGCTGCCACTGCTTTCCGGGGAAGCCCAGCTCGCTGCTCAGCAGCTGCCAGCCGGTCGTATGCTGGAATACGACGATCTGAATCGAGCGATCCTCCAGTGAGTGAGGCGGACACCGGAGCAGCACCGACAGCAGTTTCGCGACCGTTTGCCTTCGCCCACCAGCTTTGCGATGCGTGCCGGAGATGGCTGCGGGACAAGGACCGGAGCACGGACGAGGTTCTGGACCGCATGGTGTTGGAGCAGTTCATTGCCCGTCTTCCTCCGCGGACGGCGGAATGGGTTCAGTGCTAGCGACCGGAGACCGTGGAAAAGGCGGTACAGTTGGCAGAGGACCACCTGGCGGTGTACCCGTGGGCGAGCGGATCCTCTGGGTCTCCGTCCGAATCTCCTTCTTCCCTGCCCCTGGCTCTTCTCTCTCTCTTCCCATTCCCTTACCCCGGAAACGGACGCCGATTTCCCCGAAGCCGGTGGCTCGGCCGCGAGCTCCTTCCTCTTCCTTTTCCTCTTCCTCCCCTTCTGCTCTCGCTCACAGATCTTTGCCTTTGACTCAACAGGTGGGGGAGACAGTCCGCGCAGGTGCGGAGCGGAAGCTTGGGCCGGTCTGTTGGCGCTGCGGGGAGTCGGGGCATTTCCTAGATCAGTGTCCCGTCATGGAGTTGGGGGTGATGGTCCGGATTCCTGAGGTGCCACAGGCTGCCCCCGATCAAGCAGGAACGTACCGTATACCTGTGAGTATCCAAGGGGGTACACACCAGGCGTTGGTGGATTCGGGCTGCGAGCAGACAGCCATCCATCAAAGCCTGGTGCGATGCGAGGTTTTGAATACTGCACGCCGGGTGAAGGTGAGATGTGTGCATGGGGACGTTTACAAATATCCACTGGTGGCCATTTCGGTTCGTTTCAGGAAAAAATCATAGAGTGGAGGCAGCGGTTAGTCCCCGCCTCACCCATCCGCTAATCTTGGGTACGAATTGCTAATTCCTCACTTACTCAGGGAAATGTGTGTGGATGGGTCCTGCGGTAAGGTGAAGTGGGAGGGAGCGTGTGCTATGTTGGCTGGGGAGGCGGCGCCGGGGACGTCAGTTCCGCGTCAGGCAGACTCCGCCCTACGGGGAATTCCCCCCGGGGATTTCCCCCTCGAGCAATCGCGGGACAAAACGCTCCGACACGCCTTCGACCAGGTGAGAGCAATCGATGGTCAGCGAATCCAGCCGGATAGCACACTTTTACATCCCTACTTCGCCGTGATTAAAGATAGATTATACCGAGTGACGCAGGACACTCGAACCGGAGAGGAAACGACCCAGTTGTTGGTCCCAAAGAGCCACAGGGAACTTTTATTCCATGCGGCTCATCATAATCCGATGGCCGGGCACCTGGGCTGTGTTAAAACATTAGATCGCCTAATGGACCGTTTTTATTGGCTGGGCATTCACGGCGATGTGCGTAGGTGGTGTGCGGCATGCCGGGAATGTCAGCTGGTGAATCCGCCGGCCATCCCAAAAGCGCCTTTGCGCCCTTTGCCATTAATCGAGGTTCCCTTCGAAGGAATCGACATGGACCTTGTCGGGCCATTAGAGCGAACCGCACGCAGGCATCGCTTCGTATTAGTCATAGTGGACTATGCGACGCGATATCCGGAAGCAGTGGCTCTTCGCAACATCTCCGCACGCAGTGTTGCAGAGGCGCTCTTCCGCGTTATCTCCCGAGTTGGAATCCCGAAAGAGATCCTGACTGATCAAGGCACGGCGTTCATGTCACGAACACTTTGCAAACTGTACGAGTTGTTGGGTTTAAATCGATTCGCACCAGTGTCTATCATCCACAAACCGACGGCCTGGTGGAGCGTTTCAATCGACCCCTTTAAAACATAATTCGGAAGTTCGTACACAGGGACGTTTGGAATTGGGATAAATGGCTCGAGCCCTTGTTGTTTGCAGTACGATAGGTCCCGCAAGCCTCCACGGGGTTCTTGTACGGCCGTAAGCCGCGCGGAGTGCTGGACGTTCTCCGGGAAAATTGGGAGGAGGGACCTTCGAGCGCAAAAAATGAAATTCAGTACGTTCTGGATCTGAGAGCAAAACTCCACACACTGGGGCAGCTAACAATGGAGAATTTGCTACAGGCACAGGAACGGCAATCCCGGCTGTATGACAAGGGTATGAATTCACCGGGAGAATAAAGTCCTCGTTCTGCTACCCACGTCAAGCACGAAATTACTCGCCCGGTGGCAAGGGCCGTTTGAGGTTACACGGCGGGTGGGGGATGTCGACTATGAGGTGCGGCGCACGGACAGGGGCGGGGCGCTCCAAGTATATCACCTGAACCTCCTAAAATTATGGAGTGAGGTGGTGCCGGTGTCTCTAGCAACGGTGATTCCAGAGAGCGCGGAGCTGGGGCCGGAGGTACGACTAAAAACCACGTCAGAATCCGCCTCTGTTTCCTGTGGAGACCACCTCTCGCCATTTGCAGAGAGCGCAGGTCAGTAAATTAAAGCAGGAGTTTGCGGACATGTTCTCTCCCCTGCCTGGGCGAACAAACCTTATAGAACACCACATCGAGACATCTCCCGGTATTGTGGTGCGCAGTCGCCCTTACCGGCTGCCCGAACACACAAAAGAATGTGGTTCGGGAGGAACTTCAGGCGATGCTTGACATGGGGGTGGTCAAGGAGTCCCACAGTGACTGGAGCAGCCCGGTGGTCTTGGTTCCCAAGAGTGACGGGTTGGTCCAGTTCTGTGTGGATTACCGAAAGGTCAACGCGGTGTCTAAATTCGACGCGTATCCAATGCCTTGCATCGACGAGCTGCTTGATCGGTTAGTCGCTTTTACTCGTCGCTTTTACTCGACACTGGACTTAACCAAGGGATATTGGCAGATCCCCTTGACGCCAATGTCCCGGGAAAAAACAGCTTTTTCCACTCCGTTCGGTTTACACCAATTCGTTACACTTCCGTTCGGTTTGTTCGAGGCCCCGGCGACGTTTCAACATCTAATGGACAGGATTCTCCGTCCTCATAACGGGTACGCCGCTGCCTATTTGGATGACATAGTCATTTATAGCAATGATTGGCAGCGGCATCTACAGCATCTCAGGGCGGTCCTGCGGACCTTGAGACGGGCAGGGCTCACGGCGAACCCAAAGAAGTGTGCGGTTGGGCGGGTGGAAGTACGGTATCTGGGTTTCCACTTGGGTCACGGGCAGGTGCGTCCCCAAATCGATAAGAAGGCAGCGATTGCAGCCTGTCCGAGACCCAAGACCAAAAAGGAGGTGAGGCGGTTCCTGGGGCTGGCTGGCTATTATAGGAGGTTCATCCCTATATTTTCGGACGTCACCAGTCCGCTGACCGACCTCACTAAAAAGGGAGCGCCAGATCCGGTCCAGTGGTCGGAGCCGTGCCAGCAGGCTTTTACGCGTGTCAAAGCCGCACTCTGCGGTGGTCCGCTTTTACATGCTCCTGACTTCTCTCTTCCTTTTTTTTTTACCGACTGATGCGTCGGACAGAGGTTTGGGGGCCGTGTTGTCCCAGGTGGTGGAGGGGGAGGAACGGCCGGTGCTGTTCATCAGCCGTAAGCTGTCAGTGCGGGAAAGCCGGTACAGCACCATCGAAAGGGAATGCCTGGCTTTCAAGTGGGCGGTCCTCACCCTCCGGTTGTCAGGATCTCCTGGGCACACAGCGCGCACTTCCGGTTTCGCGGCATGCACTTCCGGTTTCACGGTGAGCACTTCCGGGTCGGTGGCCATCTTGCCGTTTTTTCCCGCGCCTCCCGGTGTATATAAGGACAATCAAGACTTTAGTTCCGGGCCAGATTATTTTACCGGCTTTCTAGCCCCTGAGATTTTTCTTGCCATCCTGCCTGCTCTAGTTGCTGTTTCTGATCCTGATCATCCTGCCTGTTCTGGATCCTGTCCTTGACCTCTGTTCTGCCCTGCCTCTGGTTTTGAAGTTTGGACTGTTTTGGTTTATGTTTTGCTCTGCCCTGTATTGTATTGTTTTGCTGGTTTCTGGATTTTTGGACTGTTTTGGACTTTTCCTGCATTGCCCTGTTTGCCTGTTTTGACCCTGGATTGTTTTGAAATCTGTTTTTGCCTTTGCCCCTTGGCCTTACTTTATATATTAAATTCAGTTTTGTCCCCTAACCTTGTGTGCATCCTGCATTTGGGTCCTCCCATCCAGTCACTCTGCACCTACTGCTGCACCCGTGCTCGCTGACAGAATAATCTGGCCAAATTATGGACCCAGCAGATGCACTGAAGCGTTGGGCTAGCTCCACTGTAGACCAACAATTCAGGGACCCTACCAAGACGGTGGACATTCTAAAGCTCAGCCCTCAGCAGAGAGATGAGTATTTCCGGGTGCGTCACGAACAATCAGTGACAAACCAATTGCTATTAAATGACTTCCTGAAACGGCTGTCTTTCCGGCTCCCGAGCTCTGCAGGGATGGCTGCCCAACCTCAGCCTTCCTGCCTGACTGGAAACGTCTCCCAGCTCTTCTGCCCTGCCGAGCATGCCGCCAAGCTGCTCCAGGGTCCCGCCGAGGTCGCCTCTCAGCTCCAGGGTCCCGCCGAGGTCGCCGCTCTGCTCCAGAGTCCCGCCGAGGTCGCCGCAATCTTGCCTGACTACGTCGCTCCACCCACGGGTTTTACTGACGACGTGGTTCAGACCTCCGCAGAGGGCGTCGCTCCGCCTCAGACCTCTGCAGAGGGCGTCGCTCCGCCTCAGACCTCCGCAGAGGGCGTCGCTCCGCCTCAGACCTCCGCAGAAGGCGTCGCGACGCCTCAGACCTCCGCAGAGAGCGTCGCGACGCCCCATCACATCGGCCGGAAAGTGCTTGGGGCAGCCACCTGGAGGCTTGCTCCACGCTTTGTTCAGCCTTTCCTGACCTTCAATGCATTGTACCCCATAGCAATTCGCCTCAAGCCCCGCTGTGTCCGCCGTTGGCACTTCACTTACCCCGTGCCACAGGATTATTTTGCCTTTCCAGCATTTCCCTCCTCCAGACCCCCTCCGCCCACCCTGGGCGGATTGCGAGGCCTTGCCTCTATTGTCTGCTGCCTTTTACTACCGCGGCGTTGGTCAGAGCGAGGCCGTCTGGAGACGCTCGTGGAGGGGAGGGTACTGTCAGGATCTCCTGGGCACACCGCGCGTACTTCCGGTTCCGCGGTGAGCACTTCCAGGTCATCTTGCCGTTTTTTCCCGCGCCTCCCGGTGTATATAAGGACAATCGAAACTTTTGTTCCGGACAGATTATTTTACCGGCTTTCTAGCCCCTGAGATTATTCTTGCCATCCTGCCTGCTCTAGTTGCTGATCCTGATCATCCTGCCTGTTCTGGATCCTGTCCTTGACCTCTGTTCTGCCCTGCCTCTGGTTTTGAAGTTTGGACTGTTTTGGTTTATGTTTTGCTCTGCCCTGTATTGTACTCTTTTGCTGGTTTCTGGATTTTTGGACTGTTTTGGATCCAGTGGCTCCATCGCATGAAGGATACCAACGCGCGGATCACTCAGTGGTATCTAGCGCTTCAACCATTCAAGTTCGAGGTGGTCCACAGACCGGGGGCGCAGATGGTCGTGGCTGACTTCCTCTCGCGCCGGGGGGGGAGTCAGTTGCGGGCCGGGCGGCTCCCCGGCCTGAGTCGGGCGGTGGGGGTATGTGGCAGCGGGGGAGTGGCCGAGCGTCGGTTTGTGAATGGAGAGCGGGGCCGGGAGCAGGTAGGCGGGGGATTGCCTCACCTGAAGCTAATGTGACCTAATAAGTGTTCTCTGTTTTCCAGTGATCGGGGGGTGCATTTAAGGAGGAGAGAGTGTGTGTGAGACGGTGGGTGTGTGTACGCGCGTGAGCCTGAAGACGTACCGCATGAGACACCAAAACAAACATACCCGAAAAACCTATAATAAAAGTGGCTGTGAAGCCTTTGCACCTGACCTGTTGTGGCGTTCCTTCTTCCCGCACTTATACTCTCTCCCACAGTATGGTTTTAAGGATAGGAATGTGGAAGGGCAGATGGTGGTAGATTTTGCTAAAAGGATGGAAATAGCAGTGGTGAACAAGTATTTTTAGAAGAAGGAGGCTCATAGGGTGACATATAAGAGTGAAGGAAGGTGCACACAGGTGGACTATGTGCTATGCAGGAGATGCAACCTGAAGGAGATTGGAGACTGTAAGGTGTTGGCAGGGGACAGTGTAGCTAGACAGCATCGGATGGTGGTCTGTAGGATGGTTTTGGAGGCGAAGAAGAAGAGGAGGAGAGTGAGGATTGAAAGAAGAATAAGATGGTGGAAACTGAAGGAGGAAGAGTGTAGTGTGAGGTTCAGGGAAGAGGTCAGACAGGGGCTTGGTGGTGGTGAATAAGTGCTGGATGATTGGGCAACTACTGCAGGAGTGATGAGTGAGGCAGCTAGAAAAGTACTTGGTGTGACATCTGGAAATAGAAAGGAAGACAAGGAGACGTGGTGGTGGAATGAGAAAGTGCCGGAAAACATAAGGAGAAAGAGGTTGGCAAAAGAGAAGTGGGATCGACAGAGTGATGAGAAAAGTAGGCAGGAGTACAAGGAGATGCGGCAGCAGGTAAAAAGAGATGTGGCGAAAGCCAAGGAAAAGGCATATGAGGAGCTGTATGAGAGGTTGGACAATAAGGAAGGAGAAAAGGATTTATACCGATTGGCCAGGCAAAGGGACCGAGCTGGGAAGGATGTACTGCAAGTTAGAGCAATAAAGGATGGAGAGGGACATGTGTTGACTAGTGAGGAGAGTGTGTTAAGAAGGTGGAGGGAGTATTTTGAGCAGCTGATGAATGAGGAAAATCAGAGAGAGAGAAGGTTGGAGGATGTGGAGTTGGTGAAGCAGGATGTAGATAGGATTAGTAAGGAGGAAGTAAGAGCAGCGATTAAGAGGATGAAGAATAGAAAGTCGGTTGGACCAGATGACATACCAGTAGAAGCGTAGAGATGTTTAGGAGAGATGGCAGTGGAGTTTTTAACCAGATTGTTTAACAGGATTCTGGAAGGGGAGAGGATGCCTGAGGAATGAAGAAGGAGTGTGCTGGTACCGATCTTTAAGCATAAGGGAGATGTGCAGACCTGCAGTAACTACAGGGGAATTAAGTTGATCAGTCACATCATAAAGTTATCGGAAAGAATAGTGGAAGCCAGGCTGAGAGAAGAGGTGACCATCTGTGAGCAACAGTATGGTTTCATGCTAAGGAAGAGCACCACAGATGCCTTATTTGCTTTGAGGATGTTGATGGAGAAGTATAGAGAAGGACAGAAGGAATTGCATTGTGGATTTGTGGATTTAGAGAAAGCGTACGACAGAGTGCCAAGAGAGGAGTTGTGGTATTATATGAGGAAGTCAGGTGTGTCAGAGAAGTATGTGAGGGTGGTGCAGGACATGTATGAGGACAGTGTGACGGCAGTGAAGTGTGCAGTAGGTATGACAGACTGGTTCAGGGTGAAGGTTGGACTACATCAAGGATCGGCCCTGAGCCCTTTTCTGTTTGCAGTGGTGATGGAAAGGTTGACGGACGAGGTCAGACAGGAGTCTCCCTGGACTATGATGTTTGCAGATGATATTGTGATTTGTGGTGAGAGTAGGGAGCAGGTTGAGAAGAGCCTGGAAAGGTGGAGATATGCGCTGGAGAGAAGGGGAATGAAAGTCAGTAGGAGTAAGACAGAGTACATGTGTATGAATGAGAGGTAGGGCAGTGGAGTGACGCGGTTGCAGGGAGAAGAGGTGGAGAAGTTGGAGTAGTTTAGGTACCTGGGGTCAACAGTGCAAAGTAATGAAGAGTGTGTTAGAGAAGTAAAGAAAAGAGTGCAGGCAGGGTGGAGTGGGGGGAGAAGAGTGACAGGAGTGATTTGTGATAGTAGGGTAACTGCAAGAATGAAAGGGAAAGTTTATAGGACTGTGGTGAGACCTGCGATGTTGTATGGATTAGAGACAGTGGCATTGAGTTAAAGACAGGAGGTGGAGCTGGAGGTAGCAGAGCTGAAGATGTTAAGGTTTTCGTTGGGAGTGACGAGCATGGACAAGATTAGAAATGAGTTTATTAGAGGGACAGCACATTTAGGATGTTTTGGTGACAAGGTGAGGGAGGCGAGATTGAGATGGTTTGGACATGTGCAGAGGAGGGACATGAATTATATTGGTAGAAGAATGCTGAGGATGGAGCCACCAGGTAGGAGGAAAAGAGGAAGGCCAAGGAGGAGGTTCATGGATGTGGTGAGGGAAGACATGCAGGTAGTTGGTGTGAAAGAGGCAGAAGTAGAGGACAGGGTGGTATGGAGACGGATGATCCGCTGTGGCGACCCCTAATGGGAGCAGCTGAAAGAAGAAGAAGAAGAAGATATCTGCTGTCACCACCTGTTCTTGCATGGAGCATAGAGATGTTTAGGAGAGATGGCAGTGAAGTTTTCAACCAAGTGGTTCAACAAGATTTTCGAAGGTGAGAGGATGCGTGAGGAATGGAAAAGGAGTGTGCTGGTACCGTTTTTTAAAAATAAGAGAGATGTGCAGTCCTGCAGTATCTAAAGCGGAATTAAGTTGATCAGTCCACACCATTAAGTTATGGGAAAGAGTAGTGGAAGCCAGGCTGAGAGAAGAGGTGATCATCTGTAAACAACAGTATGGTTTCATGCTGAGCAAGAGCACCACAGAAGCATTATTTGCTTTAAAAATGTTGATAGAAAAGTATAGAGAAAGTCAGAAGGAGTGTTTGTGGATTTAGAGTAAGAGTACAACAGGGTGCCGAGAGAGAAGTTGTGGTATTGTGTAAGGAAATCAGGTGTGTCAGAGAAGTATGTGAGGGTGGTGCAGGATATGTATTAGGACAGTGTGACAGCAGTAAGGTGTGTAGTAGGAACGACAGACTGGTTCAAGGTGAAGGTTGGACTGCATCAAGGATCAGCTCTGAGCCCTTTCCTGTTTGCAGTGGTGATAGACAGGTTGACAGATGAGGTCAGACAGGAGTCTCCCTGGACTATGATGTTTGCGGATGACATTGTGATTTGTGGTGAGAGTAAGGAGCAGGTTAAGAAAAGCCTGGAGGTATGTGCTGGAGAGAAGGGGAATGAAAGTCAGTAGAAGTAAGACAGAGTAAATGTGTGTAAATGAGAGGGAGGGCAGTGGAGTGGTGCGGTTGTAGGGAGAAGAGTTGGAGAAGGTGGAGGAGTTCAGGTACCTGGGGTCAACAGTGCAAAGTAATGGAGAGTGTGTTAGAGAAGTGAAGAAAAGAGTGATTTGTGATAGAAGGGTATATGCAATAGTGAAAGGAAAAGTTTATAGGACTGTGGTGAGACCTGCTATGTTGTATGGTTTACAGACAGTGGCATTGAGTAAAAGACAGAAGGCGGAGCTGGAGGTAGCAGAGCTGAAGATGTTATGGTTTTTGTTGGGAGTGATGAGGATGGACAGGATTAGAAATTAGTTTATTAGAATGACAGCGCATGTAGGACGTTTTGGAGACAAGGTGAGGGAGGCGAGATTGAGATGGTTTGACATATTCAGAGGAGGGACATGGGTTATATCAATGAGGATGGAGCCGCCAAGGAGTAGGAAAAGAGGAAGGCCAAGGAGGAGGTTCATGGATGTGGTGAGGGAAGACATGCAGGTAGTTGGTTAGAAAAAGGCAGATGTAAAGGGTATGAAGTATGGAGATGGATGATCCGCTGTGGCGACCCTTAGAGGGAGAAGCCAAAAGAAGAAGAAGAAGAGTCACCACCTGTCCTTGCTTACCCTGACTTTGGCCTTCTGTTTATACTCACAACATATGGGAGTCACCTGGGCCTCCCATATGTTGTAGAGCTGTATTGAGTCAGAAGTCATTGCATTTGCAAGCAGGGACCTGAGAGGGTCGGAGAGAAATGACAAGTACTACAGTGCATTAAAATTGGAACTGTTGACACATAAATGGAAAATTCTAAGAATACCTAATGTTCTTCAAATTTACTGTAATCACTGACCACAACCTACTGCGTTATATGGAAACCGTTAATCTCTGAGCCGTTGAGCAACAATGGGTAGGTCAGTTAGCCGAGATTGATTTAGAGGTTCTGTGTAAGCCTGGATGACTGAACACCAATGCTGATGCCCTTTCAAGACTTCCCTATGGAGAACACCCTGAACAAAACGACACAAAGAAGTATTTCATCGGAATGAACTTAGGAAGTGCGTGCATCCTGTGGCCTGCTCAAGAAACCAAGCAGGAAAGGACCAATGTTAAAGTGGCTGTAAAAGCATTAAGAAAAAAAAACAGTTAACGGTTACAACTGGGATAAAATTAAGGGGTTGCATAGAAGTGATCCCTTGATAGGGCCCATATACCTTGCAATATCCAAAAATGAAAAACCGAGCCAAGCAGGACAGCAAAGTAGGCTGCTAGAGTTAAAAAAAGCTTTGCAGAGAGTTTGAACAGCTTCAGTTGCACCATGGAGTGATGTCCCCTCACACTCGCATGTTCAAGTCAAGAGTCAAGTCAAGTCAAGAAGCTTTTATTGTCATTTCAACTATATACTGTATAGCTGACGCAGTACACAGTGAACTGAAACAACATTTCTCCTGAACCCTGATGCTACATACAACAACAATCACACAAACAGAAAACACAGGGCTAAGGACTAAGGACTAGTAATTGTAAAAATCAGTGTACCACTCAGGTTTGTTGATGATGGTGGTCTGGGTCGTGTCTTATGCCAGAGATCCCTCATGTTTGTGTTAACTTTTGACTCTCAACATGAACATTGAGGTCATTTTGGATGGAAGAGTACTTTGACATTGATGAGATGGAACTACTATTGGCCCAGCATGTCTGGAGATGTACAAGAGTGGATAGAACAGTATAAAAGAGTGTACTCTTGCAAAAGTTCCAAAAATCCGAGCCCCAATGACATGCAGCTCCAATGGAAGTTCTGGCCAAGGACTACACAAGCTCTAAATGTCCTTTGTGGGGTATGGAAATGTACTTGTTCTGACTGACATGTTCCCTCGGTTTGCAGTTGCTGTCTCAACCAAGAACCAAACAGTGAATACCGCCCCTCATCAGACATTGGTTAATCTACAATGGTTGCCCAGATCTTCTGCATTTAGTTCAGGGAAAATGTTTTAAGGCACAAGCAATCAAGGAACTCTGTAAAGCATATGGTATCAGGAAGAGCCGTACAAGTCCCTATTATCGTTAAGGAAACTCTCAATGTGAGAGGTTTAACTGCACAATGCATGATATGCTGAGAACATTGACACCTAAGAAGAAGAAGGACTGGAAATCTCACTTACCAGAGCTAGTAATGACATACAACAACCACCTCCACCGGCTATTTTCCTTTTTACTTAATGTTTGGTAGGGATATGTGCCTTCACTTAGTTGACCTGGGTGGGAAGAATTTGGAGGAGAGCAATGCAGAAAACTTGCAAGATTGGTTGAAGAGTCACCAGAGCCAACTGAAGACTGCCTTAGAAGTTGTGAACACAGTTGCACAGGAAGCCTTTAAAAGACGAAAGAGAGTGTATGACCCCAAGTCCTATGAAGTGCTTGTCATACACATACACAAACTTGACAAGTCAAGTCATGTCAAGTTTATTTCTTTAGCGCTTTCACAATGGACATTGACATAAAGCAGCTTTACAGAATTTAAGAATCAAAGTGAATGATGTGCATTTATCTCTGATGAGCAAGCCTGGGGGGACTGTGGCAAGGACAAACTAGATATTATGGGGAAGAAACCTTGAGAGGATCCAAACTTAAAAGGGGAACCCATCCTCATTTGGGTGATATCAAGAGTGTGAATTATAATTCTTAAAAACAATACTAACCACCACAGAGTAAGAACTAACATAAGCACCAACATGTAACATTGTGAGTAATGTCCTTTCTACAGTCTTATACAGTCAGTTGATGTTATAGAACCAGGAGCTACTGAGCAACTCATAAAATAGCTCAACATTTGAGATCAATATAGATCCAACACTAGCTTCTCTATGCCAGAGCCTTTAAGCACTCAAAGAGGTCCAATGTTCAAACTCTACATGAAGTGAAATCCCACTGGTACGTCTCTAGATGGTTTGGGATGTTTGCATTTACTTCTTTAAAGGTCCATAATCTTTATGAGGTGGGATGTGACTGGAGCTGGTGCAACCTCAGGATGCCTCGTGATGGGTAAAGAAAGAGAAGCAGTGGAGAAAAATTAGCGTAGCTGTTGTTTATAATATTATAAACCACAAGTTGATAATGTGCATTTTAATCTGCACTTTAACTGGGAGAGTGTGTCTGAAGGCTATTCCAAAGATTAGGAGCTAAATATTAGAATGCTCTACCACCTTAAGTAGACTTTGCTATTCTAGGAAACTGAAAAACTTAAGCAGAATTTAGATTTAAATACAGGATACAGGTGAATACAGGATTTAGACAATCCACATCCCCATATCCACAAAATTGTAACAAAATTCCCATTCCCATATCCCACTGGATATTGTTTTTTTTTTCCCACCAGAATATAGACAGAATAGACAGAATATAGGTAAAGAGGTGATAGAGGTGAAAACAATGTTGTAGAACTGAGTGTAAGACTGTAAGACTGAGTGTAGTGCAAGAACAGGGAAAAGTAGCACAAGATGGAATTCCAGAGGGTAATTGGAAATACAGTAAGTGTCGGATGATGCTGACATTTCAGACCTTGAATGGAAAAGTGTTTCAGAGCTTAGACGCTCTCAAAGACAAAACCGTGGAAATGACGTAGGTATAGAGATGATTATCTTATGAAATAAGGGCTTTTAGACGTGTTGCAGCCAGTCTTTATATGTTTGCAAATCATTGCATTCTGGTTTTATTTACATTTAACACAACTTTTTCTAACTATATTGCCTACCAGTATTTGGACTGATTATATTCATAGACCCTTTAGATCCAGTAAAATAAAAACTTGCTTTTACAGCATACAAGGATATTGCAGGCAATTGTCAATTTAGTGGTCAAAGTTTAGAAAAGATCCACATGTATTTGCAATGGTGTCCATTTAGCTCTGGCTTCAGAACTTAAATTCAATTCCCTTTCAGGAACTCGAGCTGCGTCGATACGCTTTGAGAACGCGCCTGAGTGTTCACGCTCTGAAATAATGTGTGTAATCAGTCAAAAATTGGACGCTGGCCGTCACTGGTGAGGTGACGTCACGACCAGGAGTAAAGCACATATGGGAGAGGACAGCGCCAGCTTCTGTTGTTCAGAAAGCGCTCTGTGTGTTGTGTTGTATGTCAGATTGTTTGTAAAAAAAAGAATAAAAAAAAAAGGAGATATATGTATTTCCCAGGAGCGGAGCATGCTAGTCGGTTCTCGAGAGATCCGGCTGCATGTAAATGACATCGCTCTGCTCCAGAGTGGCTCTCGGGGAGAGAGCTCACGTCTCAGGTTCTGCCCCGCTCTCGCTGAGGTGAAGTGGCGCGGCAGTTCCTGGGCTCGCATGGACCTCGCAGAGGGTTTCGAGATGGGCTTGTCCCTTTCTCCAACCTCACCTGCTTGGCCCAGCACTCGCTTGCAGGTTCGAAGCACGCCTTTCGGCGGATTCTTTCTCCTGTGACAAGAGCATTAGCTCCGCCTCTCTTTTCCCGAGGGATGCGGCTGCGCACATTCTGCGCATTTTCGGCTCAGAATCTCTGCACATTCTGTGCATGATCTGCGCATGTTGTGCCATGCTCATTGTGCCGTGCACATTCTGCTCGCATTTTCTGTGCGATCGCTCCACTCCCCGAGAGCACTCCTTGTGGGGGGTGCTCTCACTCCTCGTAGTAAAATATAATATATATAATGCTAATAATAAATCTTTATATATACATACATACATACACACATATATATATATATATATCATGAGCAGAAAAGTCCCTCCGTCCAGCTGGACGAGCACTTTTTCTGACACCAGGTCGCAACCTCCATGTCGGGATTTATTTTTTTCCTTTCCAGACCTGTACACCAAGTGTCATGGTCATGGGCATGGCCCCTTCGGCCCCTTTCAACATTGTATTCACAAAAAAACAAAAAACAAAGAACATTACGGGGTGGGAAGTACACAGGTATGGAGCAATGCTGTGGGTTGGAGAGACGCTTGCCAGCTATCTCTCTCCCGGGATCGCTTCCTCCCTCAAGACCCTTCGTCGGGCACAGCCCCGACCGCAGCCGTCGTCTCCCATCAGGAGGTGCAGAAACGCAGTGTCGCGACTCGCTCTCCCCCTGTGAGGGATCCTGCGTGGCGCTCGTGTCAAGGCCACGTAAGGTTACAGATCTGAGAACTGTCATCTTCAACAGGATGACTTCGATGTAGAGATCCTGACACAGACCTTTCTGGAGATCTGGCCATGAAGGGGCGTGCCACACCGTTTTATCCGGTGCCCACCCCTGTCGATGCCCCTGTCCCGGCCCCCTTACGGACCTGGTCCGTTAACCCTGCCACCCTCAGTGCTTCAGGGCACGGCCAGCTCCAGCGAGCTTTCTCCTTGGTCTCCACCCTGGATCGTTGTGGTCCCTTGGCTCTGGACCGGAGGTCAGTCTCGAGAAACTGGTACCCCTGAGGGGGCACAGCTCCGAGGTTCTGGTCTCTCCACCGAGGTGGTAGAGACCATTCTCCGCTTCAGACCGCTCTCCATGAGGAGGTCATATGCCACCAGGTGGCGTCTGTTCTGCTCGTGGTGTGAGCACCACCAGCTGGATCCAGTCCACTGCCCGGTTGGTTCAGTGCTGGAATTCCTCCAGGGATAGTTAGCCAGGGGTTGGCTCTGTCCACCCTAAAAGTCTATGCGTCTGCCATTTCGGCCTATCATGCCCCCGTGGTTAGGGCCATCTCTGTGCGAGACCCGATGGTAAAGCGTTTTCTCCGCGGCACCCGGAGGCTGAGGCCCCCGGTGCAACCTAGAGTGCCTGGGTGGGACCTGGCCGTCGTTTTGGGGGCTCTTTCTTTCCCCTTCGAGCCTTTAGCCGAGGCATCTTAGAGGCACCTTTCAATCAAGACCTCGTTCTTGTTGGCCATCTGCTCTATCAAAAGAGTAGGGGACCTGCAGGCTCTGTCTGTGGCCCCCCTCCTTCCTGGAGTTTACCCCAGGTATGGCTGGTGCCTTCCTGTACCCCTGTACAGGGGGTTACATCCCCAAGGTGCCCTCGGTTGTCCCACGACCCATAAGATTACAGACATTCTATCCTCCTTCGTTCCAGGCCCCAGACCAGGAGAAGCTGGACCGGCTTTGTCCGGTGCACGCACTGGACACCTACGAGCACCTGGAGAAGGACTCATCAGCTGCTCGTCTGCTACAGCCCTCCCAAGAGAGTCCTACTTGCTGATAAGCAGGCTCTGAGCAGGTCTCCCTGCATCATTCGGGGTCAGAGCTCTCTCCACTCGGAGTGTGGCTGCCTCAGAGTCTCGGTCCTCTGGAGTTCCCCCAAGACCTATGTAACGCTGCGGGTTGGTCCACCCCACTGACCTTTTGTGCGGTTCTATAACCTAGACTGCAGTGCCACTCCTGGCCCCTTAGTCCTTCTCTAGCTGTGGTGACAAACACACACTAGGCAGGGACTGGTCAGTCTGGCGTGACTTGTTCCCAAAGCGTTTCGACGCAGCTTTAGTTCCTGAAAGGGAACGTCTCTAGGTTACGTATGTAACCCTAGTTCCCTGAGGGAAGGAGACGCTGCATCTCTATGCCACACCTCCGGCGTCCCTGCAGCGCTTCCTTCTCCCTTGCAGAAGCTGCCGCTGTCCTCTCTCATATGCGCTTTATACTCCTGGTCATGACGTCACCTCACCAGTGATGGCCAGCGTCCAATTTTTGACTGATTACACACATTATTTTAGAGCGTGAACACTCAGGCGCGTTCCCAAAGCGTTTCGACGCAGCGTCTCGTTCCCTCAGGGAACTAGGGTTACATACGTAACCTAGAGACGTTATCTGAGATATATAGCCACCTGTCTATCTGGCTGGACTAAAAAAATAAAAATCTCTTTACCATTTGACAACACTACAGCAGGCAGGGATATTCAGTTGCTATCCACTTTTATCTGTAATGCAACCAGTGTAAATCTAAATTAAAAAAATAAAATTTAATTATTTTAATGCTTTTCTTTTGCAAGCTTTTTTGGACTGCTGTATAGGGTTAATATCACACTGCTATATTTTAAAAATATAATCTTTAAGGGTTTGAAGAAAAAAAAAACTCTATTGTCAGGGACCCACCGGCCACGCCTTACCTTAGCACCCAGCACGCTCGCAGCGCCTCACACACTTACAAATCACCATCAACTGTTTCCCATCATCTCTCCCCTTACTTAAGGCCCTAACTCTCATTCACTCATTGTCTGTTCAACTGTGCATTCTGGAGCTCATACATGGACTACCCATTCTATGGACTTTACCGTTTCCTGGTTCTATTACGGACTACACCCGTTTTCCGGTACGGCTACTTCCTGGCTGTTTGTATTCTGTTTAAAGACTATTAAACCTCGTTTTAGTTTGTGAAACATTGCTTATTTTGCCAGGTTTGTGATTTATGGTCGAAACCTGTCAAAAAAGACAAATAAAAAAAGGGTTTAATCTGCACATTCATCATGTTTTTATTGAACCCTCACAAATCCAAATTTGGATTTGTCGACTTTTACAAAGAACCATTTGTACAAATATATCAGCTGATTTGCCCAGTTGCATGAGTTTTTTACTTTGAAATCAATCATTTGCATGTCTCTAGACAGAGGACATAACAACTTGGAAAAAACTATTTTAACATTTACAACTTTACTATTTTTTTTTTGTATCTGCTCATGCATGCAGGCTAACATACACCCATACTCACACACTTGGCTCTGCAGTTTATAAATTTCTTGAGATGTGTTATTTCTGAGGAGGTGTAAAAGATCGTTTGGTTGCTAGGAAACATTTTAGTGAGGAAAACCCTTGCAGTTCTGACGCTTAAATCCCACACGTCTTTAAAAGAACGCTGGGTAAACTGTAGTTATACAACAGAATAGTGTGGGGTCCCCTCGTGGTCTAGTGGTTAAGATGCAGTGCTCTCACCGCTGCGACCCGGGTTCGATTCCCAGTCAGGGAACCATCCCCAGCCACTCTCAGTGCCGGTCCCAAGCCCGGATAAATTGGGGAGGGTTGCGTTAGGAAGGGCATCCAGCGTAAAACATGTGCCAAATCAAACGTGCGAAGGATCCGCTGTGGCGACCCCTAACGGGAGAAGCCGAAAGAAAGTTTTATACAACAGAATAGTGTACTTCACTTACTATATCATACTCACTACCAGTTAAATGTATGTTATCGATTACTATACATGCACGTATATGCTTCTTCTTACTACATTGTACTATATTTGAAAAGCAAATTCATTTTATTGATTAATGACAAGGACAAAAGACACAGAGGCAATCGAAATGGCGAGGTCTTATTAATGGATGGAGAGCAGGTTGTTCTTTGCATGGTATGGACTGATTTCCCAAAGGGCCTTGTGATTGACAGTATTATTCTCAGTAGTGCTTTTCTTTGGATAGATACAAGGAGCTATGTTACCATGAAATCTCTTCTTCTACTTAGAAATCTCAGATATGTGCTTGACCTAGAAGAAATAATATATTCATTGGACCACTAGCTCTGGAAACTCAACAGTTCACTTATTACTTGCAATATATTGTTTAGTATGTGTCCGGCTGTTGTCATTTAAGCATTTTTTACTATAAATTGATTAAAGTGAAGAGCTCATCTGTGGACCATGAAGCTCCCTTTTAATAAAGATGAAAATTAACCCACTGTTATCCCATGGACGAGCCATTTTTGGGCACATTTACTTAACCTCTCTTATGACTGGCTTGCGCTCTAACCGTTACAGGCATTTCATGCCATCATAAAGCTCTTGTGCAGTAAAAGGACATGAGCAGTATGGACTGATTTTCTGGCACAGAAAGAGAGAGGAAGCATAACTTTTGTTTTTCAGAGATCCATGGGCATGAAGATGGCTACTGGAGTTGCAGTTTTGTGAGTGGTGCCAGTTCATTGTTCTACAGAAAACCTACCGACCTTCACATCAAGCTGCTCTTTTCATGGTGTTCCTTAAATGTGCTGGTGAGTAAAACAAACAAGCATTTAAGACAAATACAAACTAGAATGATTCATTTTTGTGTCATCTTTGAATGTCAAAGAAAATTAAAGGAACTAGCATTACAAAATTAAGAAAAGTTATAAACAAGGAAGAAACCAAGGAAAAAGAAAAAAAGAAGGATAAACCGATCAGTAACTAAACAAGAATGAGCTGGTATAATAAGGGTAATCTCATTTGTAAGACAGAGCTGCCTTAATACAAACTAGGATGACAATGCAGACAAAATGGAAGCTAAAATATTAGCCCAGCATAGAATTTGTTCTATAAATTCTTTTTATTCATTATTAGAATATTACAAATGTTTTATAAAAAAATTATTGTGCATACTATCCATATCTTTAATCAGAATATAGCATTTATTTGGATACTGTCAGGGATTCCCCTGCCACGCCTCCCTCTGCCGCTATCAGGGATTCCCCTGCCATGCCTCCCTCGGCCGCTGTCAGAGATTCGCCCTGCCACGCCTCCCTCGGTAGCTGTCACGCTACCTTGTTATTCGCCCCCAGGTCCTCTTCAGGTCGACGGCTCGCCCCCAGGTCCTCTTCAGGTCGACGGCTCGCCCCCAGGTCCTCTTCAGGTCGACGGCTCGCCCCCAGGTCCTCTTTAGGTCGACGGCTCGCCCCCAGGTTCCCCGCAGGGTAATGTGTGGTAAATATTTTGATTGGGTAACACAGTTCTGTTGTATTTATATTCTACAGCTGTTTCAATGGATATACTGTATATATATAAAAAAACTAAAAAAAATCCTGTTAAAATGGCAGGCTTTTGTGATGCAAAACAGAGAAACTGTGATTTTTTAAAGTCTGAAAAACTGTAAGAACAATTTTTGAGGAAAAATAGCAACAGAAAACTTACAATAGCCTTAACCAATTTGTAAGGTTTTTAGAAAGCAGATGCAAATGTAGATATTAAAGTGCAAACATACAAAATAAACAAAGTAAAACCAACCACAAAACTAAAAGGGATGGAAAGAAAAGATCTTGAACTTTGTTTGTTGAACTATAATTTGATTTTAGTCTTTTTCTGAATCTTGTGTTCTGGGTGATTTAAAGTAATTTCTTTGTGGATTTCTATATATGCTCTTTTTGGTTATTCTCTTGTTGAAAAAAAAAAAAAATTTCTATTGTATTAGCAGACATCTGAAGGTTTTGCAATAGAAAATTTAGTATTTGTAGTTACTTCCTCCACATTCATAAGAAAACTTCTGGTTCATTAAAAGCAGCCGTAAAACACAATCACATGTTTTGGGTTTCATTTAGTAGAGCTTTGAATGTGTATGCATGGTGCTCTGTGATTGTGTACAATTCAACAACTCTGACCAGGATAAAGTGGTTAGTAAAAAATACCCCATAAATTTGTATCAATCGATCTCAGCCAATGCTTTTATTTTTTGGAATGAATATGGTACATCCCTATCTGCCACAGGATGTTGGATGTTGTGGATTAGCTAATTCTGGAGTATGTATGTGTGTGTGTAAACTGAAAACTATAAATGTTTTTATTGTTTTTTTTTTTTTTTTTTATGTTTTCCATCTCCAGGAAATCCCATGTGAACACAAAGACAACATGAAACAAAGAAACCCCAAATTCAGGACCAACTGGGAACACTGGAGCTGTGAGGCAGCAACATTACCTGCTACACCACATTTCTGTCTCTAATTAGATGGTTTAACTATCTATTAACAATCAAAACAGATTCTGTTGAGTAATTTAGATAGCTCAGTTTATGATATATTGATATATAAATAATAATAATAATAATAATAATAATAATAATAATAATAGCAATTATAGTAGAAAAGTGGGTGTAGTAGTAGTAGTAGTAGTAGTAGTAGTAGTAGTAGTAGTGTCGATTTATTAGTGAGTGGCAGGTGCATTGTGCACAGTGTGCAAAAAAATAGGCAAGTCAATAGGCAAGTGCATCGTGCACTGTGCAAAATGATGGAACATATTAGGAAATGTCAGTAAATGTCAGACAAGATATTAATACACATCTGCACCCTTTGTGGTTAAACACCTTAGTTAAGCGGAGGAAACAGAGAAACCGCATGACGTCTTGCCTCATCTTGCATAACGGGGTGCATAAAATTTTACACGTAAGTTCAGTTTAAGAGAGCTTTAGCTGTAAATAAGAGTATATAGTAAGATTTAATATAATTTAGCAATATGCTTACGTTAACATATAAAGTTGCTTATATTTAGTATAAGTTCAAGCATAATTCATGTAACCATTATCATTAGTGCAGTATAGTACTCAGCTTTGCAGAAAACTCAGTGTATAAATGCCATTCACAAAAATCAATAGTCAATGCTTTAAAGTAAAGTGTAGCATATATAAAATTTTGCATTAATTATATTATCACAATGCTTGTAAATGTAGTACATATCAATACTGGTGAGCAGATAAGGCTAATGGATTAGGTAAGGGATTAGAAAAGGGAAAAAAAAACGGCAGCTGTAGAAAACAAGGGGAAATTCGCGGATAAAAGAACAATAGTGTCAGGTCCTTAGGAATAGCATGGACCAGGATCGTCTCCAGTTGCCATTAGAGAAGTTGGAGTATAGTCAGGGGAGACGGAGCCTGGGGAAAAAAGTTTGATCAGTAGTTTAAGATCAGTTTAAGTACAGGTGTCGCGAGTATGAACTGGAAGAGTTATTCAAGGTGGAAATAGAGATGCATTTAAGTAGTCGCTCCAGAAAACAGATATAGATACAGTAGAAAGTGGTGACCATGCACACCATGCAAATGACATCAGCCAGAAGTTTGCCAAGGAGTCACAGATAGGAAAATATAACGGAAAATAAAATAAGCAAGCAGCACGCAGGCAACATGCATTAACTATACTCAAACAGCATATATGCTTATATATTCAAAGCACTGGTAGAAACTCAAGTTAAAAGAATCATATAAAAATATAAAAATGAAAAGAGTAATAGGGTAATAGGCACAACACACCATCAGATAATAAAGAACGTAGGAGAATAGTTGCAATAAATTGTATGAGATCCAGTGCCCAAATCACACAGGAAGTAAGATGTTTCTATGAGCACATGAACTTAAGGTATAGGCAGGATTAGAGTAAGACAGGAAATTCCATATAAAGAAGGATTATGGCATAAGAAATATATTTTGAGAAGATTTTAAGAAAAAATAAGTAAAAAACAAGAAAAAAATTGGAAGAGCATTTGGAAAAAAGAGCTGGTGTGTTAAAACTAAAACCCCGGTTTGGTAAAACTATAAAAATTAATAAATAATAAATAAAATAATAATAATTTTTTAAAGAAAAGGTCACTGCAATAAAGCTGATTTGCTTCTTATCATTCATGAATGGAAGTTTTTAAACTTTTTGTCAATTAATTAAACAGCTAAAAATGATTTAAATATTGAGCCACTTAATGTTGTCTGCTCAGACATGAGTTTTGAGGTCTGAGTTCCAACAATTAAAAAAAACATGATCAAAAGGAAAAACATGTTTTTTACAGTAAATCAAGCCGAGGCAATGGAATGGCAAAGCTATACTCAATAACATGACTCAGTTTGATGGGCCTCAATCTGAACATTGATAATTCTTAAGATGATAAGTGCTCTTAGCTAGTGCTCTTCTGATTGTGTTTTTATAAACTAAAATAAGAATTTTTAAATTTAGGGTTTAGTTGGTGAATAACCCAGCCATTAGGAAAGGCACAAGCCAGTGCACTCTTAGTGCCGGTCCCAAGCCCAGGTAAATGGGAAGGGTTGTGTTAGGAAGGGCATCCAGCGTAAAACATGTGCCAAATCAAATATGCGGATCACAAATAAGAATTTCATACCGGATCGGTCGAGGCCCGGGTTAACAACAACCGCCACAGGTATCATTAGCTAACAGGGTTCCAGTGGAAATTGGGCTACTGTTAGCTGAAGGAGGAGAAAGAGAAGAGGAAGACATCTACAGAGACAGCAGGAAATGGAGAAGTGTAGGAGAGTGGAGGTTCGGGTTGGTACTTTAAATGTTGGTACTATGACGGGTAAAGGGAAAGAGATAGCTTATATGATGGAGAGGAGAAAGGTAGATGTGTTGTGTGTTCAGGAGACCAAGTGGAAAGGGAGTAAGGCCAGGAACATTGGAGGTGGATTTGAACTGTTCTTTTATGGTTTGGATGAAAAAGGAAATGGTGTAGGGGTGATTCTGAAGGAAGAGTAGAGGAAGAGTGTAGTGGAGGTGAAGAGAGATTCTGATAGGGTGATGAACGTGAAGCTAGAAGTTGAAGGGATGATGATAAATGTCATCAGTGCCTATGCTTCACAAGTTGGCTGGAGATGGAGGAGAAGGAAAGATTCTTAAGTAAATTAGATGAAGTGGTGGATGGTGTACCTAGGAAAGAACGATTGGTAAATGGGGCAGACTTTAATTGGCATGTAGGTGAAGGTAACAGAGGTGATGAGGAGGTGATGGGTAGGTATGGTTTTAAGTAGAGGAATGTAGAAGGGCAGATGGTGGTAGATTTTGCTAAAAGGATGGAAATAACAGTGGTAAACACTTATTTTAAGAAGAAGGAGGATAATAGGGTGACGTATAAGAGTGGAGGAAGGTACACACAGGTGGACTATGTTCTATGCAGGAGATGCAACCTGAAGGAGATTGGAGACTGTAAAGTGTTACAGTAGGGGGACAGTGTAGCTAGACAGCATCGGATGGTGGTCTGTAGGATGGTTTTGGAGGCGAAGAAGAAGAGTAGGAGAGTGAGGACTGAAAGAAGAATAAGATGGTGGAAACTGAAGGAGAAAGAGTGTAGTGTCAGGTTCAGGGAAAAGGTCAGACAGGGGCTCAGTGGTGGTGAAGAGGTGTTGGATGATTGGGTAACTACTGCAGGAGTGATGAGGGAGACAGCTAGAAAAGTACTTGGTGTGACATCTGGAAATAGAAAAGAAGACAAAGAGATGTGGTGGTGGAATGAGGAAGTGCAGGCCAGCATAAGGAAAAAGAGATTGGCAAAACAGAAGTGGGATCGGCAGAGTGATGAGAAAAGTAGGCAGGAGTACAAGGAGATGTGGCAGCAGGTAAAGAGGGATGTGGCGAAAACCAAGGAAAAGGCATATGAGGAGCTGTATGAGAGGTTGGACACTAAGGGAGCAGAAAAGGATTTGTACCGATTGGCCAGGCAGAGGGACTGAGCTGGGAAGGATGCACTGCAAGTTAGAGCAATAAAGGATGGAGATGGAAATGTGTTGACTAGTGAGAAGAGTGTGTTGAGAAGATAGAGGGAGTATTCTGAGCAGCTGATGAATGAGGAAAATCAGAGAAAGAGAAGATTGGATGATGTGGAGTTGGTGAAGCGTGTTGTGGATAGGATTAGTAAGGAGGAATTGACAGCAGCGATTAAGAGGATGAAGAGTGGAAAGACGGTTGGACCAGATGACATACCTGTAGAAGCGTGGAGATGTTTAGAAGAGATGGCAGTGGAGTTTTTAAACAGATTGTTTAACAAGATTCTGGAAGGTGGAAGGATGCCTGAGGAATGGAGAAGGAGTGTGCTGGTACCAATCTTTAATCATAAGGGAGATCTGAAGTAACTTTAGTTTTGCTATATCCAGCTCCGCCTCCTGTCTTTTACTCAATGCCACTGTCTCTAATCCATACAACACAGCAGGTCTCAACACAGTCCTATAAACTTTCCCTTTCATTCTTGCAGATACTCTTATATCACGAATCACTCCTGTCACTCTTCTCCACCCACTCCACCCTGCCTGCACTTTCTTTACTTCTCTAACACACTCTCCATTACTTTGCACTGTTGACCCCAAGTACCTGAACTCCTCAACCTTCACCACCTCTTCTCCCTGTAACCGCACCACTCCACTGCCCTCCCTCTCATTCACCCACTTGTACTCTATCTTACTCCTACTGACTTTTATTCCCCTTCTCTACAGCACATATCTCCACCTCTTCAGGCTCTTCTCAACCTGCTCACTACTCTCACCACAAATCACAATATCATCCGCAAACATCATAGTCCAGGGAGACTTCTTTCTGACCTCGTCCGTCAACCTGTCCATCACCACTGCAAACAGGAAATGGTTGAGGGCCGATCCTTGATGCAGTCCAACCTTCACCCTGAACAAGTCTGTCGTTCCCACTGCACACTTCACTGCTGTCACACTGTCCTCATACATGTCCTGCACCACCCTCACATACTTCTCTGACACACCCGACTTCCTCATACAATCGTATGCTTTCTCTAAATCCACAAATACACAATGCAATTCCTTCTGTCCTTCTCTATACTTCTATATCAATATCCTCAAAGCAAATAAGGCATCTGTGGTGCTCTTCCTCAGCATGAAACCATATTGTTGCTCACAGATGGTCACCTCTTCTCTCAGCCTGGCTTCCACTACTCTTTCCCATAACTTCATGGTGTGACTGATCAACTTAATTTCCCTGTAGTCGTTGAGATTTTCGTTGGGAGTGACGAGGATGGACAAGATTAGAAATTACTTTATTAGAGGAACAGCCCATGTAGGATGTTTTGGTGACAAGGTGATGGAGGCGAGATTGAGATGGTTTGGACATGTGCAGAGGAGGGACATAAATTATATTGGTAGAAGAATGCTGAGGATGGAGCCACCAGGTAGGAGGAAAAGAGGAAGGAGGTTGTATGGAGGAGGTTCTTGGATGTGGTGAGGAAAGACATGCAGGTAGTTGGTGTGAAAGAGGCAGATGTAGAGGACAGGGTTGTATGGAGACGGATGATCCGCTGTGGCGACCCCTAATGGGAGCAGCCGGAAGAAGAAGAAGAAGAAGAAGAAGATTTAGTGTTGCTCTTCAATAATAATAAAAAAAAAGTACTTTTTATCAGATTCCTTGAATAATCGATTCAGAAAAGAGGAAGACCAAGGAGCAGTTTATGGATGTGGTGAGGGAAGACATGCAGGTAGTTGGGTTGAAAGAGGCAGATGTAGAGGACAGGGGGTATGGAGACTGATGAACCGCTGTGGCGACCCCTAATGGGAGAAGTCGAAAAAAGAAGAAGAAGGGTTTAGTTGGTAAATCAGCCTCCCATTTTTGGTCTGAAGCTAAAGTTTTTAAAGGTTCTTGGCAAGACATAAGCTTGATGCCAAATCTTTATGGCTAGCAGTTCCTAGGTTTCTATTTTGGTATTTTTCACTGTAGGGTTTAGCTTCATAGAAAAGAAAGCGCAGCCTACAAACAATCAAGTGCAGAGGGCTAGGCTAAATCAAAGATAAGACAATAACAGCACAGAACCTACAAGAATGGAACAGACTGTAAGTTCAATCATTGTGGCTGGTCTCTGTTTTGCTTGTTATATGGTTTTACAAGGGAATGAAGATAGCATACATAAGAAGTGGACTGTCTCTCTTTGATCCATATTGTTATAACACGTGATTGTGTGTGTGTGTGTGTGTGTGTGTGTGTGTGTGTGTGTGTGTGTGTGTGAGAAAGAATAGTATCTAAGAACTGCAATTGGTAAAGTAATTACAATAAATCAAAGAGGAAAAAGATGATTCTTGTCCAACATAACAGCTAGGTAGCTGTGTAAACTATTTATTTCTGATTGTACATGTGTGTTTGTCCAACTTTTGGCTCTGACACACCTACTTATGTAATTAGCAACAGTTAAAATATCCATAAAATGATTAAATATATCACACACTTATAAAGTGATTAATCAGATGAGTTACATGTGAACATTTATTTTTTATTTTACATATAGATTTATTTTATTTAAACTTTTTTTTTTGGTGCATTGAATGTTGTCTGTATTGCAACTGTGCATTCCACATTAGATTTTTTCTTTTTCTGATCTAACTATCAAAATTTATTCCAGGGTAATTTCTCACATGGGTGATGTGTATATATTCATCCGATAATAGTCATACCTTGTATGAAAATTTTGTTTGACAATAAGAATAATGACCATAAAAATTCTTAAACAAATTAGTGGAAATGTAAATGTTGACTTTGTATCATATTATATTTTTTTTTTAACAGACTTTAGAAGGGCCAAGGTTTAAAAATGCAATAGTTTAGAGTGAATTTCTGACATACTCTTCTCATTTAGGTGGCTTTAGCAGTTTGATGTATACGCTCATGCTGTGTGAAAGAAGCGTACTCCATTTCTTTCATAAATTACACCTGTGGGCTAGAAATTTATTGTAACAATTTGTTTGTTAGTAGAAATCATCTTTTCCTCACCTTATAATTATGCAATTTCAATAGCATTAGCATAATTTTCTTGAAACATGCTTTTTCTTAGTCTTGTTTGCTTTTAAGCTGTTTTTTAAAAGCTGTGTGTGAAACACTATTTAAATGGAAAATTATTGTTGTGTTTGTGGGAAAACTGCCAACTAATGTACATATTGCAAATTGATCTAATTGATTTGTTGTTTAATGATCGGCATGGATATATTTTATTGAACTAGCCTGAAACTTGTCTTTACTGAACTGTAACTTAGTATTGACTTTAGACTCCAGGACCCTGGTGTTTGACCTTTGGTCCTTTTTCACACTATATTAATAGTGATAATGAGTGCAGAAAAGTCAAGTAGAGATGGCAAGAGGGGTTGGAGCTTCAAATCATGACTGTATAACTAGGGCATGCTGACCTATACAGCAGAAACCATATTATTTATTTATTCTGATTTATTTATTTTTTAACATTCTGTCCCAGGTATAGCATATAAATCAGTTCAGAAATCTCCCAAATGTGAGCCAATATTCAGGTCTTGTTCATATGTGTTTGCTTAACTTCTGTGTGATCTTTGCCTGCAATATACATTGGGAAAAAGTATTATTTGATACCCTTACAAAGAAATGAACATTGTAGAATTAAAAAAAAGAAGATAAAAAAATGAATAAATTAATATTATAATAGACATTTATTTGTATTTGATCCCTACCAACCAGCAAGAATTCTGACCACCACACACCCAAATTAGTCCCCCACTGTATCCTTTAAATATGTTTATATATATGTATATATATATATATATATATATATATATATATATATATATATATATATATATATATATAGTGAGGAAATTAAGTATTTGAACACCCTGCTATTTTGCAAGTTCTCCCACTTAGAAATCATGGAGGGGTCTGAAATTGTCATCGTAGGTGCATGTCCACTGTGAGAGACATAATCTAAAAAAAAAAATCCAGAAATCACAATATATGATTTTTAAACTATTTATTTGTTTGATACAGCTGCAAATAAGTATTTAAACATCTGTCTATCAGCTAGAATTCTGACCATCAAAGACCTGTTAGTCTGCCTTTAAAATGTCCACCTCCACTACATTTATTATGCTAAATTAGATGCACCTGTTTGAGGTCGTTAGCTGCATAAAGACACCTGTCCACACCATACAATCAGTAAGAATCCAACTACTAACATGGCCAAGACCAAAGAGCTGTCCAAAGACACTAGAGACAAAATTGTACACCTCCACAAGGCTGGAAAGGGCTACGGGGAAATTGCCAAGCAGCTTGGTGAAAAAAGGTCCACTGTTATAGCAATCATTAGAAAATGGAAGAAGCTAAACATGACTGTCAATCGCCCTCAGACTGGGGCTCCATGCAAGATCTCACCTCGTGGGGTCTCAATGATCCTAAGGAAGGTGAGAAATCAGCCCAGAACTACACGGGAGGAGCTGGTCAATGACCTAAAAAGAGCTGGGACCACCGTTTCCAAGGTTACTGTTGGTAATACACTAAGACGTCATGGTTTGAAATCATGCACGGAAGGTTCCCCTGCTTAAAGCAGCACATGTCCAGGCACGTCTTAAGTTTGCCAATGACCATTTGGATGATCCAGAGGAGTCATGGAAGAAAGTCATGTGGTCAGATGAGACCAAAATAGAACTTTTGGGTCATAATTCCACTAAACGTGTTTGGAGGAAGAAGAATGATGAGTACCATCCCTACTGTGAAGCATCGGGGTGGTAGCATCATGCTTTGGGGGTGTTTTTCTGCACATGGAACAGGGCGACTGCACTCTATTAAGGAGAGGATGACCGGGGCCATGTATTGCGAGATATAGGGGAACAACCTCCTTTCCTCAGTTAGAGCATTGAAGATGGGTCGAGGCTGGGTCTTCCAACATGACAATGACCCGAAGCACACAGCCAGGATAACCAAGGAGTGGCTCTGTAAGAAGCATATCAAGGTTCTGGCGTGGCCTAGCCAGTCTCCAGACCTAAACCCAATAGAGAATCTTTGGAGGGAGCTCAAACTCCTGTGTTTCTCAGCGACAGGCCAGAAACCTGACTGATCTAGAGAAGATCTGTGTGGAGGAGTGGGCCAAAATCCCTCCTGCAGTGTGTGCAAACCTGGTGAAAAACTACAGGAAACGTTTGACCTCTGTAATTGCAAACAAAGGCTACTGTACCAAATATTAACATTGACTTTCTCAGGTGTTCAAATACTTATTTGCAGCTGTATCATACAAATAAATAGTCAAAAAATCATACATTGTGATTTCTGGATTTTTTTTTTTAGATTATGTCTCTCACAGTGGACATGCACCTACGATGACAATTTCAGACCCCTCCAGGATTTCTAAGTGGGAGAACTTGCAAAATAGCAGGGTGTTCAAAGACACAGGGTTAGCAGGACCCAGGAATTAAAGCACTAAAGCAATAACTCTTGTTTATATAAACTCCACTTCTGTCTACCTGGGATGGCTATATAAAAATATGCCTTCACCAATAAAGCTTATGAGGTTATCTGCAATATCATTAACAACCATATTTCTTGGCCATGCTTTTCTCAATAGTCTCAAGAAATTCACACAGTGGTGTAGAAAGTATTGAATGCATTGCACAATTATTATTAGAATTATAGATAATTCTTTTTTTTAATGAACAAAACTGCATGTCTTTTAAAAAAGATTAAAAATAAAGGTTTGATATAGAGTCTTTAAAGGGAAGCGATACATTACTTTAAAGTAGATTAGATAAAATTAGATAGGATCTCTGATCATCAACTTTACCATCATGTTTATCACTCTAAGTTTGGTGATCCTGCACCAAACATAATCACCATTGCTTATAGCTATAAGAAGATAGCAGTGGCTACTTACCGCAGGTGAATGTGGCTTGCAGCACTGTAAAAATTGTTCTCAAATGGTTTAAGCAACATGAGAGTTCAAGAGTTCAAGGCCAAATACCACAGTGCACTTAGAAGCATTGTGGAATCCAGGCTTTAAAGGGTCAGAGCTGTTTTAGCAGCACAAGGCAGATCTACACTATCAGGCGTGTGGATTTAATGCTATGGTTGATCAGTTAAATCATAATATGCTTGGAAAATCTAAGGAATGCGAGTGAATGTACATGCAATTTTTTTTTACTTTTGCTTGCCTTCTGGCTGTGTTATCGTGAAAGCATTTAAAGTTGCCTGTTTTTAAAGACAAATGACATTTATTCACCCAGCAGTTAAAAAGAACACCCTATATGAAAATTAGGTGACTGGTAACTTCTAATGTCATTAAGTGCAACTACTTTAATATATGCAACCCTGTATTCTCTGATGCGGTTTTGAACCACAGCATGTGATAGAACTCAGGGATGCTCTATAAAATTCAATCAGACTGTTCAGTCATCTGAATGTACATAAAGTATTATTACAGTAAATCACAAGCAAATAACCTTGGCAGTGAAGGGTCTGCAAATGTGTAAACAAAAGTGCAGTCTTGTTTTGGGATAATTGAAGATAGAAAACAACAGCCTTCCATCTACCATAACAAAAAGCTTCTGCAAAGCTAGGCCATATACACATCTCTCATTTGAATGCTGAGTGTAGCTGGGATTGGTACGAAATGTTTCAGGTGGAGCAGAGAATGAAAGCAGTGGTACACAGGGAACTAGACCATTAAATAGACTTGGGTCCAGATGTGAACATAGAAATGTGTCACAGATGAGGTTTGGCACAGCTTACTGGATTGGTTTAGCTTTGTTAGGAGTGTCAGTCAAATTCCCCCCATGCCATTATGTATGTGGATTTGGCAGAAGGGATGTCACTTATAAGACTCACACACAAAAAGATGGGAGGAAAGAGCTTTCTCATAAATAGTAAAGTGCACCACCACATATTTACACACAGGCTAAATGCAGGAGGTTTGTATTCCAGGCAGCTGTTACATATAAATATTATCTTCACCATATACATATGTGTGAACATGTACATCTCAGATCATACATGCAAGCCCCCATCTTTTCCCCACCAAATAATTAATCCAAATTATTAATTAATTAATAAAATTCACATGTATAGTGTAGTCAACTACTGTCATTTACTAGCCAACCAGTAATTATTAGTAGTAGTGGACACTAACAAAGAATGTATAATTTAATAATAGACAGAGATATATTTTTTTATTAATTTGCTTAGCTTACGAATAACAATATTTGCATTATTTGCATTTTTGCAAACCTACTTTTTACTTCTTTTTTTTCCCCCCAGACATATATGCAATTCCTTGGTACTTTGAAATAAATACCTACATTGGGCTAAAGTAGGTATGAGTACCTATTGCTGTGCAGGACATGCTGTGCATTAGAAGGTACACTGAACTGAAACAAGTATTTAAATATAATTCTAATAGATCAGTTCTTTTTACTTTTAATAGTCACAGTAAGTACAATCAAATGCAAGAATGTTTGTGCTTTTACTCTATTATCTCTACTATCAATTTAATTGGTGTCAAATTAAAGCTGGGGATTTCTACTTTTAACAAAGTACAAGAAAGTGTACTTTGTCCATGTTGACAGAAAAGTATTCATTTCTATTTTAGATTATTTTTTAGTTTTATTTGTGCAGCAAAAACCTGTAAAAACACACTTACATATTCAGCTGATATATTGTACAATACAGCCATATAGATGCTAGTGTATATTAATAATGACATGTCATAGTCCATTATATAAGGAAATCCCAATTCTCAAATATGGATGCATTGGCAGCTTAGCTGAAACTGTAATTGTTGCATTTAGCTTAAGGTTATATTTCTGACCCCCTTGTTTGAAACTTTTGAATTCATACTTGACAACTTGGGACAACCCTGAGTTCAGAAAGTGACATTAAAAGCATTGTTGTTTACAGCATTAGCAGTAAACAAAGCATTTTTTTTTTATTTAAATTAGTTGTTTATATAAAAAAATTTGTATACATCTAATAAAAAAAGACACAATCTGGTTAATTTATAATGCTGACAATACAATCTATAATTGCTGTTTTAAGGACGTAAATATGAGTAACCTTGCAAAGTTTGATGTATAATATGTTAACAAAAGACATGATCCCAGGTACTGTACCCATGTTTTTTTTTTTTTTTCTTAAACAGTTTTTAGCTTGAACTCACAGAGGAGAAAATGGAATAATTCTGACTCAAACACAGCATATGTGCATGCATTGTCAAAGTTGATATATATATATATATATAGCTTAGTGTAAGATGTAATGTCTAAAGTAGTGTCTCAGAGATTGACCTTGAACTTGCATGCAAAACTGATTAAAGTGTGCATTAGTATGACAAAGTATTAAAGTGAAAAAAACTTTTCCAAATGTACTCTTGTACCTGCAGTTCACTGTAAATTGACTGATATATGTTCAGGCTAAAAAAAGCACATTATTTTGCTTTCTTTACTTTAAGCTTCATTGTTTTTTTTTGGTTTTTTTTTACATCGCCCTGGTTTAGACATCCACATAGGGTGGAATAGTTTATTCACAAAGAGAATAAACTTCGAAACCAATGCTGATTCAACACCGAAATGCAATGCAAAATGCAACCCAGGGGGTACAAGCGTATGTTTGCTGACAGAAACCCCCTGTCATCTCACATTTTTATTAACTGCTGAAATTATGCTCACATTTTCCTCTGTGATTTGAGAGTGCAGCAAAAAAGAATCTGGTTGCAAAATTGCTCCCTGAATCTCCCAGAGCCCACGAATCGTCTTGAACAAGAAATAAGCCCATGTTCACATCAGTAAAGGAATCCACATGTGATTTATGAGCCATTTTATAGCTTGTCCAAACACACATTCTACCACAGGCCTTTCTCACAAAGATCCCCAAAATGGACAAGTAAATACAGATACATTCTGGCCTTGGAAGAATAATTTATATCTGAGTTGCACTGATGTCATAAACATCTTGTGTCATTAAGATGTTGTGTCAGGGATTCACTGAACTTCAGCCTTAGTCATCTGTGCTTCATGCTTTTTACCATTAACATGTGCACTCATTTGATCACTGCCTCTTGCAAACCTTTTAGAAAACTGATTTCTGAAACTTTGAATTGCGCATGAGAGACCCTCAACAAGCCAGAAAAATTATGTAAATCACCTAAATTATCCATATCAAATCTTGCTGAACTGTTGGGTATATAAATTTGACACATTATCCAGATTTTTTTTAATATGAAAAGCACTTTCACTCAAACACCAGCTCACTCAATCATGTTTTTCAGGGTAAAGATTATTTTCTTTCTTACTCAAGTTACTTGTAAATGAATATATTTGAATGTATTATTCAGATTAAAACACATAATTTACAGATACATACAGTACAAAAGTTTAGACATCATCTCCTTCAGTGTTTTTTGTTTATTTTTAATTATTTTTAACATGGCACATTAATACATTAAAAAGACATCCAAACTATGAAAGAACACATATGGTAGTATGTAGTAAAGTGTTAGAATGTGTTTTATATTTTAGATTGTCCACAGTAGCTACATTTAGCATTTATGACAGCTTGGCATAGTGACCTATTGGCCTAGCCACCTGAAATGTGTTACTGTTCACAGGTGTGCCTTTTAAAGAGTTTATTTATTTATTTTATGTGCTTTAGACCATAAGTTGTCTTGTGCAGAGGAAGGGTGAGTACAGAGTCTATAGCCCTATTAGTGCTACTACAACTACTGTGTAAATCCATTTAATATACTCTTGAATTTTGGACTGTTTTTTTTTTTTTTTTTTTTACACTGTTTTTCCCCCCTGCCTGTTCTTTCATTAAAGACTGTATTTTTTAACTCTCTGTTTGCATCCTGCATTTGGGTCCTTCTTCCAGTCACATTTTTGACAGTATAACCTGGCTAAACATGGACCCCAAGGATGCATCAAAACGTTGGACTTGCCCCGTCCTAAACTGGCAAGTTAAGGACATACCCAAGGCGAGCGATATTTTGAAGCTTAGCCCTAGGCAGGGAGCAGAGTTTTTAAGGGCACTTCATGCACAAGCTTTGGCATGCTAATTTGTTCCTGATGACATCTTTAGACAGCTGTCCCTCTGGCCCCTGTGCCCTGCTGTGGGGACTGCTCAACCTTAGTCATGTAAATGCTCCCTGGCCCTGCTGCATGACAGAGAATGTGTCAGAATCTGCCTGTCATGCCAAGGAACTCGCTTTGATCCCTAGCCCCGCCGAGGGCACCGCTCCACTCCAGAGTCCCGCCAAGGGTGCTGCTCCGGTCCTCCTTCCAGTCACACTTCTGACAGTATCTTCTATTAGAGCAGTTAATACTTGCAGCTTTAAGTACAATTCTCTCATACTGATCCCTGGACGTTCATGGCGAATGACTGTCTAAAGATTTGAGAATTAGAATTGTTGCTTTCCACAAAGATAGCCTAGGCTATAATATTAGTAACACCCTGAAACTAAGTTACAGTACAGTGGCCAGGGCCGTACAGAGGTTTTCCAAGATGGGTTTGTCATGGAAATATCCCAAAATTATCAAGTCAGACCAGGCTCAAATGAAATCGAACAGAGCAAAAGAGAGAAAATCCTCTGCAGAGGAATGTCCATCACACACGCACACACAAGATGTGAGCGAGAAAAAAGGTACTGTTAGATTTTTATCATGCCCAAACGAAACTTAATTCTTGGAGAGGTTTTCCATACGATCTGTGATGCCCGTAGGCCTTTCTGATCATCTTAACACTAACAGGTACTTATCCTTTTCTCACCCCCCCTTTTATCAGTCCCAAATTGACTTTGGAATGTGCCAGTTGTCATGTACCTCTAACAGAAAAGAGGATGTGAATTCTGTTAGTCACATAGCATGAGAAAAGAGGAACTAGGCAAAACTTGACAGTTTGTTGCAAAGAAACAAACAACTTAATTTTGTAACACTATGTGAGTGTGATTAAAATTTTCCATTACAGGTTCCATTCAGAACAGCCCTCGCAAGTGGGCTTATTCAAATTCTTCAAATTCTCTCTGTGTTTGCTTTCAAGGAGCGGAAGCACTTCCCTGAACATACATTTACATTTACGGCATTTAGCAGACGCCCTTATCCAGAGCCCTTATACATACAAAAGTGCTTTGAGTCTCTAGCAATAAATAAATCTACACTGGTACGCAAGATTACAAACTTGATATAAAAATAACTCTTGAGTTATACATAACAGAGAAACATAACAGAGAAAAGAGTTCATTGTTAGACTGGCTGAGGTCCTTCACAATTTTTCCTGCCCTGGTCCGGCACCGTGTGCTGTAGATGTCCTGCAGGTTATGGAGCTGCGGATGTTACATTCAGCTAAGCGCACCACCCTCCGGAGGGCTCGCCTGTCCTGCAAGGTGCTGTTCCAGAACCAGGAAGTGATGCTACCCATAAGAACGCTCTCAATGGTGCAAGTGTAGAAGGTCTTTAGCACCTGAGAGGATAGTTTAAACACCCTTAAAAATCTCAGATAGTACAGATGCTGCCGGGCTTTTACCAGGGTGTTGATGTGACAGGACCAAGACAGGTCCTGTGTGATGTGAACACCTAGGTACCGGAAACTGTCCACTCTCTCCACTGGGGACCCATTGATGTTTAGCGGTTGGTATGACCTCTCCTTGTTTGTGCTGAAGTCCACTATCAACTACTTAGTCTTGCTGACGTTCAGGAGAAGATTGTTCTCCTGGCATCATCTCTCCAGGTTTTTGATTTCCTGTGGGTAGGCCGTCTCGTCATTGTTGGAGATCAGGCCCACCACAACAGTGTCGTCAGCAAACTTGATGATGGTGGTGGAGTTGGAAGTGGCCACACAGACATGTGTGTACAGTGAGTACAGCAGGGAGCTCAAAACACAACCCTGAGGAGCTCCAGTGCTGAGGGTGAGGGTGGATAAGGTGTGTTTGCCGACCCATACGGCTTGTGGTCTGTTTGTCAGGAAGTTGGAGATCCATTGACACTGCAAGCTGAGTCCCAGGACCTCCAACTTAGAGGTAAGCATAGAGTTGAACGTTGAACTGTAGTCCACAAACAGCATTTTTACATAATTCCCTTTCCTGTAGTCGATGTGGCTCATCAGTGTGTGAAGATGAGCAATGACATCCTTAGTAGTGGTTCTGGCTGTATGTGAACTGTAGAGGATCTAATATGTCTGGTAGTGATGCAGTGAAGTCTCTGACCAGTCTTTTGAAGCACTTCATCATTACTGAGGTCAGGGCTACAGGGCAGAGTCGTTTATGCATGTGGGCTGGGGCATCTTTGGGACAGGAACAATGGTGGACTGTTTGAAGCATGAGGGCACAACATACTGTTCCAGGGAGAGGTTGAATATTTTGGTTAACACCTGTGCTAGTTGGTCAGCGCAGGCTTTCAGAACCCGACCTGTAATGCCATCTGGTCCTGCTGCCTTCCTGGTATTCACTCTACTGAATGCCTTTGTCACGTCATGCTCCGAGATGCTGACCGTGTTTACCTCTCCAGCTCTTTTAGCATGTATGCTGTTTGTGCCACTAGCACCGCTAGCATGGTTAGCTGCAGCCTCGAAGTGAGCGTAAAATTTTTTTAGCTCATCTGCCAGAGAAGCATCTGCATTCACCATTCTGGAAGATGGTGTTTTATAGTCCATGATTGTTCTTAGTCCCTGCCACAGGCTCCTAGAGCAACCATGTGAACTGTGACTCTGGTTACCACCCGTATCGCTGCTTTGTTGACGTCATCAGACCTGTGCCTGAACATGTCCCGGTCTGCATCATCTAAAGCTTCCTGCAGAGCGGCCACTGATTGGTCAGTCCAGAGTGCGATCTCCCTCTGAACCAGAGCTTCCTGTTTCAGCCTTTGTTAGTATACAGGCATGAGGAAGATGGCGGCATTGTCCGATTTCTCAAATGGTGGACGTGATTGTGCCTTGTAGCTGCTCTTGAATTGTGTGTAGCAGTAGTCCAGTGTCCTTACGTCTATGGTGGGGCAGATGATGTGCTGCCGGAAGTTTGGCATTGTGCACTTGAGGTTAGCACTGTTAAAGTCTCCCACCACAATGAGCCCAGCGTCCCGTTGCTGTGTCTTGTGTAAATCCCATATTGCAGTGTCCGTGTCCACTCGAGGTGGAATATAAACGGCACTGACTATGACGAGTTAAATTCCCGAGGTAGTTAAAAGGGGCGAGATTTGATGGTCAGAAGTTCCAGATTTAGTGTTCAGGATAGTGAAAGAGGAACAATGCTTGCCATCAGACACACTCCACCTTTCCTTGACTTACCTTACTCTAGTGTTCTGTCCATGTGGTAAATTGAGAAAAACTGGGCTGGATGGATGGCGTTGTCCAGTACCTCTGGGTTGCAGTACCGAATGTACCTCTGGAACTTGACTTTTGCCCTGAGTTCGTCAAGCTTGTTTTCCAGAGACTTGACGTTGGCTAACAGGATAAGGGAGCCTCGTGTACACATGCCCACAGCCTGTTCCTGACGCTGGCTCGTTTAGCTTGCTGACGCCAGTACGGATACTTTTTTCCTCCCCAGGATCTCGCTTGGCCAGCATGGGTCCAGGGTTAAAAATGGTGAAAAATTAGTAGATTGTACACCAGTAGATATAAAAGTGGATCTGTCATATGTAATGATGACTATTTTATATAACGAGAATGCTGGCTATTAAAATAAATATATAAAATAAACAAAAACGGACAAAGTGTAGCTGGAGCAGTCATGACCGCAGCAGACCTCACTGGTGCCATCTTTGAAAACGCTGACTGGTATCAAGTGCAAAATGCTTTTCCACATGTTACCTTAATGATTGGGCAAAAATTTTTATCAAAAGATTTGGGGCCAATGGTCAGGGAAGCAGATCAGATAAGGTAATAAAAGCCTACAAATAATCATTGCATTTACTTGTCACTGGATAGGAAGTTTTTAAGATATCGCAGAAAGCATTTTAACAAACAGTGGCAACTCAGGTAATGATTAGTAAGCACACACAAGTACAGGTGACATTAGAGTTAGAGATTCAAAGGCCACAACTGAAGAGCTATTCCAGCAAGAGAGAGACCACCCAACAGCTGTTGGACTAGTGAAATCAGCAGGACTAGTGAAAGTTCAAGTGAAGCCAAACACTCAGTTGCCAGATCAGAAACAATATCCTTTGTCACAACAGGCAGTGAAAGACATACAACCAACAATCCAGGGTTAAGTGGCTGCAGAACTACTGATTCCTATAAAAAGCCCTTGCAATACTCCAATCTTTCTAGATAGAAATCCAAATTTAGATGAATAGGGACTAGATCATGACTTAAGACGAGAAAACCAATGATGGCAAAAAATTCGGTGATCTCAGATACACACAATTTACTTTCCAACATAAAAATACTAAGCTTCCTGAAAATACCAAGGGGTACACTGTAATAGACCCTGCCCCTTCTGTGTTCCATTACAGCCATATCATGGACAACAATATACTTACACTAATTATCACAAGTATATACCAAAAGCCTATCAATATTTAACCAAGCACTGGTACGAGACTTAGCAAACTTACAAATTCCAAAACGATTGTTTATGTATTTTGACAGTTTATTAATTTATATTGAATGGGCATCTAGTAAGTAAAAAAAAGCTGCAATGCTGTAAACCAAAAGTCAAGTCAAGTTAAGTCAAAGTAGAAAACCTTGGAATGGTACTTGAGGCACAATGCCACAAAATATCACTAGCCAATGTTGCTATAATTTGAAAGGTACCAAAACCACAAACTTTAAAACAAATGCTGCCATTCCTTGGCATGGCAAGTTAGTAGACTTTGCATTAAGAAAGTGTTAAAACTAATGCCCTGATTTGTTAAAACTAGAATTAATTAAAACCAAGATGTGAAAAAGTAAGATGTTTCTTGACCGGGTATAAGCAAAACAAAGGATGACTTGCAAACAGTGCAAAATCAGGAGATGTGGCAAGAAAAAGGTGTGAAATCTGCAAGAGCTGTTTTTGTGGAAAAAAAGTGCACAATCAGGATTTTTTTGTTGTAAAAGCCGTAGGATATGTAAACTACAATTGTATGGAGGTAAACAAAGCTTCCAAGGAAAGGGAAGAATTTACTAGAATGTGCAAATAGAAGTATGTGTAACGGTTCCAGCATCAGTGTTTATGCCACACCACCAGAGGGAACCATCACCCGAGTACTGAATACTTCTGGCTACATAGGTAACGTCCTTTATTAGCATTCTTAACTCATAGCCATGCTTTACCCAGCACATGTCATCTGTGAAGACCTTTATGTTTTTGGGAACTACTATTTCACACGACCTGAAATGAGAGTCTAAAATAAACTCTATTAAAAAAAATAAAAAAGAAAGACCCAGCATAGGATGTACTTTCTACACCAATAAAGGAAGCATGGTCTGCTACAGATGATGTTGATACAGTTTTACACTGTGGTCATTGAATCTCTCCTGTGCACATCCATCACCATCTGGTTTGGAGCAGCACTAAAAAAGGACAAGAACAGACTGCAGCAAGTACTGCATTATCAGAAAAGTCAGTCATTACTTCATTCCCGTATGTTACACACACTTGCTGCTGTATATTGTTCAAAAGTTTTAAAGTAACCTCTTATCTTACGTGACGCACAATACTGCTATTTAAGAGGTTTTATCCTCTCTGGGACAAGGCTGAATTGGCTGCAATAAAGCTGATTCACTCCTTCTCATTCCTTGATTGGAAGAACTCTTTATTTGTTTATGTATTATTTGAAGTTTTAAATCGTATCAGTATTTAATTGGTGAATAGCTAAAACTGATTTGAACCTTTAGCCACACAGCTGACATGTCCACGTGGACATTCCCTACCTAAATTTAAATGTTAACCGTTGCTGATAAAAGTGGGCTACATACACAATTTAAATATATTTGAAAAGAAGACAGTTTGATCTTTACTGTCCATTATTCAACGTTGATATTGAAGATATGTTCCAATCCAAATAATACACACACCACACACACACACACACACACACACACACACACACACACACACACACACACACTCTAAACCGGTTCTGAAACAGGTGAAAACCTGGCCAGAAGGAGCTACTTCTGCTCTTCAGGACTGTTTTGATTGCACTGACTAGGACATGTTTAGAGAGGCTGCAACCAACGGCGATTCCATTAACTTGGAGGAGTACACATCAACAGCGATCAGCTACATCAGCAAGTGCGTTGATGATGTGACCATCTCCAAGACCATCACTACACACTCCAACCAGAAGCCGTGGATGACTGCAAATGTGCATGTGCTATTGAAACAAAGAGACTCTGCCTTCAAAAAAGGGGACAAGGCGGCCTTAAAAACAGCAAGGGCCAACCTGTCCCGTGCCATCAGAGAGGCAAGCACACACACACAAAGAAAATCCACAACCACTTCCAGGACAGCGGAGACACCCAGCGCATGTGGCAAGGTATTCAGGCGATCACTAACTACAAGACAACATCATCTGCTTGTGACCATGATGCCTCCCTCCCAGATGCGCTGAACGACTTCTACGTCCGGTTTGAGGTACAGAACAACGTGAAGGCGAGGAAGACCATCCCTCCTCCCACTGACCAAAAGCTCTGTCTAACCACAGCTGAAGTGAGAAAAAATCTATGCAGAGTTAACCCACGGAAGTCTGCTGGAGCTGACAACATTCCTGGCAGAGTGCTCAGGGAATTTGCAGAACAGCTAGCAGATGTCTTCACTGACATCTCCCTGAGCAAAAATGTTGTTCCCACGTGCCTCAAGACAACGACCATTGTTCCCGTGCCGAAGAAATCTACTGTCTACTGCCTCAATGACTATCGTCCCGTCGCGCTCACACCCATCATGATGAAGTGCTTCAAGAGGCTCGTCATGAGGCACATTAAGACCCAGCTTCCACTCTCCCTGCACCCCATGCAGTTTGCGTATCGTCCAAACCGTTCCAAGGACGATGCCCTCTCCACAACCCTCCATCTGGCCCTTACCACACTGAGCACTGGGGCCCCTCAGGGCTGTGTGCTCAGCCCACTGCTGTTCACTCTGCTGACTCATGACTGTGTAGCAATGCACAGCTCCAACCACATTGTCAAGTTTGGGTCTAATCAGCAAGAACGACGAGTCAGCATACAGAGAGGAGGTGAAACAGCTAACTGCCTGGTGTGGAGCAAACAACCTGTCTCTGAACATTGACAAAACCAAAGAGATGGTTGTGGACTTCAGGAGAGCACAAAGCGACCAATCTCCACTGATTATTGATGGATCCTCAGTGGAGATCGTCAAGAGCACCATATTCCTTGGTGTTCATCTGGCGGACAACCTCACCTGGTCACTCAACACCAGCTCCATCACCAAGAAAGCCCAGCAGCATCTCGATTTACTGATAAGGCTGAGGAAAGCTACATTGTTCTGTATATAATCACTCCCGGGTATAGTTTTTACAGTTCTCCTCGCACAGTACTGTATAATCAAAGTATACAGTAGGTTTACTGGTCTGCACTGTTTGCACTAGGTTGCACTTGATGCACTTTATGTAGCTTGTGTTGTAGCTCTATGTTGTTTAGTGTAGCACAAGGGTATATATATATATATATATATATATATATATATTCAGTGGAACCCGGTTATGTCGATGTCTTAGGGGGTGCCAAAAAGCATCGAGGTAACCGATGATCGAGATAAACGAAAATCAAAATGGCGGCAATATATTAACGTGCTTGAAATTTCTTTATGTACATGATGTGTGTTAATAAATGAGAATGTGCATGCACGTGTTTTTGGAGGGTTTTTTTACACAACAGCGTTGCCACGATTTGTTTGATGAAGGCATGCTATAAAAATACATACAGTACATGTTTATCTGTCAGGAATCCACCTGCCATGCCCCCTTCGGCCCCCTTCAGCGTGTCAGGTGCTTTCTCGGCCGCTTTCTCTAAAGCTCCGCTTCAATCGCGCACATATGGTGCTCGTTTAGCATCATCACCAGCTCCTATTTAAACTTCCACACTCTCACTGTCCGTTATTGTTGGTATATGTTGGTTCACGGCGGTCGTTGTTATCGCTCATGCGTATCCCGGTACATGCCTTCCCACCGGCACTCTCTCAACGACTGCACTTTTCTTCCCAAAGCGCATCGCGGATTCCCCCCGATCCTGCCGTTGTTCATTCTATGCTTTTGCTGCTCATCCCCCGTTCCGCGCTGCGCTCCTATCAAGCGTGGCTTTCGCCTCCCGTTCAATCGCATAACATTTAACAACAAAAGGCATATGTGCACTAACTAACAGCAGAGATTCACCAGTATACAATACAACACCTGTAGCATCTGTAAGGTTTGATTTTTCTGCCACTTTCGCGAGTTCTTCTGCGGCTGCACAGTGCGGATCGAGATAACCGACGTTAAAAATGGCAAATTTTTCCCCACTTGTGCTCAAGATATCAGGGTTCGGAGACATAAAAAAGTCGACATAACCGATAAAAAATGCTTAGACAAAGTGAGAATTTGGCCACTTAAAAAACGTCAACTTAATAGGGTTGTCGAGTTAACCGAGGTCGAGATAAGTGGGTTCCACTGTATATATATATATATATATATATATATATATATATATATATATATATATATATAAATATATATATATATAATAGATAGATAGATAGATAGATAGATAGATAGATAGATAGATAGATAGATAGATAATTGTCATTGCATTGTACAGGTACACAGCAACAAAATGCAGTTTGGCATCTACCAGAAGTGCAAAATGTAGCTATCGTGCAAAAGTGCAGATAAATATGTGGCATATTTACAGCAAGTGATAAAGCGAAAAAATATGTAAACCATATGTACAGTGAATAAATATAAAGGCAGTAACAGTGCAGAGATGTGTGGACATCATTAAGAAGTACAGAAATGGTTCTGAGGCTATGGCATTGAAGAGGAATGTGCAGAAGTGAAAGGTTACAAGATTATGGCATTTTAGAAGTTAGCAAATTGGATAAACAATCTACTACTGGTTCTGGTGCGTAAGTTTCTGTATCTCCTTCTTGATGGAAGGAGGTTAAACAGTTTATGACTGGGATGTGAAAAGTCCTTGATAATGTTGTGAGCTCTGCGCAGACATCTGCTGTGGTGAAGGTGTTTAATGGCAGGTAGTTGGTTGCCAGTGATGCGTTGGGCAGTTTTGACCACCCTTTGCAGGGCTTTGCGTTCACACACAGTAGAGCCTCCATACCATATAGTGATGGAGTTGGTCAGGATGCTCTCAATGATGCAGCGGTAGAAACTCTTTAAAATCCCCGGGACAGATGAGATTTCTTGAGACTTCTCAAGATGTACAGGCACTGTTGTGCTTTTTTAACCATGGCTAAAGTATTCTGCTGCCATGTCAGGTCCTCAGAGATGTGAACTCCTAGGAACTTGAAGCTGGAGACTCGTTCTACCTCAGTTCCATTGATGTTGACTGGTAGATGTCTCCTGCTGTTGGATTTCTGGAAGTCCACAATGAGCTCTTTGGTCTTCGCGGCGTTGAGGGTCGGGTTGTTGGTGGCACACCATGCTGCCAGATTACGGATCTCTTCCCTGTAGGCCGATTCGTCGTTGTTGTCGATCTGGCCGACCACGGTGGTGTCACCCAGGTCACTGAGCTTAGTGATCAGTACAGTGGAGAGGACTGTATTGAATGCAGAGCTAAAGTCAATGAACAGCATTCTGATGTCGGTGTTGCTTTTATCCAGGTGGGTGAGGGAATCCTCTGTTGACCTGTTCGGGCAATAGGCAAACTGGTGTGGGTGCAGTGGTAGGTGGTAGGCCCGCAGTGAGGTGATTCAGAACCAGTTTCTCAAAGCACTTCATAGCGATAGGGGTGAGTGCAACCGGGCGAAAGTCATTCAGGCATTCGACAGCTAAGTGCTTAGGCACAGGTATTGATGGTAGTGGTCTTCAGGCATGTAGGAACCGTGGCTTGGGCCAATGACAGGTTGAAAATGTCAATGAAAACCTGTGCCAGTAGTATAGCGCATGCTCTGATAACACGTCCTGGTATGCCATCCAGGCCAGCTGCCTTGCGTGCATCCACTCTGGTAAATATATGAATATGAATATGAAGACGTCCGTTGTTGAGAGTGAAAGTAGGCTGTAAGCTGTAGAAGAGTCTGTGGTTGAGGTCAAATGTCCTGTGCTTTGGTCGAAACTAGCAAAAAATCGATTGAGTTCATCCGGTTGGAAGGCACTGCTGGTTGGTTGAGCTCTGTGTTTGTAGTCTGTGATGGTCTGGATGCCTTTCCACATGCGTCTGGGGTCAGAGTTGTGGAAGTGCTCTTCTATCTGGAGTTTGAATGTGAGTTTTGCTTTCCTGATGCCTCTTTTCAGGTTGGCCCTGGCTCTGTTGTAGTCCTCTGCACTGCCAGATTTAAAGGCAGCATCTCTTGTTTTCAACAGGAGACTCCTCCTGGCCATACTTTCACTGTCCTAATAGCTGGTTTCACCCGTTTGATCAGTGGTGTGTCTTTGGGTAGCATGAACAAAGAGAGGTGATCAGACTGACCCAAGTGGGGGAGGGAAATGGCTGTGTATGCCCCAGGTATGTTTGTGTATACCTGGTCCAGTGTTTTGTCCCCTCTGGTAGAGCAGGAGACATTGCTGTGAAAATTTGAAAAAACAGATCTCAGGTTGGAGTGGTTGAAATCTCCAGCAACAACAATAGCTCTTTCGGGATGTGCAGACTGTTGTTTGCTGATAGCTGCATGCAGTTCCTCCATAGCTAGCTTAGCAGTAGCATCCGGCGGAATGTACACTGCAGTCACAACAATGGCTGAGAATTCTCTCTGTAAATAAAAGGGTCTGCACTCAATCATCAAATACTCTAAGTGAACAGAGCAATGACTTTCAGTAACAGTAGAGTCCATGCACCATGATTTGTTAACATAAATGCACAGACCTCCACCTCTGCGCTTACCAGATTCCTCTACCGTCCTGTCTGCTCGAAAAACACTGCGACCCCGAGCTCAATGGCGCTGCTGGAAATGTTGTCGTTAAACCATGTTTTCGTAAAAATCATAATACAATCCTTAATCCATTCGTGTGATGATATCCGGAGCAGCAGCTCATCCATTTTATTTGCAAGAGACCATACATTAGCAAGGAAGATGCTTGGAATCGATGGTTGATGCGGGTTTAGCCTTAGCCTAGCCCTGATGCCGCCTCGCTTCCCCCTCCTTTGTTTATGGCCTCGGCGCTGGTGCTGTGGTCTCGCTGTTGGCCGAGCAGTATCAGCGTTCCGCGGTGTTCGGGCGATTTTCCAAGGGAGTTCAAAGTCAGTTGAAAGCTTGTATCTGTAACTGTGGCCGATGTCTTATAATGCTTGTCGGCTGTATGAGATGAATAAACTGAGTGAATAAACTTGCTGTTGATGGAGAAATTGCTACTAAATCGCAAAATCTGAAGAGACGCTAGGCCTCACGTTGTGCATGCACCGCCATCTTGGTTGTATAGTAGAAATGACAAAAAAACGCCTCTTGACTTGACTTGACACACACAATTTTCAAGCATTTCTTTTATAAAAACAAACGGGCAATAAAATGTAGAACGTCGTATAAAACTGTAAAGGAAGATATATTGTAACTTACAGATGTAAAATTGGCTTAGATTTTCCATCCCCATGCAGATCTCCAAGTCGCAGTTATTATTCAGCCCCCAAAAGATATTTTCCTCATCGCTGGTTTGTGCAAATCTCAGATAACTTTTTTCTTTGTTTTCTTTTTTGTAAACAAAGTCCAGTTAGCACTGGGTTTAGGGTTTTAGCACAGGCTTCACTTCATGAGCATTTTATACTTCCTGGTTGTGAAGTCACCCTGCTGGTAATGTCCTCCTCCAATTTTGATTAATTCCACACATTATTTCAGAGCTTTGACAACGCGGCCATGTTCCCAAAGCGTTGCGATGCACCTTGAGTTCCTGAAAGGGAACTAAGTGTGCCAAGCAAAAATACACCTTTGTGGTAATGTGGTGCAGTGAACATACATAAATAAATACATACATACATACATACATACATACAGTAAAAATTATCTAGCATTGCTTATTATATGATTACAACAAAGCAAATAAAGATAAAACTATTAAATATATTTCTATTTGGAGGTTATTATTTATTACAAGCTTGCATTTGCCAATAGATCAAGACAATCTGAAGCTTAAAATAACCACTGATATTACTATTATTTCTATCCTAGATAATTTGAACTGTTCTTCATTACATTTATATTTGTTAATATAATTTTTGCATTGTACTGCTACAGCTTCTCAGCTCAGGGGCCTGTGGTTTGATCCTGACCATAGGTTTGTGTGGGTTTTTTTTGTGCATGAGCTGCCAAAAAAGGATGCAAGTAGTTGGGTTAGCCATATAAAATTGCCCCTAGGTTTGAATTCACAAATACAATTTTTATTTAAAAAATTGTCAATATAATAGAATATAATAGAAAAAATTGAATTTTGAATAAAAATAATGTTAAAATAAAAAGAATAATGAATGTGCAGGCATATGTAGCGTTTACATTATAGAAGGTAGAAACAATGTTACATTACACAGTAGGCATACCTACCTGTGTGTGTGTGTGTGTGTGTGTGTGTGTGTGTGTGTGTGTGTGTGTGTGTGTGTGTGTGTGTGTGTGTGTGTGTGTGTGTGTGTGTGTGTGTGTGTGTGCTATTAATGGTGTATTTCAACCTTGTGGGATCCAGACCTCACTTCAGATCTACATAAACAGACCTACTGTATTTAGTGAGTCAGCTTGGTGACTATTGCTTTTACCTTAGACCATTTAACTCCTATTACTCTCACAAATTCCTCCTGTTTCTAGTTTAGTGCAAGTAGACTTGTTGAACAATGCTGAAATGATTTTTGCAGTATGATCTTTTGTAAACTTCATGCCCTTCAATTTAATAAGCATAATAAAATGCAATCAAAGGCACACACGAGGATTATATTAGCATAAGCTGTATTGTTTTTAACCTGTACTGTTCATCAGAGATAGCAGATCAATATTGATACTTTTAATACTGGTGTTGTATCGAGAGGACTAATTCCTGCATTAAAATATTTCTTTCTCCTGGGATTTCTTTTAAAAACTAAGTTAGAATATTTACTTAATGTGAAAAGGGAAAAAAATTCTTCCAATGTTAATCTGTTCATTGTACAAATGAATCAACATGCTGTCACTCAGATATACATTTTGGGATGGCTGCATTGCATGGACCTTCTGACCTACAGTATAAAGAGGAAAGGAACATAGAGACATGATGTAACAGTTTCATTATGGTTTGTTTAACAAATTATATTTTGGAAAAAGTTGATCATTTTAAACAATAAATTAGGAAAATTAGAGCAAAAAGTGAACAAAGGAGAAGTGTGGTCTGTTATAGTATATTTTATATTATTAATGATGGCTTTCAGAAATGTTAGTATCGGTATTGATGCTAGTTTTGTACAGTGGAAAAATAAGTATTTAATCCCCTGCTGATTTTGCTGATTTTCCCCTTACAAAGAAATAGAGTCTAGAATTTTTATCACAGGTTTATTTTAGGACAGAGACAGAATATATTTTTTTTAAATCCATAAGAAAAAACCTTTAAAGAAAGGTTATAAATTAATTTGTATTTGATTTAGTAAAATGAGTATTTGATCCCCTACCAAATTATTCTATTTAAACCTCTCTGCCACTATGGGCAAGATCAAAGAGCTGTCAAAAGATGTCAGGGAAAAGATGGTAGACCTCCACAAGGCTATAAGACAATCAGCAAGAAGCTTGGTGAGAAAGAAACCACTGTTGGCACAATAATAAAAAAATGTAAGAAAATACAAGATAAGTCAATGCAAAATATCACCTCACGGGGTGATTTGGAGAAAGGTGAGGGCTAAAATAATTACATGGGAGGAGCTTGATCTCAAGGAAGCTGGGACCATGGTCACCAGGGTTCCTCTGATCAAAAATGCACATTAACAGGACCATCTGAAGTTTTCCAACGAACACCTGAACGATTCAGAGAAGGCTTCGGAGAATTTAATGTGGTCAAATTAGATAAAAATGTAGCTCTTTGGCATCAACTCAACTCACTGTGTTTTGAGGCACAGAAATGCTGAATATGACCCCAAGAACACCATCCCCACTGTCAACCATGGAGGAGGAAACATTCTGCTTTGGGGCAGTTTCTCTGCATTTCACTGTACACATCTCTGTTAATAATTTACATATTTTAATCAATTTAAATCCCAGATAGCAAAAAGAAATGCAGTGTGCACAAAATAATGCAAAGACAAAAGTCAAGTAAAATTGCTTAAAGAAACCTCTGATTCCTTGATGTAAACTGTATTTACACCATTAGTTTTCATACATTTATATTGATATATTTTGCTATTTGCTATATCTTGTTCACTTTATGAGGAGCACCTTTAACCCTTCTTATGTAGGCAGCTATGCAATCATGCAGATACATGGCTTCCATTCAGTTTATGTTCACATCCAATAATAGGGTAAAAATGTGATCTCTGTAACTTTAACTGTGGTATTGTTGTTAGTACCAGATAGGCTGCCTGGAGTATTTCAGAAGTTGTTGATGTCCTGGAATGTTTACACACAGCGGTCTCTATAGTTTGCATCTATAGTGGAGAAGAGAGGAAAGAATGAACAGACTGGTCTGAGCTGAAAGGAAATCTACTCAATAAACACTATTTACAACCATGTAAGCAGAAAAGCATCTAAAAATGCACAGCATATAAACTTTGAGGTGGATAAGCTATAGTAGCAGAAGATCAGGTTCTATACTGTCAGTCTGTGCCTAATTTATTCTTTCTTGACTAAGTCAAACTGGACACCTGAAGAAGAAAAAAGATCTGTTGTCACCCCTCCCTTTTTTTTTAACTGGGTGAGTCTCTGCCCATGTAGCTCATTTACCTCAGTTTAATGAGTAAATATTTAAGCTATTATATGCTTATTTCCTTCCTGGCATCTTAAGGCAATCTGACCATTTTCCACTGACTCATTTATTTTTTATTTTTTTACCATTCCACCATTCTGTATAACTCTGGAGACTGCTTAGGTATGAATTTTAAAAGAGCTCACCATTTTCTGATCAAGAGATCATCTTCTCTGTTGTGGCACCTAGGTGGTGGAATTAACTTCCCGTAGATGCCCGAACAGCGGAGTCTTCAAGTGACTGGTGAAGACCGTCTCTAGGTTACGTATGTAACCTTAGTTCCCTAAGGGAACGAGAAGCACTGGAAATGCTTCCATATTGCTCAGGCTCTGAATCACGTGTGACATCCAGCCAACAACAAAGTGCGACATCACCGGCGGAGTGACCTTATGACCAGGAAACTACAAAATGCGCATGCAGTGGAGCCGACGCTAGCTTCTGAAAAAGAAAAGGGAAGCAGGGAGTGTGGCTTGGAGACGCAGCGTCTCGTTCCCTCAGGGAACTAGGGATACGTACGTCACCTAGAGACATTCCTTTTCAGGATCTCGAGCTGCGTCACAGCGCTTTGGGAACGAGTGTCCAATTATGCCACACTCACTAGTCTTTGCCTAGTGTGTGAGAGCACAACCAGATCGCAGGACAGAGGAGCTGGGAGTGGCTCTAAGGTTCTGTCGAAGAACCTGACAAAGGTTAGCGGGGGGACCAGCCCGCAACGTTGCAAATGTCCTGGAATGGGACTCCAGCAGACTAGGCTGTAGAGACCGCCACACTCTGAGTGGAGTGAGCCTTGACCCTGAAAGAGGTGGGGAGACCAGAGGACTCATATAAAGATGAAATAGCATCCACAATCCACCTACTGAGATTCTGCTTGTTGGCAGAAAACCCTTTCCTATAGGGGCCATAGCAGACAAACAGCTGCTCCGACTTCCTCCACACACTCATCCTGTGGACGTACGTGTCCAGTGCCTGCACCAGACATAGTGGTCAGGGGCTTGAAAAGGAGGAGGGTAGAATGCCTGCAGCACGACATGTCATGAAGAGCTGTATGTAAAACCTTAGGTACATACCCTGGTTAAGGGTAAAGGAAGGCACTGGGCATGCCTAGGGTAAACTCCAGGAGAGACGGGCCACGGAAAGAGCCTGTAGGTCCCCGACCCTCTTTAGGGAGGATATAGCGCCAGAAGGAAAGCAGTCTTAGTAGACAGATACCTAAGGTCCACCTCGGCCAATGGCTCAATAGTTTAAACCTTTAACATCTGCATATTAATCACCGAATGGGCCCCACAGTTTACACTTATATTGAGGAGTTTCATACCATAGTGTCATACTACCACACCAAACAATGTCTTTTCTTTTATCCTTAATATCAAAATGATCTCAAAATTTTCCGTTCTTTGTTTTCCAAACAAGAATGCATATTATATGCCACAATATAACTCTGTATTAACACAAGTTACCCTTTTAGGGCTTATGTCCTGACATATTAATGTATCTCTGCTTTAATGCTGTCTTTCCTTTCATGCTTAATATCATATTGATCTGCTCTCTATACCTCAAAGAATGGTGCACGTTATATGATCATGAACTGTACCGTACTGTTTTTTTATACACTTTGTATACACTTTGGTTTTCCAAACCAACCATAAACATGTTAGCAGGCCACAAAATGAAGAAACAAAGAAAGGTTCTCCCTCCGAAAGTTCATGCCTGGCATTGGCCATTCCACCAAAGATGGGGGTTGCTAGGGGACATTTAAATGTCCTGAACCCCCACCAATCGTGGCTCAAGAATCTTACTTAGAAATGGAACTCAAACCCTTTGATACAGATCTTCCAGCAAGCTTTACCTCTAAGAACTTCTCCTACTCTGATCTTCAGGAGAACCTGGCAGAACATCTAACTGCCTTCTAACTTACTCTTAAAGAATCTCCTTTTGTCTACTGCAGCCGGACTCTTGTTTAGCAACAAAGCCAATACAAGAAACTGTTTTACCAACTATTTAAATGCGTGATTAAGCTCAAGCCCCTTTATTAAGGTGGATTTAAATTTCTTAATGATACTCATTTAGGTTGTGGTCAATTTGAAGTTTAACTTGCCATTCCTTTTCTTCCTTTCACTCTCTTTCTTTTTTTCCTTCTCTTCCTCCCTCTACATATTCTTAATTTTTTTTTATGTATGTTTGCGTAGTTTAGTTCTATGTTGCGTGGTTACATTCATTAAATGCGGTATGGTCATAAGTGAGTGTCTCTGAGAGCTTCTCACGTTTCAAAGTCACTGCAATACTTTGATCTTGCTACATGTTAAATTACTTGTACGATACAAAGTAAAGGGGGGGTTGTGTCTTTCTTGGCTGGGGAGATAACCCTTCTGTATAATTAATAAAATATTATACTATCTGTTTGGTGGATGAACAAATAATTGCAACATTAATTCCATTACCGTTAATTCTAAATGTGGCGTTGTGAACTCGTAATTTGTACCGACTACGCCAAATGTGGCGATGCCAACTTGTAATTTGTACCGGCTACGCCAAGTGCGGCGTTACTAACTAATAATTTGTACCGACTTCGCCACCCGGGGGCTATTTCCGGGACTGCCCTCAACTTTAAAGCACACAGGTTTATCACGACTGGGTCAGGTATCAGACCAGAGTTGAGTAAATAACAAAAATAACTTTATTTAAAATAATTAAATTTTATTCACTACATCAAATAGTAAAAACAGAAAAGAAGACAAACACTTCAGGGTGGGAGAAGGCCTGATGACCTAAGCAGAGAGCACACAGGGTCCTAAGCAAAAAGAACACTCACACGTGCACACACGCACCACAGCACACCACACCTCACTGTGAACACTGCACTGCAATCAGGTAAGGAACCCCCCACCACAAGATGCTAATCTGCTGCCACTGGCCACCCCACTCCTGAAGGCAAAAGAAAAGACAGAAAAGTAATTTAAAACACAACTTATAACAAGCATCGCATTACAACAGCCTGGCTCTCGACACAGTCAACAGCCCAAAAACTGTCCGTTACTTGATCCTCACAGAGGCACATGAACAGAGGAAAGGCACTTCACAGATACAAAAGGAATTAGAAAAAAAGCACTACACTTAATAAGAAAACAAAAAAAACATTATACCACAAATTCAAACTAATAAAAAAAAATAGAAATCAAAAGAAATGGATTCCCATTAAAGTAGGGAAACCTCAACCCAATAAGGTTAGGAAAATAATAAACAAAATAATAAAGCTAATACAAAAATAAATGATTAAATCACAAGACAAAGAATCAGGTAATGACTACCCTGTAACACGCCACTTCTAAATCAGGTACTCACACTACCGTTGGAAATCAGCACCATGCCCCCGGTCCAGCTGATCCTGCAGGTAGTTAAATGCTGCAACAAGAAACTGTTAGCATACAAGAGCAGCAAATTGTTAATCAGCTGGTGCCAAATGGAAGTAACACGGAGCTCCAGGGAACAGGAAAGTAAATTAACAATGTCCGGCTAAACCCAGCGAAGCAGACAACGCGGAGCGAAGCAGGCAAAGCAGAGCACAGATGATGTAGCGCAGAGCAGCTGCAGTCTGGAAAAAGCAGACAGTCAAGCCAACATCAAAGCGGTGTAAACGATGCACATAGCGCAGGAAAGCCACACAGCAAGCGAAAAGCCCACTATAGCAGCCCACTACAGCAGCCCACTACAGCAGCCCACTGTAACGTCCCTTGCACATTGACCCGCACCTTAAATAGGGAAAACACACTTTAATCAGCTGATTGTTAAAGCCCATATATCGTTAATAATAACGTCAGCGTCAACACATACCTGTACGGCGACTCACGAGGCACGGATGCAGACGTTAATTAAGCACGTCTTCCTAAACACTTACTGTAGCGACTTCCCCACAAAGCTCCTCAGTCCACCCTTAAATGAAATAATTTCATAAAGACCCAGTGTGATAGACAATAATATTACAAAACATTCACTACCAACAGCTCCCACCTTGCCACTATCCGCACGTAAACCCGGAAGTACGGCGGCTCGCTCGCGGACAAAGAGCAAACGCACCCACAACACAAACCGAAACGACTTTATAGGCAGGTAAATGAGCATAATCAGCCTCAGCTGACTAGATGACATCAGACCATACTACTACATAAAACTTCATTTAAATATTTATAGTTATTTATAACCCGTTAGAATTACTTATAGATGTTTCGCTTTTTGCGAAGTAAATTTGCTACAGCACAATAGGCCGCGATAGTGGACACGTAACAATTCAGGGTTGAAGGAGCCAACCCTGTGGCAAACTGTTCCTGGAGGAACTTCAGCACTGAACCAACCGGGCAGTTAACTGGGTCCAATCAGGGGTGCTCGCACCACGCAGCAAACAAGCGCCATTTAGCGGCATATGACCTCCTGGTAGAGGGAGCTCTGGATTGAAGGATGGTCTCCATTACCTAATTAGAGATTTTTGGCAACCCCTCAGGTCTGGGAGGAAGTGTTTCAGAGCCAGAAACACGCCCAGCATCTTCAAGCAGTTAATGTGCCACGTAAAAATGTAGCTTGTTCCACCAACCTTGGGCGGAGCGACCACTCATGACCGCTCCCTACCTCGTGAGGGATGCATCCATTGTTAACATTACGTGATGACAAAAAGCTCCCAGGACAGGGCCCTGAGACAGGAATGCAGGTTCTTTCCACATATTTAAGGCTCAAAGGGCTCGCCGCAAGACCTTGATAGTTCGGAGTCAATTGCCCTTTCGGGAGAACCCTCTGTCTCTGAGCCACCACTGGAGGGGTCTCATGTGCAGAATACAAAGTGGAATCACATTTGACGCTGCTGCGATGAGACCCAGCAGCCTCTCAAACTGCTTTACAGTGAGTAACTGACTTTCTCTCACTCTCTTGACTGTCATGAGGATAGCTTCGAGCAGCGGAAGACAGCTGCGGCTGCATAACGGTCAAGTCCCATATGACACCTTAGAAGGTGGATTTCTGTACTGGAGAAAGCACACTCTTCCTGGTGTTCAGTCTTAGCTCCAGCTCCTTCATGCAGGCGAGAACAACATCTCGATGCCGGACTGCCAGAAGCTCTGATTAAGTTAATATCAACCAATCATAAATATAGTTCAGAATGCGGATGCCCGAAGCCTTAGTGGGGTCAAAGCCGCAACAATGCATTTTGTGAAGGTGTGGGGTGAGAGCACAAGGCCAAACGGGAGGACCAAATATTGGTAACCTTTGCCTCCGAAAGCAAACCTCAGAAACCTCCTGTGAGCAGGAAGGATGGATATGTGGCAGTATGCGTCCTTTAGATCTATCGTGACAAAACAGGTCCTCAGATTTGATCTGAGACACGACCTGCTTGAGAGTGAGCATCCCTAACCTGAGCCTCATAAGCAAGTGGTTCAAGGAGCGTAGATATAGGATCGGACGCAATCCCCCCATCCTTCTTTGGAACCACAAAGTACTAGCTTTAAATGCCAGATTCTCTGAGTAAAGGAGGGACCACCTCGATGGCCTTCTTTCTTAAGAGTGTGTGTACCACCCATTCCAGGACCAGAGCCTGCTCTGGCCCCACCAGAGTGGGAAACACCCCGTAAAGCAGGGAGGAGAAAACCCGTACTGAATTGAGTAGCCCTTCTCTAACCTGTGCAGGACCCACTGAGATACTTCTGGCAGACTTCTCCAAGCTGCCAGGATGTCTCTAAAGGGAACCTCAGAACTCTCGAGGGTGGCGGGTCTCCTCAATCTGCTATGAGGCCAAGCGGAGGTGGAGGGACACACCCGCTGATGGTGGCTGTGCCCTGAAGCACATCCTGCGTCAGGGTTAACACCCTGACCTCCTGGTGGCACTGAGGAGGGACGGGCACCGTGTAATGAGTTATACACCGCCCTTCTAAGGTTGAGGCTCACTGGTTGTCAGGGGCTGTGCGCTGCGGCCCGCTTTCTGGAGAGGATAACCCTTAGGACCGCCGGCTCCTTGGGCTTAGGCCTACTGCTGGGGCTGCGCCCACCAATGTTCATGCAAATTAAACTTTTACACTAAAGTTTATAGGTAAAATATATATTAATCATACAGCTTTCTAAAAGCCATTTATCCCATGGTGTGTATTAAATTTGGGCACTTCACCGGCTGCTAGCCAGCTTGATAAGTTTATAATCATGATGAGGGGGAGGGCAAAGCACAGTAAGATGCTTATCTGGAATGGGCATTTGAAAAATTTGGTGGAAAGTCTATCTTAATCAGTGGGCACTGCCGGGATTCCTGGTGGTGCCAGTGCAAGTTCATTAATGCTTGACAAACGAATATAAATTGTACTATCTTAGCAAGGCTTACTATTAACCTTGCGATAAATGCAGTGATGCCCCAAGCACTGACCTTCAACGAGCAAACCAATAGAAATAGTAAGCAGGGGATGGGGGATCAGGTCAACTGGTAATTTTTTAATGTAAATTATAACATCCATAAGTTTAATATACAATATGTTGTAACATATGCTGACTGCAGCTGGCAACTGTGGCATGAAATAACTATCATTGTACTCTGTAGCCTTGTACAACTGTCATTATTTTACTGTGAGCAACTGCAACCCAACAATTTCCCTAGAGGATCAATAAAGTATTCTGATTCTTCTGATTCTTATGATTTATGATTATGATTATCTGTATGGGCTTTTTTCTCAATGTTCATTATTACCAATACTCGATTGTGCATGAAAAGAGATTATGTAACTTTGGGTTCATGTAGCATTGTACTTAAAATCATAAGGCTGCTTCCTAACAGCTATTAGTCAATCTACATTTTGGCATGTTTACAGTACTTATATAGATTTTTATAATAGGAACACCTGTTATTCATGCAATTATTCAGTCCGTCAATCATGTGGCTGCAGTGATTAACATAGCAAGTTAAAAGCTTCCATTAATGTCTCATCAAATGAGGGAAAAGTGTTATTCAACTATGCTATAACCTCAACCATAGTATCTTTAAGTAATATGACTTCAACCATTGTAAGGTTGTTGTTATCAGCAAGACTAGTGTGAGTATTTTAGAAATGACTAATTTCTTCAGTGTTTAACACACAAAAATCAATAAAACCCATCCGATAAACATCAGATCTGTAGGTAGAAAATCCTTGTTGATGAGAGCAGACAAAGAAGAATAGCTGAGCAGGTCTAAAGTCAAATAACAACTCTTTATAACTGTGGTTATTGAAACGTACATAATAAAAAAATGCACATGTTGAATCTTGAAGAAGACTACATCAGATTTTTTCCTGTTAAAACAGGAGGCCACAGTGGACAGTCTAGGCTTATGATTCTTTTCTAACAACAGTTCAGGCTAGTAGAATGTTGTAAAGAATGTTTTCTTGGAACATACTATGCCTCTTAATAAAAATCAGCCATTTATTTAATATCACAGCTTATAAAAAATATTTTTATTGACCTTGCATCCTTATATGGGAAAAATGTATTCATTTTAGATGACATAAGCATCATGTGCAAATACGCAAATAGTCTCTAACTGACCTTGTTAATGGATCTTATTCCAATAACACATCTTTGGGATGAGGTAAAACAGGATTTTTTTCCTTATAATTGATTTTGCATGTTAAGAATTATTTTACACACTTTTGTGACCAAACATGCATCAGAGATGCATGTTTGGTCACAAAAGTGTGACCAAACATGCATCTCTGATGCATGTTTGGTCACAAACATGCATCAGAGATGCATGTTTGTGACCAAACATGCATCAGAGATGGAGGATTTTACCTGATTTCAGTTTTGTTCTTAGATCAATGTGTATTTCTTTCTAAGGCTTCTTTATTGAGATAATATCTTAATACATATTAAGAAATTGTGGTAAAGTTTACTGTGGTAACGTTACCAACAGCAGTATCAATTATCATTGCAAGACAACAGAACAATAGATCTGCTTGAATTAAGAGTCAGAATAATGGTTTTATGTAGAGCAATATGATCTGTGGGAGTACCGTGATACTGAGACCATGTCTTCACAAATCACACTGACAAAAGACCTTCCGTTCAATGAAAATCTTGAACAAGTAAACACATTCATCATACGACAAAAGCATTTTTTGATTTCCTCTTTCTGCTAGTCATGAATGAAAATCTATTTCCCACTGTACCTACAATCTCTCTCTCTCTCTCTCTCTCTCTCTCAACCATCTGAATCACCAACAGAAAAGTATGCTTATGCTTTTGCATAATGGTGGACATTTTTAGATTAAGGCCATGAGTCATAAAGCATAAATCTTACAACTTCTGGTGGAAAAAATCTAAACTCCAAAGTTAATTACAGCATTCAAGGTGCACCTACATGTGTGTGCCTGTGTGTCACAAGTCTTTATTAGCATAATTATCTATGAACTTTTAATGAAGTCATGTGGGAATTCACCTCCATAAACTGGGACTAATCAGCTTGCAGGGTTTACTGTACAATTCAATGACCATCACCTCATACCCTGAACCAAAAATATGCATTTGCATTGCTATATTGAATGCATGCAAATGACTGTAAATTTACAGCACCGACTGCACTAAATATAATACTGTGCTGCTAACTAGAATGATAATGCAGCCAGATGAATTTGAAGAAAATTACTCGTACTTGCTCTGGGGGAAAATAATGTATTTTAGAAAAAGACAGATGCTAATCTGGAGTCATGAGGGCAAAAAAGCTTCAAAGTTGTATTTTCTTTCCTCTATTTTTTAAATTAAAATATCAGTAAATTGTGTTCTGCTTTACTGCGTTTTGGTAATGATTCTACATGTCTCTGAATCTGTACAAAGCACATTGTTCTTCTTAGATATTCCTTCAGTTGGTATACAGTATTCATGGTGTGCTAGAAAGCCCTGTCTAACACCTCAGTCTAATAGTTCCCATGCATATCACTTGACGTCTGTTGTTCCCCATTCGGAAACGTCGAGCTGCATCGCAACGCTTTGAGAATGCTCTTGCCTTGTCCATGCTCTGAACCATGTGAGAAATCTGGCCAATAGGCAAAACGTCACGTCATCAGCGGGGGACGTTGCGTAAACCAGGAAGCTACAAAAAAGCTTTGTGGTGGTAGCGACATTAGCTTCTGCTTGTACAGGTAAGTGCTTTGTGTTTGTTCCGTCTGCGTGTTCCTGCTTTCCCCACTTCATTTTTTTGGGGGGGAAATACAGTTGTGTTCAAAATTATTCAACCCCCAATGCTGTAAATGGTTTTAGGGAATTTAGTGTACATTTGTAATTGTATTCAGAATGAAATCCTACAAGGACTTCTTAAAGAACCATATGCAACTAAAATTACATCAATTAGTTTTGTAATACAGTAGTAAATGTTTCTTTTGTGAATTCTTCATTGACATAATTATTCAACCCCTTAAAGACTACCACTCTGAAGAACAGAGGTTCAATGAAGTGTTTTCAATCAGGTATTGAAAACATATCATTGGATATCAGGGAGCAGCAATAAAGCCTAATAAGCACCAATTAGGCAGCTTTAAAATGACTGTGATACTCAGCTCCTTCTAGACATTTACTGGTGTGGTTACAAACATGGTGAGGTCAAGAGAATGGTCCAGGAAGACAAGAGAACAGGTGATTACTCTTCACAGGAAGGGCAATGGCTATAAGAAGATTGCAAAGATGTTAAATATACCAAGAGACACCATAGGAAGCATCATTCGCAAATTCAAGGCAAAGGGCACTGTTGAAACGCTACCTGGTCGTGGCAGAAAGAAGATGATGACTTCGACTGCTGTGCGCTACCTGAAGCGTAGAGTGGAGAAAAGTCCCCGTGTGACTGCTGAGGAACTGAGAAAAGATTTGTCAGATGTGGGTACTGAAGTTTCTGCTCAGACAATACGGCGCACCCTGCGTAATGAAGGCCTCCATGCCAGAACTCCCAGGCGCACCCCCTTGCTGTCCCCAAAGAATAAGAAGAGTCGACTGCAGTATGCCAAAAGTCATGTGGACAAACCACAGAAGTTTTGGGATAGTGTTCTGTGGACTGATGAAACAAAATTAGAACTGTTTGGGCCCATGGATCAACGCTATGTTTGGAGGAGGAAGAACAAGAAAAGAACACCTTGCCTACTGTGAAGCATGGCGGGGGGTCAATCATGCTTTGGGGCTGTTTTGCTTCAGCAGGTACTGGGAAGCTTCAGCGTGTGCAAGGTACCATGAATTCTCTTCAGTACCAGGAGATATTGGATGACAATGTGATGCAGTCCGTCACAAACCTGAGGCTTGGAAGACGTTGGACCTTTCAACAGGACAATGATCCCAAGCATACCTCCAAGTCCACTAGAGCATGGTTGCAGATTAAAGGCTGGAACATTTTGAAGTGGCCATTGCAGTCACCAGACTTAAATCCGATTGAGAACCTCTGGTGGGACTTAAAGAAAGCAGTTGCAGTGCGCAAGCCTAAGAATGTGACTGAACTGGAGGCTTTTGCCCATGATGAATAGGCGAAGATACCCGTAGATCGCTGCAAGACACTTGTGTCAAGCTATGCTTCACGTTTAAAAGCTGTTATAACTGTAAAAGGATGTTGTACTAAGTACTAAGATTGAATGTCACTTGGGGGTTGAATAAAACTGATAATGATGTGAGCTCAGAAAAGTCATTTGTGGTTATTTCATTATAAATGTTATGTTATATTTGTCTGACCTACACGTGCCTCTTTGATTTAATTGTAAGCAGGATGACTGAATGATCATAATACAATGTCAAACCGACCAAAACAATCAATTTCAGTGGGGGTTGAATAATTTTGAACACAACTGTACCTGCAGCCGATGTGTTTTTTGCTTAGGATCATGCTTAGTCGGCTCTCAAGGGAGTCGGCTATTAACATTTTACCCATGTGGCTATGCGCTCCCGGCTGCTGGCCGAGCTCCCATTCCCCGGGGAGAGCGCTCGTTCGGTGGTTCCTTCTCCCGGTGCATATAATACGGTGCTCCGTATTTGTTTCTCCGAGGTGGGAGAATTTTCGCGGCTCGGTCCTGCTTCGCCGGCAGTTGCGTGGCTCGCAGGCGGATCTGGCAGAAGGCGTAGAGTCAGACGAGTCCTCTCCAGCCTCCCCCTTGCTCTCTCTGGGAAGCCAGCTGCTTCTTCTCCCGGTGCAAACAGCGTGGTGTTACATGTCTCTTTCTCCAAGGGGGAAGGGATGGTGGATGCTAGCGAGCCCGTTAACTCCTCACAGCCTGTGCTGTACGAGGTGCTCCGTGAGGTCATGACACGACCTTGTCCAAGCTCAAGCTAGCTTGGCCGGTTGTGGGGCAGAGGCAGCGCGCAACCAGTGAGCTGGATGAGCGTTTCCTGCGCCCTGCGTCACAGCCTCAGTGCCTCCCCGACCTGCACACAGAGGTGTCCAGGTCTTGGGAGATCCTTATGCGGCACATGCTTTTTTCAACGATCCTCGCTGTACACGAATGTAGTTGGGGCTATGTAGTGCGGCTACATGATGCCGCGTGTGGGAGAGACAATAGCTAGCTATCTCTTCCCAGGTGGCGCATCGCTGAAGGCTTCGGTATGCCTACAGAACGCCACTTTGGCTCTAGTAGGTAGGGCTACGTGGCAGGTCAGGCTACAGGTGGCCTCCACACGATGAGTGTGTTGCAGGCATACCAGGCTGGCCTGCTATGAGAGATAGTGAGGGCTTTTCTTCTGAATTTCCCGGTGGCCCCTCCTGGCCTGATCTGGTGACGCTGTAGGTAAGGGCGATTGCTGGCGGGCTCATGAGACCACGGCGGCGTTTTTAGTGGTACTTCCCCGGTCTGCTCCCCGTTTTTCCGCCCGAAAGATTGCTGCAGATGGGGAAGATCTGCCGCTTCTCAGGAGGTGTTGTCATCTTCTGAGATCTAAAAGACGCATACAGGGGGTTCCTGAGGTTTGCCTTCGGGGGCGAAGCTTGCCAATATCGGTCCTCCTGTTCGGCCTAGCACTGTCAACCCTAACATTCACAAAGTGCGTGAATGAGGCACTGACCCCGCTGAGGCTCCAGGGCATCCGCATTTTGAATTATATCAACAATTGGTTGATATCGGCTTGATCAAAGCTCCAGGCAGTTTGGCTTTAAGATGTCGTTCTCGCCTGCATGGAGGGACTGGGCTAAGACTGAACGGCAAGAAGAGTGTACTTTCTCCAGCGCAGAGAACCACTTTTCTGGGCGTGGTGTGGGACTCGGCCAGGTTGCGGGCACGGTTGTCTCCCCCCTGAATCTAAGTCATCCTCACTGCAGTCAGGAGGGTAAGAGATGCCCTTCACTCACTGTGAAGCAGTTCCAGAGGCTGCTGGGTCTTATGGCGGCAGCGTCCAGTGTGATTCCTCTCGGCCTCCTCCATATGAGACCCCTCCAGTGGTGGCTCCGGGGCAGAGGGTTCCAGGAGAGGAAATCCATATCATACCATCAAGGCCCCGTATTAGGAACTCCTTGTAGTCACATAACGCTAATGGACGCTTCCCTCACAGGGTGGGAAGCGGTCATGGGTGGCCACTCCGCACGGACAATACAGCAGTAGTCTCTTATATCAACCACCAGGGGGGTCTCCGGTCTCGCCCCTTATACAAGCTGGCACGAGAGGTCCTCCTGTGGTCCTGTGGTCACTGAGAGCCATTTACATCCTGGGACGGTTGAATGCAGACACCTTGTTGAGGGAGGGCAGTGGAGTGGTGTGGTTGCAGGAAGAAGAGGTGGAAAAGGTGGAGGAGTTCAGGTACCTGGGTTCAACAGTGCAAAGTAAAGGAGAGTGCTTTAGAGAAGTGAAAAAAAGAGTGCAGGCAAGGTTTGAGTGGGTGGAGAAGTGTGACAGGAGTGACGTGTGTTAGAAGGGTATCTGCAAGAGTGAAAGAAAAAGTTTATAGGACTGTTGTGAGACCTGCAATGTTGTATGGTTTAGAGACAGTGGCATTGAATAAAAGACAGGAGGTGGAGCTGGAGGTAGCAGAGCTGAAGATGTTGAGGTTTTCATTGGGAGTGACAAGGATGGACAGGATTAGAAATTCTTTTATTAGAGGGACAGCGCATGTAGGACGTTTTGGAGACAAGGTGACGGAGGCGAGATTGAGATGGTTTGGATATGTGCAGAGGAGGGACAAATACCTTCAAGCAAGCAAGGGTCATTCCTATCTTCAATTCAATTCAATTCATTTTTATTTGTATAGCGCTTTTAACAATGAACATTGTCTCAAAGCAGCTTTACACAGATAATGTGATGATTAAAAGTAAATATGTTCTTTGTAAGTAAGTTTGTCCCTGATGAGCAACTGTGGCAAGAAAAAACTCCCCGAGATAGCATAAGGAAGAAACCTTGAGAGGAAGCAGACTCAAGAGGGAACCCATCCTCATCTGGGTTGCACCGAATGTCCATTTGAAGCAGATATACAATGTTGCGGGGTACAGTGATGATGATCAGAAGCGAACTGTATCCTGAGTCAATGTAGCAGACTGTTGACATTAACTACAGTCCAGTCCATCCTCAAAGCTCCTGTTCTTACTCCGGAATTTCATGGAACCACCCAAGGTGTTGATGAGAAACCGTCCCAAGCTGCACAGAGTTTCCTCCAGTCGATGAGAACACTATCCAGAGCCAGGCCTGGACGAAGTGGGAAGATCCACGGAGGGGAGAGGGGCAGGAACAGTGGTAACTGGAGCCTCAGGAGCATGTTTAACTCGACCGAGAAAGAGAGAGAGAGAGAGAGAGAGAAGAGGGTGACAGGAAGAGAAGGATATGTATTATTAAGTGTCCTTATTGTTGTATGAAAGTAATGTCACTGTGCAGTTTGGACTCCGGCAAGACTCGCTATGGCAGCATAACTAAAAGGGAGAACCAGAAGGTAACACAGACATGAGGGATCTCTGGGATAAGAGATGACCCACCACACCACCGTCAACAAACTTGAGTGAACGTGTGAATGTGAGGGGACGACAGCATACAAATATCCCAGTTCACCAAACATTCTATATCCATGATCCCTCCAGATCTGAGCCTTTACCTAAGAAATAAATTCTACTGATCAAAGGCTTGACTAAATAAATACGTTTTCAACCTCGACTTGAACACTTAGACTGTTTCTGAGTCCCGAACACTGGTTGGAAGGCTGTTCCATAACTGTGGGGCTTTATAAGAGAAAGATAATCTTGAAGAAACCTGCTCTGGATCCATCAGACATCAACAACTACAGACCGGTATCACTTTTCTCCTTTCTTTCTAAATCTCTGGAACGCTTTTAACCAACTGTCTGTCTATCTCTCACAGAACAACCTCCATTATCCCAACCAATCTGGGTTCAAAGTGGCACATTCCACAGAGACGGCCCTTTTGGCTGTTTCTGAGAAACTGCATGCTGCTTGGTCATCCAAGCTGTCATCTGTACTTGTCTTCCTGGACCTTTCAGCAGCATTTGACACAGTTAACCACAAGACACTTTTGTCAACTCTCAAGAGCCTTGGTATCCATGGAACAGCATGGGAACAGCATGTGTGCATCCTGCATTTGGGTTCTCACTCACCTAGTCATGCATGTCCTGTCACGTTTCTGACAGAATAATCTAGCCAAAAGATGGACCCGGCAGATGCACTGAAGCATTGGGCTTGCTCCGCCACAAAACGGCAATTCAGGGACCCAACTGAGATATTTTGTCGATATTTTGAAGCTCAGCACCCAGCAGAGAGCTGAGTATTTTTGGATGTGTCATGAACAAACAATTGCAAACCAAATGGTATTGAATAACCTACTAAAACGTCTGTCCCTCCAGCCCCTGAGCTCTGCTGGGGGGGCTGCCCAACCTTAGCCTTCCTGCCTGACTGGGGACGTCACCCAGCTCTTCTGCCCTGCTGAGCATTTCCCGAAGCCTGTTCCAGAGTTCCACCGAGGGTTCAGCTCCAGAGTCCCGCAGGGGGCGCCGCTTCGCTCCAGATCCTTGATGACTATGTTGCTCCATCCCTGGGTTTCTCCAAGGTGTTCGCCTGGCCACTGGGTTTTGCTGACAACATGGTCCAGACCTCCGCAGAGAGCGTCACTCCGCCTCAGACCTCCGCAGATGGCATCGCTCTACCTTAGACCTCCGCGGAAGGCATCGCTCCGCCTCAGACCTCCGCAGAAGGCATCGCTTCACCTCATCACATCCTGGAGGCTTGCGCTACGCTTTGTTCAGCCTTTCCTGACCTCCAAGGCGTTCTATCCAGTGGCAGTTCTCCTTAAGTCCCGATGTGTCTGCTGCTGGCAACCAACTTTCCTCGTGCCACAGGATTTTTGTGCCTGTCCAGCCTGTTAAATATGCAGTGCTGTGAAAGAGCACCTACTTGGTCGGTGGTAGTGTAGCTTGGACAGCTCCTCATAATCCTTCCAGGAAATATTAATGAAAGTGTCTGGCTTTTGCTCTTTACATCAATTTCATGACCCAAGGTGGCTCGATAATTGTGCTTGTGGGCGTCTACCAGTCTTTGAGCCTCCAGTAATGAATGGGGATCCTTGTTCATTATTATTTAATAAGCAATTTTTTTGTTACAAAGTCCATTGAGAAAGTAGTCTGTATCAGGTTGGTCCTGCACACCAGGGTAGGCCAAGGTGACTAAGTAATTCACCTTCTCTTCAAACTTCGCTGCTGATTCTTTGAGTCCACCCAGTTTATTTCTGATTGTGGTTGGGGGGGTCACACTGCCCTTTAAGAGTTACACCCTCTTTAAGTAGGGTGTAGTCCTCAAGAAGTAAACAGACATGAATGGATTGCCCTCAGAAAGGCACATTTATAAACTTTGTAAAGGTGTGGGGTGAGAGTGCAAGGCCGAGCGAAAGGACCTGATATTGGCAAGCTTCAGCCCCTGAAAGCAAACCTCAGGAAAAATCCTGTGTGAAGGAAGAATGGAACAACTCTAACCAAATAACTATATTAAAACAATTTCTACAAGAGGGGTCAACACACTTTACCATGTAGACACGAACATTGCTAATATAGGGTTATTCATCTTCACATTTGGTTCAGTCTGATCACCTCTTTTTGTTCATGCTACCCAAATACACATCACTAATCAAAAGGGTGAAACCGTCTGCAATGACACTTAAGGTATGGCCAAAGGGGGCCCATTTTCTTACTACAGCAACACATTCAGGACACTGACTGGACCTCACAGGCCACACTAGGCTCTAACACAGACTTGGAAACAATTTATTTTTGTTCTGGACCATATCAACACATGCAATTACACTGTCACTACTGTCAAAAATGTGAAAAACTTTCCTATTCATAGAAAAGGTCCATCTCATCCTAAAAGCAGAAGATGCTGTTTTTAAATCTGGCAATGCAGAGGCCTACAACAGAGCCAGGCTCAACCTGAAAAATGGTGTTAGGAGAGCCAAACAGTCCCACAAACTATTCATTGAAATGCACTTCCACAACAACTCTGACCCCAGACACATGTTGAAATATAAACTTATGAGACATGTGGCTTTCAACCAAGTACTTTTCTGGATTGCTCCATGATTGATTTTATGTATTTATATATTGTACGAAAATAGAAATTATGTTCAATGCTGGAAATGTATATCCATGGGACTTTATCATCTATAACTTTTTTTTTTTTTTAGCAATATCAACTTTGAGTAATTCACAGTAAATCTCAAAGTGTCTTCTTTTCAAAGATATCTAAATTGTTTATGTAGTCAACTTTTATCAGGAACTGTTAAAATTTAAATTAAGGTAGGGCATTTTTAGCTGTGGTAAAGGTTTACAGGAACAAGTTAACCTTCTTCCATCCAGAAGGAGTTATAGAAACATGTGCACCAAAACTATAACAACCATTAACCTACCAGTAAATAATTATCAGTTCAGCCCCAGAGCCTGTTCATTCTGTACCACTTCTGTATAATTATAATTATAATCTGTATGTACACACACACACACACACACACACATATGTTTATTTATATATATTATATATAATATATATATATATATATATATATATATATATATATATATATATATATATATAGTCAATCCCCGATAATCTGCGGTTCGAAACTCGTGGCTCCGAAAATTTGCGGGTTCTCATTTGGAACCTAACTATCAGCAGGATCGAATGTTAAGGAACACTAGGAATAACATTTTAAACTATGTTTTAACTAACAAATTTTATACACATTTTCAAAACACATTATTGTATTAAAGTGACAATGGTACCATAGGGGCTTCGGGGGTGCGTCCAAAATGTGCGGATTTTTGGAACTCGCAGATTATATATCAAATCAAGTCAAGAAGCTTTTTATTGTCATTTTAACCATATATAGCTGATGCAGTACACAGTGAAATGAAACAACATTCCCCCAGAACCATGATGCTTCATAAAACAACATAAAACAACAATCACAGAAGCAGAAAAACACAGGGCCAAGGACTTGTAAGTGTCCTCATGTAAACAGAGAGTCCTAGTTGTCTAGGTGTGTGAGGGCCAGATGAAGGGTCGTGGAGATGGCAACGTCCATGGAGTGGTTTGGACGATATGTGACCTGCATAGGGTGCAGTGTAGGTGAAAGCTGTGTCTTGACAATCCTCATGATGAGCCTCTCGAAGCACTTCATCACAATGGGTGTGAAAGCGACGGGACGATAGTAATTGAGGCAGGAGACAGTAGACTTCTTAGGCACGGGAACGATGGTCGTCGTCTTGAGGCACGTGGGAACAATGGCACTGCTCAGAGAGATGTTGAAGATGGTTAAAGACATCGGCTAGCTGTTGTGCACATTCCCTGAGCACTCTGCCAGGAATGTTGTCTGGTCCAGCAGACTTTCGTAGGTTAACTCTGCATAGAGTTTTCCTCACTTCAGCTGTGGTTAGACAGAGCACCTGGTCACTGGGAGGAGGGATGGTCTTCCTCGCCACCATGTTGTACTGCACCTCGAACCGGGCGTAGAAGTAGTTCAGCGCATCTGGGAGGGAGGCGTCACGGTCACAAGCAGGTGATGTTGTCTTGTAGTTCGTGATCGCCTGGATGCCCTGCCACATGCGCCGGGTGTCTCCGCTGTCCTGGAGGTGGCTATGAATTCTCTTGACGTGTGTCTTGGATATGGTCACGCCACCAATGCACTTGCCGATGTAGCTGGTCACTGTTGACGTGTACAACTCCAAGTTGATGAAATTGCAGTTGCTTGCAGCTTCCCTGAACATGTCCCAGTCAGTGCATTCAAAGCAGTCCTGGGGAGCAGACATGGATCCTGCTGGCCAGGTTCTCACCTGCTTTCGTGCTGGTCTTGAATGCCTGCTGAGTGATCTGTATGCTGGGATTAGCATAACCGAGATGCGGTCCGAGTACCCGAGGTGGGGGCAGGGCTTTGCCCGGTATGCACCCCGATTGTTTGCGTGTTTTCTCCTCTCCACATATTGATGAAATTCAGCTGGACGGGCTAGCCGCGTTTTGTGCCAGCAGAAATGCAGTTAGCCCGTCCAGCTGAATGGGACCGGAACTCTGTCGCTCAGCCAAGTAGCTTGTTGGAGTCTGATGTACTGCAATTTGTTGTCTGGGGAGCAGACATTGACCAGCAGTAGAGATGAGCCAGGATTAGCTTTTAGCCTAGCATTAGCCAACGCTCGTTTTCCACGCTTCCTCACGCAGCGCTTTCAATTTCCCCTCCTCCGTCCATCCGCCACAGGCGACGCTGAGGTCTGGAGGCCTTGTTCTCGAAGCACGCCAAGGTCACGTTACTTCTGCCGCAGATCATCGTTTATTGTGTTGTTGGGGTTGTTTCTGAGTCCCTTGAGTGTTTGGTGGTGGTACACAGGGCCATTATGGAACACATGCAATTAGTCAACGACCAATTGACCGCAATTGAATACGCGTCAAATTTATGTTAACAGTTTCCGCTAAAAGTGGGCTACATACACATTTTATCTTACATATTATCTTTATCTTTAAATATCTTTAAAAATAAGACACTTTGAGTTTTACTGTTCATTATTCAAAGTTGATATTGCTTAAAAAGATAAGTTATAGAAAGTTATATATGATGAAGTACTGTGAACATTTTTTGCCTGAATTGAATTTCTTCATATATAAATACATAAAATCAGTAATGTAGCAATACAGAAAAGTAATGGGTTAAAAGCCACGTGTCACATGAGTTTATATTTTAAATTGAATGAAGATATCATTAATAATGAGATTCCTACAAACATTTAACATCTAACATTGATCTGATCATTTTTTCCCACTCCTTGTTTGAGAGCCACCTGCTAAACTCAGGTGGCCATTCATACTCTATTCATACTGTCTGCATATAACTAAATGGCTGACCATTATTGATATTCAGTTGGCATTTGTATTGTTGGCCGGGTAGCCAACATTGTTTTACAGTCATGGCCATTCATATTGATGTCCGGCTATTCCAATCTCAACAATTCACACACACACACACACACACACACACACACACTTTTCTCTTATAAAAACAAACGGGAAATAAAACCTCTAAAATCTTATAAAACTGTAAAGCGAGATATATTGTAACTTACAGATGTAAAATAGCATCTCCATGCAGATCTCCAAGTCTCTGTTGTTACTCCGCCCCCAAGAATATTTTCCACATCTCTGCCTTGTGCAAATCTCAGATAAAACAACTTTTTTGTCTGACTAACCCAGTTAGCACAAGCTGGAAGCAGCTGTTTAAACAGAACTGAGAGCTGCATTCACTTTTGGGTTTGTGTGCACGTGTAACCAGTAAGAGTTTGTAAAAAGTAATAAAACTAAGACTCACCTACGTGGTAAATAAAATCCTAATGCCTAACCCTGTAATTGCCTAATACGTTCCATTGCAATTAATTTGAAGGGCACCTAGATTAATGGTAATGATCACAATGGTGTTTTTGTGATGTCCAGCAGATTCACCACCTGACATTCGCAATATGCTGCACACCATCTGCCCGACAAATAGAAGTGAGCCATTAACTGGTTTCACATTCAGATAGGAGAGTGCAGAATTTGGCTGGATCCCCTTGTCAATGATATAAGTTACTCTCATTTGGTCAAAAGCACGTTGGAGCATTTCACCTCGTGTTTGCTCCAGAGGGAAATCTTAAAGGGGAATTACCTGGAGGGAGTGGTGCATGGAGAACTCCTCTCTTTCCATTTCTGCCTGAGCTGATGTCAACAGACACAACAGTCTCTACCAGCCATTGCAGCACACATCCTGCAGCATATATTAGTTTTGCAGGACCCATCCAAACACAGACACAGGAGGGTTAGGAGCAAGGGATGGAGAAGACTGCCATCTGAAACTATGTTTATTGGGAAACCATAGAGGCAGATAATGTTCTGGGTGAGCTTGACTGCCAGAGCACCCAAATGCAAATGGCATAGTTTTGCTTGGCAAAACTAATCCAATGGGAAAATAAGACACACAGGTGTAGTCTACTGTCCTTGACCCCTCTTTGGGACAGGAAAGCTTCCACTCCTTTGTCCAAAGCGTTAACCACCTCAGTGGACTGACATGGCTGGTCTGGTAGAGCCAGGACCAGAGCAGACATGAAAAGTGTCGAGTTTCTGGAAAGCCTGCTCAACCTCAGGGTTCCAGAAGAAAGCCTGATGGGTGGAAGTAAGCAGATTGCTGGAGCTGCTTGCGAGTCTCAGGGTGTGGCCAATCCTTAACAGCCTTGATCCTGGCAGGGTCCATCTGTACACTACCAGCCAAGAGAATGAACCACAAGAAGGAAGTGCTGGGAACATGTAATTTACACTTCTCAGATTTCATATACAGCTGCTTCTGGAGCAGGTGCCAGTGCACAGACTGCACATAGTGTGTTCCTTCAGGGAGTTAGAGAAAATCAAGATGTTGTCTAAATAGATGGCGACAAATCAATTAAATTGATGTCATATTGCATTATTGACAAGCGCATGGAACACCCCCGGAGCATTGGTGAATTTGTGTGAGCAGCCTACTTAAAGAATATTACTTTACAGTTATATCCTCTGACTAAAATTCAGACTGGTGAGTCTGTGTCTGTGAGTATGTGCAGTTAGCCAGCACAAGACTGACTCCAATCCAGTGACTTCAGGTGCATAATGAATGATTAATTGAAAGGATGGAATGCTTATTATAATCTATAAAAAAAGACAAAACACAACCAATAATGTGATAAGTAAATTTTTTTATGACAGTCAGATTAAAGTTAAAAGATTAGATTCATGAAACAAATTGCAATACATTTTAGTAATCTCTAAATGCAGCATACCTTCACCCACACCACTGGATTCTGTTGTTGGGCTATTGGGTGGTGAATGTGTAAGATAAGCAAATTGCTGGCTGTTGCTCCCACTCCATGGTGGCCCATAACTTGCCTTTACCTGACAACAGTAAGATGATGTGGGCCACCCTATAGTGCTCAATAGGGAAGGAGGATGGTTGCCGCTAGAACATCACCTCACACTGCATCAAGGAGGTTCGCCATTGTTTGGTTTCACCTGAGAAACGTTCAGAAGGTGGGAGATACAGTTTGTGGGGCAGAGCTGGCATGGGTGTCAACGTAGATGTAGGAGTAGAAGTAACTGGGGCAGAGGTGGCTAAACTGATTCCCCAGATTTTGGTGACCACCGCAAGATTCTGGAACTGGAGTCTGTAGGCGGTGGTAGTCTGGGACTGGAAGGTGTTAAGTGCCTGCAGACCTGGTATGTATGTAGGGTACATGGTTGGCCAGATGTTACTGTTAGGCACAGAATGTTTCGACCCAAATGCAGAATGCAGAAGAGAGTACAAATTAGAGCTTTTTAATGGCAACGAGGCTACATGAGAGCAGTAGCAAGAGACAAAAACAGAACGTGGTATAGGGCAGACAAAAACAGGGCCCAAAAGACACTGACTGTCAGGGTGCGAGCAAAACAGAAGGCGGAAGCCGGAGTACAGCTCGCTTGGGCTTTAATGCACGTGTGAGGGAGAGAGAGAGATACGAGCATACACACACACACAGACGCGCATACGCGCACACACACACAAGCACACGGCAATCCTACGGTTGAGAGAGATAGTCTGAGTAGCGCATTGGGAGAAGCGTAGCTGACCCGAGATGCACAGGGAGGGGAAGCGCAGCCGGTACGGGATTCTGTAGTCCGGATGAAACGGATGAGAGAAGTCCTGCATGAAAACCGGAACGCCAAAACATGTAGTACGGAAAGTCAAACATAAACAATAACAAACGGGGAGTGAATGTGAGTGAGGGGTTTATGTAGGAGTGGAGTGATGAGCTCCAGGTGTGCGTGGTTAAACCTGGAGCTCTATGGAGAGTGGAGGCATAGAGAGCCACCAAAGGGGGCGTGGCAGGTGGATCCCTGACACTGACACTGATAAGAAATAAGACACTGATAAACAGCAATGCACAGCAGGCAGAATCAGAATCCTAAAAACAAACTCCAATAATCCAGTTAGCGACAAAACAGAGCAATGCAGAAGATCATGAAAGATAATGTTGTGACGTGGACATGCTTGACGCAAAGGCTGACACCAATGTTCTTCACAGCAACATAATAAACATAGCTTCCAAAAACAAATCAAGCCTGTCATTTCTAATAATTATTATTTATAACACCTTAAAACAGGCCACCCAGAAATTAGAATGTAAATGGCATCCTGTTTTGTTGTGTGTGTTGCTTGATCTTTGAAGCAGCTTTTGACACCATTGATCATAATATTCTCCTTGCTAGACCAGATGTTGTTAGGATTAAATGGAACAGCTCTCTCCTGGCTCAGATCTTATCTGATTGATTGTTTTTAGTTTGTTGATGTAGATGGTGAGTTCTCAACACTCACAGATTTTTTTTAATATACTGTATGTTACCGCTGAATAGTAAACCTGGTATTAACATCCGTTGCTATGTTGACAATACATAGTTGCATTTCTTAGCAAAAACAGATGAGACACATTTGCTTAATGTTCTGAGGAATGTATAAAGACATTACACAGTGGATGCTTGTTAAGATATTTCTGCTAAATTCTGATAAGGTGGAAGTACTTTTACTAGAACCACATGCAACTAGAAGTATACTTTCTGATTAGGTACTTTTACTAGAACCACATACAGCTAGAAGTATACTTTCTGATTAGGTAGTATTTCTGGATAGTCTTTCTGACTCAGTGTGTACAGCAGTCAAAGACCTTGGTGTGATTATTGACTTTGGTTTTTCCTTTAAAGCTCATAATAACGTTACCAGGATAGACTTCTTAGAAATATTGCTAAAATAAGAAATATGATGTTACAGGATGCAGAAAATTTTTTTTCATGCTTTTGTTACAACTAAATTAGACTATTGTAAAGCTTTACTGTGTGAATGTTCTATTAAGTGCATAAATAAGCTTAGGTTAGACCAAAATGCAGCGGCAAGAGCTCCTATCAAAACCCCAAAAATATGACTACATCCTTCCTGTCTTATTTAGTCTACTATTCAGACTCCCAATTAAATCTCAAATTGTTTACAAATTAGTACTTCTGACATATCTCACATCATTGTATCTGAGCAAACATTTGTTCAATTATGATCCACCATGCCTAATTCAAACAAAAGATTTAATCTATTAAATAAAGACTACAGCAGGGGCAGAGCTTTCTCTTACAAAGTACCACAGTTGTGAAATAGCCCTTTAGGGCTCAGGGACAGTCTCAGTTTTCAGGTCTAGGTTTCAGGATCTTCCGTGCATACAGTGCTTTGAGACAATGTCTGTTGTGAAAAGCGCTATAGAAATAAACTTGACTTGACTTGACTTGATATGGTGTGCACTTCCGGTTTCGCGGCACGCACTTCCAGGTCGACGGCCATCTTAGCATTTTTCCCGCGCCTCCCGGTATTTAGGGACAACAAAGTGCTTGGGGCCAGATCGTCTCACCGGCTTTCTAAAGTCACTGGGATTATTTCTTGCCTGTTTTCTCTGTAACCCTATGTGCATCCTGCATTTGGGCCCTCACTCACCTAGTCACCCACAAGAGATTCCTGACAGAATAATCTGGCCATGCATCGTGTCCCCTGCTTTCCTGACAGAATAATCTGGCCAAAAAATGGACCCAGCGAATGAAGTGAAGCGTTGGGCTTGCTCTGCCGCAGTTAAGGGACCCAAACAAGACAGTCAACATTCTGAAGCTTAGCTCCCAGCAGAGAACTGAGTACAGTGGAACCCGGTTATGTCGCCGGCCTAGGGGACGCCAAAAAGCGTCGAGATAACCGATGATCGAGATAAACAAAAACCAATATGGCGGCAATATATTAACGTGCTTGAAATGTATTTATGTACATGATGTGCGTTATTAAATAAGAATGTGCATGCACGTGTTTTTGGAGGTTTTTTACACAACAGCGTTGCCGTGATTTGATTGATTGGTCATGCGGATCGAGATAACCTGTAATGCGGATAAGGAGGCGGAAGCCGAAGTAAATGCAAACAAAGTTTATTGAGAATACTCAGGAGATAATCCACCAAAACTTGTAGCGAAGCAGTTATATCCAGTGTTGCGCTCCGGGAGCGCGGTCCACGAAGTTCTGTGAAAGCAGAGACAGTTCGTGTAGAGAATCCATGGATCCGCGCTATGGAAAGAGCAGCGCTGGGCAGCAATGGATAAACGTGGTGCAGACAGTGTGAACATGGAAAACAGCAGGATCGGGGTAATCCGGGTTGCCGTTGAGAGAATGCGGAGTCCGAGAAGAAGGGTACGTAGCGAGATACGTATACGCGATTACACAGACCGCCATGAACCAACACATACGATCATGCACAAACAATAACGGATCGCGAGTGTGTGGAAGTGAGGGGCTTAAATAGGAGATGGGATAAGTGAGTGAATGAGAGTCAGGTGTGTGTGATCAGCATGACTGCGAGGAGCGCACAGGAGAAGAAGCAGGGTGCTTCGGGGAATGCTGTCGCCGAAGGGGGCGTGGCAGGGGAATTCCTGACATAACCGACGTTAAGTGGCAAATTTGCCCCCCTTGTGCTCGAGATATTAGAGTTCGGCGACATAAAAAAATCGACAAAGCGAGAATTTGGCAGTTCCACTTCAAAAACGTCGACTTAATAGGGTTATCGAGTTAACCGAGGTCGATATAAGTGGGCTCGACTGTATTTGAACAATCTATGGTAAACCAGCTGGTTCTAAATAACCTCCTAAAACGGCTGTCCCTCCGGCCCCTGAGCTTCGATGGAGAGGCTGCCCAACCTCAGCCTTCCTGCCTGACTGGGGACGTTGCCCTGTTCTTTCGACCTGCCAAGATCACCTCTACTCTGTACTGTCAGGATCTTCTGGGCAGACGGTGTGTACTTCCAGTTTCGCAGCACGCACTTCCGGGTCAGCAACCCTCTTGGGGTTTTTCCCGCGCCTCCCGGTATTTAAGGACACCAAAGACTTTAGCTCGGGGCCAGATCATCTCACCGGCTTTCTAAAGTCCCTAAGATTATTTCTTGCCACCCTGCCTGCTCTGGATACTGTTCCTGATCCTGATTCTGTTCCTGACCCCTGTTCTGCTCTGCTCTGCTCTGGTTTTGACTTTTGACTTGTTTTTGGTTTGCGTTTTTGCTCTGTCTTCATTTTACTATTTGCCGACTTTTTTGGGCTGTTTTTTTGGATCTGGTTTAGTCTCTGCCTGCATCGCTCTGTTTGCCTGTGTTTTAACCCTGGACTGTTTTTGCCTTGCCCCATTGCACAGTTTCTTTTTTTTTTTTACTAAAGCCTGTTTTCTCTGTACCCCTGTGTGCATCATGCATTTGGGTCCTCACTCACCTAGTTATCTGCAAGAGATTCCTGACAGAATAATCTGACCGTGCACCGTGTCCTTTGAGTTACTGACACTAGGCTGAAAACATATTTATTTAGTCAACTCTTTTGTCAGTAGGTTTTAAATTTTCAAATAATAAAGTCTGTCTCACCTTTTGGCTCCCCTTTTTAGTCATGCTGTCATAACCAGTCTTGCTGAAGTCCCTACTTTCAACCTGATCACACTGTACAGTGTCTTAAAACTTTATGTAACAATACGGATACCTAATAATCCTTAATTTTCTCTCCATTTTGCTGCTTTACTCTCTCTTTCTCTCTCTCTCTCTCTCTCTCTCTCTCTCTCTCTCTCTCTCTCTCTCTCTCTCTCTCTTTTAAGTTAAACATGCTCCTGAGGTACCAATGACCGGTCTTCTCTTCAGATCTGCACGATTCATCCTGGCACTCTGGATGGAGTTCTCTTCATTTGGGGACCATTGTGTGTAGCTGGTTTTGGTTTAACATCAACAGGCTAGAGATCCATGAAGTTACTGAGCGACTCACAAACTTTGGATTTGGACTGTAATTAATGCATAAAAATTTTATAATTCACAAATAGCTGTGAATTATACTTATCTATATGGCGTTTACTTATACTTGGTTTGCAAGTATTATTTATGAATGGATTTCTACTGTTTCTGAGTGTATTTCCTTATGAAATCTCATTTCAATCTGGCAGGAGTGGGGGTAGAATGAGAGACTTAGCTGTGAAAGAAGTATAAATGCACCTTTGTTGAGTTGGAGGTGTACAGAGAAGTGACGAGTATAAAAAACTGTTTCAGAACTGCACTTCCAACAGACTTTGATGTTGAACTATGGTCGCAAAAATCTGAACCTCTTCTGTCATTTCTAACACCTCCTGCCTCTTCTAAGGAGTCAAGCATGCTGAGTGCTTCAGGCTGTGTTTCATAGAAGAAGATTGAAATATGAAAATAAGGAAAATTATGTGGAAAAATAAGGACAAGTGCTGGCTAAATGAACTCTAGTTTTCAATTAATGATATAATCCCAGCTAGTTGCTGTAGGTAATACGTTTGTCATTGAAAGTGATTCATATTCATAGCTGAATTAATGATTCATAATGATGAATTTTTGTGTCAGGATCGACTATCCCTCTAATATTACTTGAAACACAACCCTAATAATTGTAAAATCTTTTAGCCCAATTGATTATAATGAGACAATCTGCTAAATTTAACCTGTTATGTTCCTGTGCAGTTTGTCCTGTTCTGCTTGTCCTATTTAGCCTAATCATGTTTGCAATTTTGGCTTCAGTTCTGGAGACTGGAGTCAACAGACCCTGGCACATTTTTTTCTTGTTGATAAACTGAAGGCAGGGAGCCAATCTAATTAGTTTTGTGCAGACTAGGCATGTAGCCAGCAGTAGAGACTGGAGAAACGAATCTTTAAGCAAGCCCGCAATAAATATGCCATTTTCCTGTTCAGTAGTATTAAAGAAAGGTGGGCAAATTCATTTAAACATTTTATTTGCAATCTACACCACAGAGAGAGATAAAAATAATCAACGCAATGAAGCTAGTGCAAATCCAGCCATGAGGCTTTTACAGTTTAGGCATTATATGAAATGTCTGAGATTCATAAAAACATGATCATGCAAAATGAATCATCTGCAAAGAGATGAAATGTGCCAGTTATGCTGACATCTGAATCTGATTGATGTCAGAACAAGAGCATTTCAAAACCCTGTTATACAAATGTATTTATTTCTTTTGAGAAATCCCTTCTTTTATAAAACACTGACTACTTGATTGCATAGCTAATTTGCAAATAAGTTATTTATTTACTTATTAAAGTGATGCACTGGAAAGAGAGGCTCTTTATTTATTTATACATTTATTTATTTATTTATTTAAAATGTTTAATCGTAACCTTGTCCATTAAATAAAAAATAAATAATTTACTACCACATGCAGAACATAACTCAAACTCTAATGTGATTACTGTAAATAATAAATTAAAATAAATACATTTTTTTTACTTGGAAAAGCAGTGGCAATGCAATTCATATTGTTTACACACTCACCTGCATACATATTCGGGGCACATAATAGATGACACACCAGAGACAAAACATGTTTGCACATTAGGCTTGAAAAGCCCTAAAACATGTAGCGATATTGAACTTTATTTATCATTATTAAGTTCATCATGATTTACATTGGTAATGCAATATGTGAATTCAATTCAATGTATCTTTATTTGTATAGCACTTTTTACAGTGAACATTGTCTTAATGCAGCTTTACACAGCTAAATCGGTTATAAGGTTGTATAAAAGAATGTGTAAATTTGTGTGTGTTCCTTGTAATTGTTTATCCCCGATGAACAACAGGCTTCTGTGGCAAGAATAATCTCTGTGGATGCGTGACTTTTATTTCTGAAATAATTTATAAGCATTACCCTGTCAGAGATGGCAAAAGTAAACACATCCTTTACTCAAGTAGTAAAGATTCTGGTAAAAGCTGAAGAAATTACTACACTTTTTCACTCACGTTTAATTAAACTACCCTCTCAGGTGCAAATAACTTTGTACACCTGCACCATTAAGAGCATTCTGACAGGTAGCATTACTTCCTGGTTCGGGAACAGCACCATACAGGACAAGAGAGCCCTCCAGAGGGTGGTGCGGTCAGCTAAGCATACCATCTGCATCAAGCTCCCTGACCTGCAGGACATCTACAGCAAGCAGTGCCGGACCAGAGCCAGCAAGATTGTGAAGTACCTCAGCCACCCCAACAATGGACTCTTTTCTCTTTTGCATCCAATTATATTAGCCATCCATGTTATTGAGAGAAATATATTGTTTTAAAAAGGGTTTAATAACATGTATGTGAAATTATTTTTAATAGATGGTTTTATATATTTTTTGCATGTTTTCTGTGTTCCATGTGGTGCAGCATAATTTATGTAATGTCATGTTGTGTTTGAAGCTAAATGATGTATTTTACGTTTTTTTTCTTTGTATTTTGGATACAGCCAACATTTGTCTTTGTACTATGCAGTAGTTTAATTTTGTTTTTCAGTGAATTTGTGAACCATGATTTACTTTTAAGCTGTAGCCACACCCATATTTAGTTTAACTTTAATTTGTTATGAATGCATGTATGTATGTATGTATGTATGTATGTATGTATGTATGTATGTATGTATGTATATGTATCTTCTTCTTTTACTTCTTTCGGCTGCTCCCATTAGGGGTCGCCACAGCGGATCATCTGTCTCCATACCACCCTGTCCTCTACATCTACCTCTTTCACACCAACTACCTGCATGTCTTCCCTCACCACATCCATGAACCTCCTTCTTGGCCTTCCTCTTTTCCTCCTACCTGGTGGCTCCATCCTCAGCATTCTTCTACCAATATAATTCATGTCTCTCCTCTGCACATGTCCAAACCATCTTAATCTCGCCTCCCTCACCTTGTCACCAAAACATCCTACATGCGCTGTACCTCTAATAAACTCATTTCTAATCTTGTCCATCCTCGTCACTCCCAACGAAAACCTCAACATCTTCAGCTCTGCTACCTCCAGCTCCACCTCCTGTCTTCTATGTATGTATATGTATATGTATCTATATTGAAGTTGTAATGAACTGAGTTTTATTTCCTTTGTGAAAAGGCTGTATCAGTGTTGGTTCTGCTGTGAAAGTGACTGAGTTGGAAATTAAGCCTAATTAAAGAAAGCTGCTCTGTTTGACTCAACAATTGTGTTGTCCTCCTCTGTTATCCTTCATACAAACACAACGCAGAGACAATCGGGTAGCACACCAACGAAGAGGGTTACATCTTTGGTGCCGTGACCTGGATTGTTGGTTTTCTACGTCAATAGAAGTAAGCTTTCAGATAATTAGTAAGAAAATAAAGTACTGTATTTAAATAGTATTTGGATATAGTTACGTCTCTTTAAATGGGTAATTGTATTTCATTGTTTTTTCCCAACTATTTGACTTAATTGTTCGATAAAGTTCTTTTTGAATAGAAAAAACAAACATTACACACGATAAACAGAAACGCATCCACTTACTAAATTGCAATTTATTTAATTACAATTTTGCAAACACTTACCAGTAATGCAAGACATAAAAGAGAATCAAATAGGCATGCCTGTCAGTTTGACTCTAGGGATTAAGTCCCAGCCAGATGTTAACCTTGAATATTCCATCAGGCCTAAGTCATCACAGTTAGCAGTACAATAACAGAATATGCCTCACTGGCAGCAGTTGGGCAACTGTCCCAAAGCCTATGAACATCAGCCCTCAGCTCATCCACAAGCCCCAGATAACACCCCTAGTAAACTTCCAACCACCATGCATATGTCTGCAGTTAGTCTGCACCAGCCTAATTTGTCGAATGGCCAATTCCAAGCTAACATGAATGACCGGGTCACTAACAGTCATGCTTCACCAAATATGGCTAGCAGAGTGATAACTGACCAGACCCCTTTCCCAAATGACCCACACCCACCCCAAGCATCATCAATGCCACCTAAAGCCAACAGTCCTTATTATACCTATATGTACTTTTCTCCAGATGGTCTGAATTTTTCTGAATCAAAGGTTGTTACACCCCAAGCTAATTTGACTGGCCATCCAAAAGGTATTCTGGCTCCTCAGTCCTCATGCCATGGTGTACCAAATGCCATGTACTCATCACCACCAGACTCATTTCACCCAGCAGTAACTACTGTCTTGACAGAAACCAGCTTTTCTCATAAAACAGACCAATTAATGTGAACAAAACTTACAATGATCAACAGCACACTTTACATTCGAACTGTGGCATTATGTCAACTTCCTTAACTCCTGCATATGTTCCTATGACTGTGCCAGTGTATCGTGGTTCACAAATGTATGCCCAACAACCCCTTGACACAACCAGGTGCAAATATTCAGTGGTGGTTCAGATTGCAGGATTCTTATTGAAGACTGGAACCACAAGGACTCATACCAGCCCCTACCACTCACTGGGCAATGGAAACACAGAGAGATTTAACAGAACTCTGATATTTATGCTGGGCACTCTTGATCCTGATCAAAAACTCAGGTGGTATGAATACGTTGATGCACTGACACATGCATACAATTGTACTCAACATTATTCAACTGGTTTCGTGACATACTTTCTGATGTATGGAAGACATCCACAACTGCCTGTTGAACTTATTTTCAGTCTGACAACTAAAAAAACACCATGTGAGTACAGTGAATATGTCCAGTCGCTGTGTGAATGCTTGACTTGTGCTTATGGTGAGGCAGACAGAATGTCGAGGCATGCTAAGGATCTTCAGAAGTAGGCTTATGATAAGAAAGCCAAGAGTGATGTGTTTCAACCTGGTGATTGTGAAATTGTGTTATGTTTAGGCCAAACAGAAGCTGGTGGACAGGTGGGAACCACATCCGTATATTGTGGTAAAGAAACAGCCAGACATTCTGGTGTATGTGGTTCGTTCAGAAGATGGTGACAGGAAAAGAGTTATACACCGCAATCGTCTGGCCCAGTGTATGTTTTTCCCCGTGGGCTCAATGCACCTGGAGATAAGTCTGACATTGAAGAAGTATCTGGGATAGACTCAAGTGATGCTGAGGGAGAAGTCGAAGTGGTGGAGACTGGTGAGAGTGGAGAGAGTGGCAGGATTAAACAGTGCACAAGTGTGGGATTGCCAGATATGGTGGACGAAGAGTGCAAACAGAATTAGTCTTTTGGAAATGATTGTGGGAAAAAAGAGGGCGCAAAATGAGCAGACACCACTGTAAGTCTCAGATCCTGACTATCCAAAAAGGAGATATCCTGACCAGAACAGGTGCCCATCAAATAGACTCTCCTTAGACATTCATGCCATAAAAGGTGAAAGTGACCAGGAGAAGTTAGAGAGAGGAAGAAAATTGGGGGAAGAGGCCAAAGCCAGGAAGACCTGTTTAAGAAACACACAGTCATTCACATATTTGACAGTGTCTTAAGTTTTAAATTTACTTGATTTCAATTATTTAGGTTTAACCTGAGTTTACTGATGACTGGGATGACATCATTTAAGGAGGGGGTGGATGTAGGGATAGTGTAATTTGCTCTGCCTGCCTTTAGAGGGAGCTGTGTGTTTATCATTATTGGATTGAGGCTTTATTCGCAAGGAGCTGTTTACCTCCAGTTCCCCTTCAGGAACTCGAGCTGCGTCGAAACGCTATGGGAACGCCCCTGCGTGACCACGCTCTGAACCACGTGTGAAATCTAGCCAATAGGCAAGCCGTGACGTCATAGACAGGCGACGTCGCGTAAACCAGGAAGCTACAAGATGGCTGTGCGATGGTAGCGACATTAGCTTCTGCTTGTTCTGGTAAGCGCTTTGAGTGTGTTATCTGTGCAGTCATGAGCTTATATGCAGGCAGAATTCCGTCTGCGTGTCTCCTGCTTGCCCCGATTCATTTCGGGGGGGTGACACGCAGCCGACGTGTTGTTTGCTTAGCTTAGGAGCTTAGTCGGCTCTCGAGGGTATCGGTTGTTAGCATTTTGGCCGTGCGGCTATGCGCTCCCGGCTGCGAGGCGAGCTCCCGTTCCCCGGGGAGTGCGCTCGTTTAGCGGTTCCTTCTCCGGTGCATGTGACGCGGTGCTCCGTATTCTTCCTCCGAGGTGGGTGAATTTTCGGGGTGCGCTCTCCGAGGTGAGCGCTCTCCCTCGCGGCTTCGGCTCTCGATGGTTTCAGCTGTTAGCATTTAGCCGTGTGGCTATGCGCTCCCGGCTGCTAGCCGAGCTCCCGTCCCCCGGGGAGTGCGCTCGTTTGGTAACGGTTCCTTTCCCGGTGCGTGTGACGCGGTGCTCCATATTCTTCCTCCGAGGTGGGAGAATTTCAGTGAGCGCTCTCCAAGGTGAGCGCTCCCCATCGAGGCTTCGGCTCTCGATGGTATTGGCTGTTAGCATTTAGCCGTGTGGCTATGCGCTCCCGGCTGCTAGCCGAGCTCCCTTTCCCCGGGGTGTGAGCTCGTTTGGTATCGGTTTTTTCCCGGTGTGTGTGACGCGGTGCTCCGTATTTCTTCCTCCGAGGTGGATGAAATTTCGGGAAATTAGGGGAGGCATGCCTGGCGGCTGCTTCTTCTCCCGGTGCGGGCGGCGCAGCATTACATGTCTCTCTCTCCAAGGAGGATGAGCTGGTGGGTGCTAGCGAGCCTGCGGGCTCCTCACAGCCGGGTCCGAGCTGGATTTAGCTTGGCCGGTCGTGTGGCAGAAGCAGCGTGCACACAGTGAGCTGGTCATGCGTTTCCTGCGCTGTGTCGCAGCCTCAGCACCTCTCCTGATCTGCGCACCGAGGTGTCTGGGTCCTGGGGGCCCGTGAGCGTGCATGCTTTTCCGATGTTCTTCGCTGTGCGCGAATGTTATTGGAGCTAAGTGGCGCGGCTACGGGATGATGCCGCTTGTGGTAGAGGCGCTAGCTAGCTAGCTCTCCCCGAGTGTTGCATCTGTGACGGCTATCGGTTTGCCTACGATGATGCGAGCTTCCTTCTGGGCGCCATGGCGTCCCCTCCTGGCCTGACCTGGTAACGCTGTGGGTAAGGGCGATTGCTGGCGGGTTCAGGAGACCGCGGTGGCGTTTCAGTGGTAGTTCCTCGCTGCTCCGATGGGGCTGCTCGGCGGCAGCCTCGCCCTGGTACGTCCAGGCACTGCGAGATAGCCCGGTGAGAGAGTGTTGCCGCCCGATTCCCGCGGGGAGGTCCTAGGGGCCCCTGGCAACTCTCTGGGCCCGAAGGGGGGCTGGACGGCCTGAGGGTCGTCCTCGCCTCTGGTGAACGGGCTGTGGTGCGTAGGCCTGATGGCTTGCATCTTGGAGGGCGGTGCGCACCTCATGCTACGGTGCTCGCCCCTCCCTGGCACCACCGGGAGGCCGGTCTGTCGGCCCTGCCACAGGGTGTTCAGGACGCTGCCTCCCTTTTGCGGTTAACTCCCTTATTTCCGCCCGACAGTTCGTTGCGGATGGGGGTCATCCGCCGCCTCTCAGGGGGCTTCAATGGCCGCAGTACGCTGCTCCTGCCGTTCGGGTTCAGGAGGACTGTCTGTTAGCCCTGCCACGGGTCGTGTTCAGGGCGCAGCTTCTCCAGCGGTTCGCTCTCCGTATTCTGTCCGTATGTTCGCTGCGGACGGGGGGTTCCGTCGCCTCTCAGGAGGTGTAGTCGGCTGCAGAGCACCGCTCCGGCCGCTCTGAGTGGGTCAGGGGCCAGCCCCGAGGGGTTGGTTTTCCCTGTGGAGACTTTCTGTCAGTCTGGGGGGCTGCCTGGAGTCTCTCGGGGGTCCTGCGTACTGTGGAGAAGGGCTGCGCGATTTAGTTTGCGTCTTCTCCTCCCCGGCTCAACGAGGTGTGTCCCGCCCTGGCGGGACCCGTGCAGGCTCTGGTCCTGGGACAGGGGGTGCGTGCTCTCCTGAGGAATCGGGCCATCTAGGTGGTTCCCTCCTCCTTGTTCAGAGAGTCAGGCTGCTACAGCCCGTGCTTCGTTGTTCCGAAGAGGGACGGTGGGTTGCATCCCATTTTGGATCTACGCTACTTGAACCACTCGCTTTTGAGGCTCGGGTTCAGGGTTTCTCGTTTAGAGAGGTCGTGTCTTGGGTCAAGTCCGAGGACTGATTTGTCATACGCTAGATCTGGTGGTTGCATGTTCCCATGCAGCCGTCCTTCACCGCGCACGGGAGGTTCCTGAGGTTGCTTTCGGGGCGGAGCTTACCAATATCGGTCCTTCCGTGTGGCCTAGCGCCCTCACCCCGTGCCTTCACAGAGTGTGTGAATGCGGCACTGACCCCGCTGCGGCTTCAGGGCTTCCGCATTCTGTATTATATCAACGATTGGTTGATGTTGGCTCATTAGAGCAGCTGGCGGTTCGGCATTGAGATGCTGTTCTCGCCTGCATGAAGGTACTGGGGTTCAGACTGAGACGCCGGGTAGTGTGTACTTTTCCCAGCGCGGAGGGCCACTTTCTCGGCGTGGTGTGGGACTCGGCCGAGTTGCGGGCACGGTTGTCTCCCGCCCGGTTTGTAGTCATCCTCACTGCAGTCAGGAGGGTAGGGGCAGGCCACCTAGTCACTGTGAGGCAGTTCCAGAGGCTGCTGGATCTCATGTCGGCAGCGTCCAGTGTATTTCCACTCGGCTTTCTCCGCATGTGGCCCCTCCGGTGGTGGCTCCGGGGCAGAAGGGTTCTCCCCCTGGGGGGGTCTCTATCGTCACATCAAGGTCTCACGGTGTGCCCTTTGAGCCTTGGTTGTATGGTGGAACCCTACGTTCTGTCTCGAGGCCCCGTTTTAGGGACTCCTTGTCGTCGCGTAACGCTAACGATGGACGCTTCCCTCACGGGGTGTGGAGCGGTCATGAGTGGCCACTCCGCCCAGGGTCTGTGGAGCGGCCTACGTCTCTTGTGGCACATAGGTTGCCGGGAGATGCTGGCAGTGTTGTTGGGGTTACAACACTTCCTCCCAGTCCTTAGAGATCGCTATGTGTTGATCCGCGCGGACAATACTGCGGTGGTCTCGTACATCAACCACCTGGGTGGCCTCCGGTCTCGCCCTTGTGAGCAACTAGCGCAGGAGGTCCTCTTGTGGTCCTCTCATTTAGAGCCGGTTACATCCTGGGATGGTTGGATGTTTAAGCAGCCGCCCTGTCGAGACAGTGGCTGCCGTGGGACGGTCTTGGCCGAGGCTACGCCTGTACGCCTTTCCCCGATTGCGCTGCTCTCGGGAGTTCTGGAATTGGTTCGCCGGTAGGGAGTCTGTCTCCTCCGGGTAGCACCTCGTTGGCGGGCGGAACCCTAGTTCACCCCCGCCCGGTGTTGTGGAGACTGTGGCCCCTGAGGGGGCACGGTTCGTAGCGGCTGTTCTCTCTACCGAGGTAGCAGAGGCCTTTCTCCACTCCAGAGCTCCCTCCATGAGGAGGTCGTACGCCGCACGATGGCGACTGTTCGCGTCTCGGTGTGAGCACCGTGACTTGGACCCAGTTAACCGCCCGGTCGGTTCAGTTCTGGTGTTTTTGCGGGTACAGTTTGCCGCAGGGTTAACCCCTTCGACCCTGAGGGTTTCCGTGTTTGCTGGGTAGGTCCCATTGGTGACACGTTTCCTCCGCGGTGCCCGGAGGCTGTGGCCCGGGACGCGACTCGGAGTGCCTGTCTGGGACTTGGCAGTTGCCTCGTCCCGCCTGGAGTTGCCCCCTGGCATGGCCAGAGTGTTCTTTGCACGAGGCTGGGTGCTCCCACACGATGTGTCGTGTTACAGGCATTCTGCCCTCCTCCGTTTATAGCCCCCGACCAGGGGTTACGAGACCCGGCTGTGTCCAGTGCGAGCACTGGGTGCCTATCTCCACAGGACGAGTCCTTGGAGCTGGTCGGTGCAGTTGTTCGGCTGCGAGTCCTGGTCCACGCTCCGATCGCGGTCAGGGCTCGCCCCTTCGGAGTGTGGCGGCCTCTGCGGCCAGGTACACATGGTGTCACTCCGGGACGTCTGTGACGCTGCGGGTTGGTCCACCCCGCTGACCTTTGTCAGGTTCTATGACCTTGACCTCAGAGCCACCCCGGGCTCCTCTGTCCTGCGTGCTGGTGCCGAGGCCCTCACTCTTTCGGCAGGGTCTAGTCAGTGTGGCGTGATTGGACACTCGTTCCCATAGCGTTTCGACGCAGCTCGAGTTCCTGAAGGGGAACGTCTCAAGGTTACGGACGTAACCCTAGTTCCCCGAGGGAACGAGACGCTGCGTCTCCGTGCCACACTCCCTGCATCCCTGCGGCGCTTACCTTCTCTCTTTGCAGAAGCTAATGTCGCTACCACCGCACAGCCATCTTGTAGCTTCCTGGTTTACGTGACGTCGCCTGTCTATGACGTCACGGCTTGCCTATTGGCTAGATTTCACACGTGGTTCAGAGCGTGGTCACGCAGGGGCCTTCCCATAGCGTTTCGACGCAGCGTCTCGTTCCCTCGGGGAACTAGGGTTACGTCCGTAACCTTGAGACGTTCTATTTCCTTTGTGAAAAGGTAAGGAGGGTTATCACTGTTCTCTTTAATTGGAAAATTGGAATAAATGTTCTTCTACATTGAAAGTTGTAATGAACTGAGTTCTATTTCCTTTGTGAAAAGGCTTTAGCAGTGTTGGTTCTGCTGTGGAAGTGACTGAGTTGGAAATGAAGCCTGATTAAAGAAAGCTGCTTTGTTTGTCCTCCTCGTTCATCCTTCATACAAACACAATGTAGAGACAATCGGGGAGCACACCGACAAAGAGGGTTTTATATTATATATATATATATATATATATATATATATATATATATATATATATATATATATATATATATATATATATGCATATATACATACATATATACTTTTAATATTTATTTTATTTATTTTTATTACTTGTTTGTTTTTTTAAGTTGTACTAGGGCAGTCGTGAAAAAGCATTTCAGTACATGTTGTATTCTGTATAAATGTGACAAATAAGATTTTAATTTGAATGGGGGAGAGGGCAGCTGAACAAATGGCTCTCTCCTCAGACTGAAGAGATCCTCTCATCGTATTAGAAAGTTTCATGATTTGTTGCATTGTTGCACGAACAAAAGAGGAGGGTTAAGTAAAATGTAGCCATTACTACCTCCTGTTTTTGTGTCATGCTGGTAACTGGATCTCACGTCATATTAATATTAGGGTTGTGATTAAAATATTGAATAGCGATAAAACACATGATTTTCATAAGTTAACTCATTGTTAATCACAAGTTAATCGCACAAATAAAATTGTGCGATTAACTTGTGATTGATCATGAGTATTTTTTTTTTTATATTTTAATCAACATGGGTATGGACAAATAGTGATGCTTTATGCAAATGTATGTTTTTTAGTAGTAAAACCAAACTCAGGATAGAGCATGATGTTTAAATATTCTTGTAAATGTTTTAAATTAATTTTGGTGTTTTAAATTACGTAAATCATCAGGACATTAAACGGGACCTTTCCTATGTTTTCACTTGGACGGATAATCTGGTGATATCGGAGAAACTGTACCTCTCGTAATTTTCATTTGGATTACGTAATCAGAGAATATTTCTATTCAATTGGTTTATATTGGTTTATTTAAATGTAGGCATTTTACGGTTTCTATTTATATATATATCATGTCTGTGGGGCAAGTATTCACTGAGACTCAGGTTGTTTAATTTGTGTCTGTGAAGAGCAATGACAGAGATGGCAGAAAGCACACCCTGCCTGTTTTCTTTATTTAACAAAAGCACAGAATTTTGTTGTTATTGTGAGTGTATACAAATATGAAATAGACCCTTTACAGATTTGAATGATGCTCTTATCTGTATGATCAAAAAAGACAGAATAATTTAAGTGAGATTTGGCGTTATGAAAAAAATAAATGCCACAAAATGCCTGTGCGTTTGTCGACCCCAAAGCGTTCATTGTGTGCATCATGGCACATCAGTAAACTTATGTTTACTAATGAAATGTTTTTTTCCAGTCAAGTTTTTTTTTTATATATCTGAGTAAAGAAAGAATGTTGTAAATACAGTGAGGAAAATAAGTATTTGAACACCCTGCTATTTTGCAAGTTCTCCCACTTAGAAATCATGGAGGGGTCTGAAATTGTCATCATAGGTGCATGTCCACTGTGAGAGACATAATAAAAAAAAAAGAAATCACAATGTATGATTTTTTAACTATTTATTTGTATGATACAGCTGCAAATAAGTATCTAAACACCTGAGAAAGTCAATGTTAATATTTGGTACAGTAGCCTTTGTTTGCAATTACAGAGGTCAAACGTTTCCTGTAGTTTTTCACCAGGTTTGCACACACTGCAGGAGGGATTTTGGCCCACTCCTCCACACAGATCTTCTCTAGATCAGTCAGGTTTCTGGCCTGTGGCTGAGAAACACGGAGTTTAAACTCCCTCCAAAGATTCTCTATTGGGTTAAGGTCTGGAGACTGGCTAGGCCACGCCAGAACCTTGATATGCTTCTTACAGAGCCACTCCTTGGTTATCCTGGCTGTGTGCGTTGGGTCATTGTCATGTTGGAAGACCCAGCCTCGACCCATCTTCAATGCTCTAACTGAGGGAAGGAGGTTGTTCCCCAAAATCTCGCAATACATGGCCCCGGTTATCCTCTCCTTAATACAGTGCAGTCGCCCTGTCCCATGTGCAGAAAAACACCCCCAAAGCATGATGCTACCACCCCCATGCTTCACATGGCTTTCTCCCATGACTCTCTCTCTCTCTCTCTCTCTCTCTCTCTCTCTCTCTATATATATATATATATATATATATATATATATATATATATATATTCAGCCTCATTCAGCTTGCCTTTCTGCACATTTACTCTTTAATGCAATAGCCTTAGACCATCTATCTGTACTTCTTAATGATGTCCACACATCTCTGCACTGTTATAGCCTTGATGTTTATTCACATGCCGTACATATGCTACATATTTATCTTCACTATTTGCATGATTGCTACTTTTTGCAATTCTGGTAGATGCCAAACTGCATTTTGTTGCTGTGTACCTGTACAATGCAATGATAATAAGGTTCGTTCGTTCTATCTATCTATCTATCTATCTATCTATCTATCTATCTATCTATCTATCTATCTATCTATCTATCTATCTATCTATCTATCTATCATTAATATGATGTAAGATCCAGTTACCACACACTAAAACAGGTAGAAGTAATAACTACTTTTTACTTAAGTAAAGTAGACTTCTTTACTTTCACTTTTTTACAACACTTGAGTAAAAAAGTATAAAAAAAAACTTCAACTTTTACCCGAGTATTTTAAAACATGAATATCTGTACTTCTACTTAAATAAAGGATGTGTGTACTTTTGCCACCTTTGCTGGAGCCTCAGGAGCATGTTTAACTCCACCGAGAGAGAGAGAAAGAGAGAGAGGGTGACCGAGAGAGAGCGAAGAGGGGTGACAGGAAGAGAAGGATATGGATTATAATGTGTCCTTATTGTTGTATGAAAGTTAAGGACATTGTGCAGTTGAATACTCCGTCAAAACTCACTATGGCAGCATAACTAAAAGGGAGAACCAGAAGGTAACACAGACATGAGGGAACAAATATTGATCATGTCATCAAATAGATTAAAACTTAAGTAATGAGCCTGTTTTGAAAATGTAAGAAGTAGAAAGTACCAAATTTTATGTAAAAATGTAATGAGTGAAAGTAAAAAGTTGTCCAAAAAATAAATAAATAAAAGTAATGATACCAGAAAAAATCTACTTAAGTACAGTAACAAAGGATTTGTACTTCGTTACTTTCCACCTCTGTTGGTCTGTTTTTTTCCGAAAGGGAGATTAATGGCCTCAACATAAATGCTCATCCAAGAAAGAGCAGAATTGACTGGTTTAATGCTACATGAAAACCATACACACAACTTTCTGTCTCTTTCTTTTTGCCTTTTTGTAAATCTCTTCCAAGCACCACTGACACTAAATATATCAATATTAAATGCTGAAAAAACACAAAATGACATTTTGTGTTTTTTTTATTTTTTATAGTGTTTGTGTTCTGTTGGTCTCTTCTTAATTTTTTACTCCTTCTTTTGCTTTCATCTCTGAATGTATTGCACACTGTAATGAGAGTTGATTCAAACAATACACATGCTGTTGCTTCAGATGGTTGCACAGACAGAAACAGAGAAGGCAACAGCGTGTCAGGCCAGCACACCGTCAAAGTTCATTACTATGTGGAAAATTGATTTGTCTTGTCAGAGTCATACACACTTTTGCCCATAGATTTACCAAACCTTATTCTGCTCTGCTCTTTCTATCATCAACCCCTTATGCGCCTGTCTGCTATCCCTGTGGTTGATAATATAATATATAGAATGCATGGCAGCATAGTTAATCCCTTTATCAATCAACCTGTCTTCATTTTGCACATTTCTGCACAACAGGAAATATGCTTACTGACTGAAACTTGGAAAATGCATAATTCTGGTTAAAAAAGGCAAAATAGTATATGTGTAAAAACCATAAGCAGTGAAGTGGGGAATGTGGCACAAATGGGACACTTGAGATAACCCACCTTGGACTTGAAGAAAAAAGTTGAGAGCTCAAGTTTTCTCATTTTAATTATTTATTCACCATTATTCTATGCTTAAATCTTTCTCATTTTGATCAATGTAATTTTTGAACTAAAGTTCCAGTGGTTTAAATGTAAGGTTTAGTATATCAACTAAGTGGATAATTTGACTTATTATTCACAGAGTTTCTATGGCAGGATAGGGTAGGTTGGCAAGACTTTCTTCTATGTAATTAACAACGCCATGGCTTTTAGTCTAATTTTCTACCAAATGAGCTAGCTGGGTTGCTGTCTTCTATTCCCAGTCATTGGATTTGAAATCTCCTGATGACGTAACCAGAGTGGACAATGTACTAACACAGACATGGGCAAACTACGGCCCGCGGGCCACACACGGCATGTTGGGTTTATTAATCCGGCCCGCCAAACGTGACCTAATAAACATTGTTCAATTTACCTTTTCCCTGTAATGCCCACGTTTTCCCTAAAGATGTCGCACTTAAGCTCCAATGACGTTGTTCGCATGCAATACTCTCTTCTTCTCTTAAGAGAGCTTAATCTGATACTCTTTAAAAACTGCAACAGTTTCTGACAAACACCTCGGCTCTATCCTGAGAATTGGCCCAACAAAACTTACCCCAGACTTTGATGAACTGGCAAAATAAGGAGTTCAACAACAATTGATCTTTGGCCCTTGATGAAACTGAATTTGCCAAATCTCTTATGTAATATACTGTGTATATATATATATATATATATATATATATATATATATATATATATATATATATATATATATATATATAAATATATAAATAAAACCCATTGTGGCCTGTGAGTCAAAAAGTTTGCCCACCCCTGTACTAACACAATGTTCAAACATTACAAGAGTTAAAAATTGTAAAAAAGTTTCTAAAAAAGATTTTAAAAATGTTGGGACACTGTACAGATTGGGAATAAAAAGGAATGCAATCATTTACAAATCTCATAAACATATTTTATTCACAATATAATATAGATAACATATCAAATGTTAAAAGTGAGACATTTTGAAATGTCATGCCAAATATTAGCTTATTTTGGATTTCATGAGAGCTACACATTCCAAAAAAGTTGGGACAAGTATAATTAAGAGGCCAGAAAAGTTAAATGTACATAAAAGGAACAGCTGGAGGACAAATTTGCAACTTATTAGGTCAATTGGCAACATGATTGGGTATAAAAAGAGCCTCTCAGGGTGGCAGTGTAACTCAGAAGTCAGGATGGGCAGAGGATCACCAATTCCCCCAATGCTGCGGCGAAAAATAGTGAAGCAATATCAGAAAGGAGTTTCTCAGAGAAAAATTGCAAAGAGTTTAAAGATATCATGATCTACATTGCATAATATCATCCAAAGATTCAGAGAATCTGGAACAATCTCTGTGCATAAGGGTCAAGGCCGGAAAACATACTGGTTGCCCGTGATCTCCGGGCCCTAAGACGGCACTGCATCACATACAGGAATGCTACTGTAATGAAAATCACAACATGGGCTCAGGAATACTTCCAGAAAACATTGTTGGTGAACACAATCCACTGTGCCATTCGCCATTGCCGGCTAAAACTCTATAGGTCAAAAAGAAGCCATATCTAAACATGATTCAGAAGTGCAGGCGTTTTCTCTGGGCCAAGGTTTATTTAAAATGGACTGTGGCAAAGAGGAGAACTGTTCTGTCAGGCAAATCAAAATTTGAAGTTCTTTTTGGAAAACTGGGACACCATGTCATCCAGACTGAAGAGGGCAAGGACAACCCAAGTTGTTATCAGCGCTCAGTTCAGAAGCCTGCATCTCTGATGGTATGGGGTTGCATGAGTGCGTGTGGCATGGGCAGCTTACACATCTGGAAAGGCACCATCAATGCTGAGAGTTATATCCAAGTTCTAGAACAACATATGCTCCCATCTAGATGTCGTCTTTTTCCGGGAAGACTTTGCATTTTCCAACATGACAATGCTAGACCACATACTGCATCAATTACAACATCATGGCTGTGTAGAAGAAGGATCCGGGTACTGAAATGGCCAGCCTGCAGTCCAGATCTTTCACACATAGAAAAACATTTGGCGCATCATAAAGAGGAAGATACGACAAAGAAGACCTAAGACAGTTAAGCAACTGGAAGCCTGTATTAGACAAGAATGGGACAACATTCCTAATCCTAAACTTGAACAACTTGTCTCTTCAGTTCCAAGACTTTTGCAGACTGTTATAAAAAGAAGAGGGGATGCCACACAGTGGTTAACATGGGCTTGTCCCACACTGTTAAAAATGTTTCCGTTAAAAAACAGTAAAGAACTGGCATCATGGTTACTGTAAAATTACCAGTGTCTTAGTGTTGCTGAAATTTACAGTTGGCTACTGTTTTTGCAAATACAACATGACACTTTTTCTACATTAAAGTATATTTCTGAAAATATAATTAGCAGTTTTTTTAAACCTTGTGATTTAAGAAATTGCCCCAGTTTAACTACAAAACACCACATTAGTCAAGTCAAGTCAAGTCAAGTTTATTTGTATAGCGCTTTTCACAACAGACATTGTCTCAAAGCAGCTTTACACAAATCAACAGTGATGGTGAATGGTGTGAATTTGTCCCTGATGAGCAAGCCGTGGCGACTGTGGCAAGGAAAAACTCCCTTAGATGTTATGAGGAAGAAACCTTGAGAGGAACCAGACTCAAAAGGGGAACCCATCCTCATCTGGGTGACATCAAGAGTTTGATCATAAATCTTTCAACGATACAGAACACTGGAGAGTGAGAACTAACATGAGTACTGGAGTATAAGTTTATAAGTGATGTTCTTTCTACAGTCTTATACAGTCTATATGGATAGTAGCTCCTAGTTTTATGAGCTCAGCATTTGTGATCATCACAGATCCAGCATCAGCTTCTCCATGCCAGAGCCTTTAAACACTCCAGGAGGTCCAATGTCAAAACTCCACACATGTAGCGGGATCCAAATGGCACTGGTACGTCTCTAGATGGTTAGGGATGTTTGCGAGTTCGGCATCAACTTCTTCAAAGGTCCGTAATCATCATGAGGTGGGAGGTGACTGAAGCTGGCCAAACCTCAGGGTGTCTCGGGATGGGGAGTGAAAAAGAAGCAGTGGAGAGGAATTAGCGTAGCTGCTGTTCATGATATTAACAGCACAAGTTGATAATGTGCATGTGATCAGATGTTCTGGAGCACAAGGTTATGATGTGAGACGTATGTTATGTGTAGGCTTTGCTAAAAAGATATGTTTTTAATCTACACTTAAACTGGGTGAGTGTGTCTGAGCCCCGAACACCGTCAGGAAGACTATTCCAGAGTTTAGGAGCTAAATGTGAAAATGCTCTACCACCTTTAGTGGACTTTGCTATTCTACGAACTACTAGAAGCCCAGAGTTTTGAGATCTTAGGGAGCGTGGCGGATTGTAGCGTGTTAAAAGACTGGATAGATACATGGGAGCCAAACCATTTAGTGCTTTATAAGTGAGAAGTAATAGTTTGTAGTCTATTCGAAACTTAACAGGAAGCCAATGTAGGGACGATAAGATCGGGGTTATCTGATCATATTTTCTTGCCCTTGTAAGAACTCTGGCTGCTGCATTCTGGACTAACTGAAGCTTGTTTATTAATGATGCAGGACATCCACCTAGTAACGCATTACAGTAGTCTATTCTGGAGGTCATGAACGCATGGATGAGCTTCTCTGCATCGGATATGGACAACATATTTCTTAGCTTAGAAATATTTCTAAGGTGAAAGAAGGCTGTTTTTGTAACTTGGTTGATATGATTTTTAAAAGACAAGTCGCTGTCTAAAATAACACCCAGGTCTTTTACGTTGAACTAGTGGTTACAGAGCATCCGTCTAAATGCAGGTTGAGATGCTGGAGCGACTGTATACTAGTTTTTGGGCCAATGAGCAAAATCTCAGTCTTATCAGAATTTAAAAGTAGAAAGTTATGGGTCATCCAATCTCTTATTTCCTTAACACACTCAGTTATCCGGGTTAATTGAGCTGTATCGCCTGGTTTAGATGAGATATATAGCTGAGTATCATCAGCATAACAATGGAAGCTAATTCCATAATTTCTAATAATATTTCCTAACGGAAGCATGTATATTGTGAAGAGCAGGGGTCCTAGAACTGAACCTTGTGGCACGCCATAATTTACTTGCATTAGCCTGGATAGCTCTCCATTTAAATCTACGAAATGGTAACGATCGGACAGGTAGGATTTAAACCAGCTTAATGCCTGTCCCTGAATGCCGATGTAATTTTGTAAGCGATCTAGGAGGAGATCATGGTCTATAGTGTCGAATGTAGCACTAAGATCTAGTAAAACCAACAGCGAGATGAAGCCTTGGTCTGAAGCTAAAAACAGGTCATTAGTTATTTTAACTAGAGCAGTTTCTGTGCTATGATGGGGCCTAAAACCTGACTGAAATTCTTCAAAGATATTGTTCTCTTGCAGGTAGGAACATAACTGGGCAGCGACAATCTTTTCTAAAATCTTGGACATAAATGGGAGATTTGAAATTGGTCTGTAATTTGATAACGTGTTTGGATCCAGATTAGGTTTTTTAATGAGGGTCTTAATAACTGCTAACTTGAGGGATTTAGGGACATGTCCTAACGATAGTGAAAAGTTAATAATATTTAGAAGAGGTTCACCAGTTGTATATAACACTTCCTTCAGTAATTTAGTAGGAATTGGATCTAACTGACATGTTGTCGATTTAGCTTTGGCAATAACATTATACAGCTCTTCCTGTCCTACACATGTAAAACAGTGAAGTTGTGGAGTTGAAGGTAACACTGTCTCAGGAGATGGTGTCAGAGGTTGAACTGCCACAATTGTTTTTCTAATGTTATCTATTTTTTCAGTGAAGAAAATCATAAAGTCCTCACTACTAAACTGTGATGGAACACAATTTTCAGAGCCCTGATTTGTAGTTAGTTTAGCTACAGTACTGAAAAGGAACCTGGGATTGTTTTTGTTATTTTCTATAAGTTTGCTCAGGTGTTCAGCTCTAGCAGCTTTTAGCGCCTGTCTGTAGCTGAGCATACTGTCTTTATACGCGATTCTAAATACCTCCAATTTAGTTTTAATCCATTTTCTCTCCAGATTACGTGCTGTTCTCTTGAGGGCATGTGTATGACTATTATACCAAGGTGCAGGTGCTTGTTCTCTAACCTTTTTTAACCGGATGGGGGCAACGGTGTCTAATGTGCTAGTGAGGATAAGGTCTATGTTGTTAGTTATTTCATCAAGATTATTAGCAGTTATGGGTTTAGTGAGAAATTGAGATAAATCAGGCAGGTTTTTTATGAATCTGTCCTTAGTGGTCGGAACAATAGTCCTACCAAGTCGATAACGTGGTGCAACACGGCTAATCTGCTCTACCGGTAGTGTGTACAGTATGAAGTAATGGTCTGTGATGTCATCACTCTGAGGTAAAATATCTATATCAGTGACGTCTGCTCCGTGGGATATTATTAAGTCTAGTGTGTGGTTTAAACGGTGAGTTGGTCCGGTGACGTTTTGTTTAACCCCAAAAGAGTTTAATAAATCAACAAATGATAATCCTAGAGCATCATTTACATCATCTACATGAATATTAAAATCTCCTACAAGCAGCACTTTATCAAAATTGATCAAGAGGTCTGATAGAAAACAAGCAAACTCTTGAAGAAAATCAGCATAGGGCCCTGGGGGTCTGTACACGGTGACCAGAGCGAGTTTTCTATGTCTGTCTGAAAGTACAACTTTAAGAACGAGCACTTCAAATGATTTAAAGCTGAATCCTAACATCTGACTAACATTAAGAGAGGCAGTATAAATGGTTCCTACACCCCCCCCACGACCAGTCTGACACGGCTCATGCTTATAAACATATCCTGACGGTGTCGACTCGTTTAGACCCATATAATCACCTGGTTTAATCCAGGTCTCAGTGAGACAGAGTGCATCGAGATTATTTTCTGTGATCATCTCATTTATAATCAGTGCTTTGGGTGCAAGTGATCTAATGTTTAAAAGACCAAACTACCAGACCATTACTACCATGTATAAATGTACTCTTTAACAGAAGTAAATCAGCTTTAGAGAGTTGTTTCAAAACATCTCTTATTTATTAAACTGTCTTGGTATAAAACCTAAATAACATTAAAGAAAATAACACAGATTCTTATTTACAAAACATTTGTATAAAATAAAAACAATGGTCAACCAAAAGCCCAAAGCTTATTACATGTATGGAAATACATCTAAATGTAAAAAAAATTTACTCTGGAAAGAAAGACAAAGTGAATGACAGAAAACACCCAAGTATATACAGTAATTTTGAGTGAATATGCATGTGTGTGATGTGTGTGTTGTGAGTGTGTGTATGCAAATGTTTGTGTATGTCTGTGGTGTGTATTACTTATATAAAGTCCCACTTAAAATCTATTAATTTTTTAAGTAGACTGGAGACACGTCTGCTTTGATATGACTCCTACAGCCTTGTGCTGTGTGTGTTTAGAACTAGTGGAGGGGAAATGATTACTCACGGAGAACATATAGCAAAGAATATTCTTGTATAAAGAACAGTTTTCATTCCGGAAAAGAAAACAAACTACAGCACGCAGATCTTTTAGGCAAAAAGTAAAACACAATAACACCGATATACAGTACAGACCAAAAGTTTGGACACACCTTCTCATTAAAAGAGTTTTCTTTATTTTCATGACTATGAAAATTGTAGTTTCACACTGAAGGCATCAAAACTATGAATTAACACATGTGGAATTATATATGGAATTATATACATAACAAAAAAGTGTGAAACAACTGAAAAATGTCATATTCTAGGTTCTTTAAAGTAGCCACCTTTTGCTTTGATTACTGCTTTGCACACTCTTGGCATTCTCTTGATGAGCTTCAAGAGGTAGTCACCTGAAATGGTCTTCCAACAGTCTTGAAGGAGTTCCCCGAGAGATGCTTGGCACTTGTTGGCCCTTTTGCCTTCACTCTGCGGTCCAGCTCACCCCTAAACCATCTCGATTGGGTTCAGGTCCGGTGACTGTGGAGGCCAGGTCATCTGGCGCAGCACCCCATCACTCTATTTCTTGGTCAAATAGCCCTTGATGCCTTCAGTGTGACTTTACAATTTTCATAGTCATGAAAATAAAGAAAACTCTTTGAATGAGAAGGTGTGTCCAAACTTTTGGTCTGTACTGTATAAGGTTTTTTTTTTTCTAACGCTGGAGGCTTCACGAATTTCAGAAAAGCAGCGGAAAACACCAGTCATTTTAGTGTGATACAAAGACAATGTGATTTCATTGCAATGGAGTTTGAAAAATTTACTTTACAGAAGGATTATCACATATTTTTCTGAATGAAACTCACCCGGTAATTGGGAATAATGCAACCCAAGTCTGAAATCCAGCTACACAACACAGTGGTGCATGTGGCGTATTAATCACTTAAAATAAGCAAATAGAAGATCGATTAACTTCCAATATCCACCATACATATTAGCTGCCATAGCAAATGTAATACATTTTGTCGTGCAAACAAAAGGAAACTCTCCTGTTAATGTTATGAAGATGGATAAAAGTCCCCGCGTGCTCACTGCAGTTTACAAAAATACTGTATTGTAATGTTTTATTTTCTCTGAGTAATAAATACAGCAAAATGCCGTTATATTGTGTCGACATCATTTTACAACAACAATAAAACATAACTTTTAAACATAACATTATTATACTGTTGAAATTCTGCCGTAAATTAACAGCAATTTCTAACAGTGCAACTTTTTTAGATGTGTTGATGCCATGAAATTTCAAATCAACTTATTTTTCCTTTAAAATTATACACATTCTAAGTTTAAACATTTGATGTCATCTATGTTGTATTCTGAATAAAATATTGAAATTTGAAACTTCCACATCATTGCATTCTGTTTTTATTTACAATTTGTACAGTGTCCCAACTTTTTTGAAATCAGGTTTGTATATTTCCCACAAATATAAATTGAAAGGGCAACATTAATGATTTCCCTAGAGGAATTTATCATTGCTTCTTGCTTCCAACAAGGAGGTCTTCACCTATTCACTTCAGTTTTAATGGTTTATCTAAACCTTTCTGTGACTTGTAGCAAAGATTCTACATTTTAAATGTGCATTTCTGAGCCATGTTTTTTCATGTATGTGCTTTGCTTTATTTCTAAGCTCCTTTGTTTTTCATATGACCTCCTGTTCATGACACACACTCATATTTATGTTGACGTTTATGGATTATTCCCATGTGATGCTGCCTCTGTTGGATTATGCTTACAGTTTTTCTCAAATGCTAAAACACGTTTCCTCCATGTTCCCCAATGTCTAAACACACCCTTTACTGAAGCTACATAAACACAACCACACCTTCTCACTTCAAAACTTAAACTTTCACACCAAAAGAGCAGCTCGAAGCTTTCAAAAATGTAAACACAATACACATCATTACACACTACAGCAAAACAATTGAAAACACAATGCTCAATTTGTGAGAAGGTTCTTTGTTTCATAACTGCCAATGCATATTTTTAAAACTTTACAGTAATGGATGTTCTTAGATCTCTGCAGAGGATTAGGCATTTAGATTTGAGAGTTTCATATGAAGAGTATAAATCTATAGTAAATTCTGCATGTACACTAATGTAACACAACTCAATGCAAAAACAGAATCTATTGCACACAACAGTACTCTTGAAAACATGATCAGGGTGTGAAGTTTTTTTATTTACTTTATTCACACCACACACACACACACACACACAACAATCACTGTGTGGCATCATGTCGCTGAGCTGCATCGGGCCATATCACCTCATCCACATCGCAGGCTATATTGTGTCTTGCCAGACACCTCGGGATAAACGCCCTGGAATGGCGAATCCATCCTTGGAAGGCCTCCACTGGGATGTCAATACAGGCCAGCTCCATTGCCCTTAGGAGGTTCTCTCTAGTGTATGGTTGTCTGTCATAAACCTTCCATCTCCATGATGAGAAGAACTCCTCTATAGGGTTCAGGAAAGGGAAGTAGGGTGGCAGACAGACGTTTAAAAAGTTCTTACTGTTGGTGGTGAACCACTCTCTGATTTGGTTTGTTTTGTGGAAGCGTACATTGTCCCAAATTATTACATAAATTTGATGTGCGGGCCCAGGATGGTGTTGTTGGCGGTCCAGGAGGATGTCTTTTAGCTCCTCTAGGAAGATGAGGACACGTTGGGTGTTTTAAGACCCAAGGACAGCATGCCAGTGGACAAGCCCCTCCAAACCCATGGGCGCACAAAGAGTAATATTACCCCCCCGTTGGCCAGGAACCTCAGTGATGGCTCTTTGGCCAATGATTTACAGCCTCTTTGCCTTTGTTTCTGCAGGTTGAAGCCAGCCTCATCCAGGAAGAGGTACTCATGAGGTCTGGCCATCGTGTCCAACTGTAATATCCTCCGTGAAAATGTGAAGGTGCACAGGTGTTCAGAACAACAGTCAATCAGGTAGCACAGTATTGTCCAGAAGTAATGTAGGCCACTGAGCAACACAGTATGTCCACTAACTGTACTGTGAACATGGATGTATACTTACTTGCACATACTCGTAACGTAGGTCTTTGTGTAGCGCAGAGTTGCACTCAAAGGGAACCCTATAGACCTGTTTCATCCGCATCTTTTGGCGCCGGAGAACTCGGTCTATTGTGGCCAAGCTGACATCATCAATGCTCTCAAAGTTGACATTATCAGCAATGACTTTGTTCCTGATCTCCCGGAGTCTGATGAGGTTGTTTTTACGAACCATATCCACAATGAGGGTTTCTTGTGCTGCTGTAAATATGGCAACCCTCCCACCTCTATGTGGCATTCTTTCAACTCTAAAGAAAGAAACATGTGTTGTCAGTTTTACAATACAGTAACAACTGATTTGAAACCAATAGACTACTTTCACAGGCTTGTAAAATTGTATTGTGACAAAGAAAGCAATAGAGTACAATACCTGTTGTGTTGTCTGAATGCCCTGATAATGGTGGCCACGGTGAACCTACTCAGGTTTGGATGGACTCTTAGTCCTGCTTCAGCCATTGTCATGCCATGGACAATGACATGGTCAATGACTGTTGCTCGCATCTCGTCCGTAATGATGGTGCGAGGTTGTCTTGCTCTCCCTCCTGGACCTTCTCCTCTCCTTTGTTGGCCTGCTCCTCTTCCTCCTCTGATTTGAACTCCTCTTCCTCGTTGGCCTGCTCCTCTTCCTCCTCTGATTTGAACTCCTCTTCCTCGTTGGCCTGCTCCTCTTCCTCCTCTGATTTGAACTCCTCTTCCTCGTTGGCCTGCTCCTCTTCCTCCACTGATTTGAACTACTCTTCCTCATTGGCCTGCTCCTCTTCCTCCACTGATTTGAACTCCTCTTCCTCGTTGGCCTGCTCCTCTTCTTCCATGGCCAGCTCTTCTCGCTCCTCTGACTCGAATTCCTCTTCCCCTGACTCTGCCTTCATCCATTGTGTTTGTTTGGAATCTTCAGCAAACTGTGCACTCTGAACTTGCTTTTGTACATGTGGTCACCGCATTAGCAACAAGTGTCTTCAATTTTGAGTCGTTGTGTGTAATGAATGATGGTGTGTTTATTGTGTTCAAATATTGCTGACTGTGGCAAGCATTTTGCATCACATGAGCTTTCATTTGAGAATATGAGCAGAGTTCTTTTGCAACTTGTGTTTTAGCAAAAACAAAATGTGTTAAGATTTATGAGAACGGAGGATTGTGTTTTGTGAATTGTGTCTTCATGTGAAATGTGTTTATGATATTGGAAAATGATGGCTAGATTTAGTAAATGTGTTTAGACAACTGGTCAATTGGTTTAGAGGATTGGCTTTTGTGTTTTAGCATTTAGGAAAAACTGTAATAAACACCTGGCTGATTTCATAAACTATATATATATATATATATATATATATATATATATATATATATATATATATATATATATATATATATAATATATATATATATATATATATATATATAAGAAATTCTGTTCCCAGAGATCTCTCACACCACATACACATACACACACATGCATACACCTTTGCAGGGTCATTTGGTCTTCCCAAAAGCACTATTCCCTGTTTACATTGAAATTGAAATCCTGGGTGATTTTCCTCCTAAGGGAATGTGCAAAAGTATTGTTTTATCTAATCCTGTTGTATGATATGCAGGTCAGGTCCTTATTTGGTTATTCTGGTCTCATAGGAACTTCAAAGTATGCTCATGGGTATAATAAAAAAAAGGTTAGCTGAGACTTCTATCTACTCCCACACCATTGCATGCTGGTTATATTATTTCAATCTGTCTCTAAAGACATTACACCTGCACTGTTACTACATTGGTTTTGTTATTTCCTCAACATTTGACTTATTACTGTTTAACATTTTTTTTGCATTACCACAGTCATTCTTTTTATAAATCAGTAAGTGAAATTAATGTTCAGAGTATAATGTTCTGCTAGACATTTGATGTAAATTAACATGTGACTCACAAACATAAAGAGCGAAGTAAAATATGCATACAAAATATTTTTAGAAGTCACATTTTTGTGAGTAGGTTTGCTGAGTGTATCAAGGCAACATATTTATATGAAGGGCCTTAGTCAGGAAAGTGACAAAGAACCTGATCACTCTGTCACTCTGGAAAAGCTGCAGCATTTCTCTGTGGAGAGAGTGCCTTCCAAAAGAACAACGATCTCTTCAGCACTTTACCACTCAGGCCTGTATGGTAGAGTGGCCATACGGAAGCTGCTCCTCAGTAAATGTCAAATGACAGCTGCCTGAAGACCATGTAAAACAAAGATTGTATTATTTGCCTTGTATACCAAGTGTCATTTCTGGAGGAAACCAGGCACCACTCATCACCTGGCCAATACCAAAAAAAAAAAAGCATCATGCTGTGGGGATGTTTTTCAGTGGCAGGAACTGGGATGCTAGTCACGATCGAGGGAAAGATTAATGTCCTAGAGTGGCCCAAACAGAGCCCAGGCTTGAACCCAACTGAACATTTCTAAAGTGTTCTGAAAATGGCTGACACTCCTTATTCAGCCTGATGGAGTTTGAGAGGGATGAATGGGAGAAACTGCCAAAAAATTGGTGTGCTATGTTTGTAGCATCATACTCAAAAAGACTTGAGGCTGTAAACTGGTACCAAAGGTGCTTTAACAAAGTATTGAGCAAAGGCTGTGAATACTTATGCACATAACTTTTGGTAATTTGTATTACATTTGCAAAGATTTCAAACAAACATCTTTCACATTGTCATTATGGGGTATTGTTTGTATAATTTTAAGGAAAATAATGAATGTAATCTGTTTTGGAATGAAGCGCTGTGAAAAATTACTGGGTACACTGTAAAATTCTGTTCTATTTGTTAACATGCATTGGTCACTACTGGAGAAACATTTACCTAATTCTTACTCAGTTTTTCATACCCCCAAAACTTACTCATCCAAAAAAAAAAACATATCCTATATATCCCATATAGAAAGCATACGTCATTTTTTTTTTTTTTTTTATTACACAGTGATAAAAAAAAAACAGGGCACATTGCATAAATGATTAAACTTTATCTTTAAAGTTTGAGATAATATTCATGTTATTATTTTATTTGTATAAAAATAACACCTTTTCACTTTATTTACTACCAACTTATATGTATTAATGAATCAATGCAGCAATTTTTTTTCTTTGCATATAATGCTTTAATTGTGAGAAATAAGGTAAAGGGTGAAAAAAATGATTACAGAGATTCTAGGACTCCTCATTTAGCCACAAGTTCTCAAACATCACATCTTATGTCTTCTCAGGCAATGCATATATGCGTACATAATGTCTAATACAACCCGGTTAGTCTTTAGGAGAAATGTCTCCACATGGTCATGTGGATAGTGGCCATTGACACTCCACCTCCATTAAAAACAAAAAATCCTCTATGGGGTTTAATAAGGGGGAGTATGGAGGCAGGAATAAAACTGACATTTCGCAATGTGGAGCAAACCCATCTGTGTGGTGGAATGCAACATTAATGTTAGGGAGTTAAATACCCCTCACCTTCTGTTGGTTTCTGCTGTTGGCACAAGTAAATTATGCAGGTCATCCAGAAAAAAATGTACCTTTATGTGTTGTAAAGAACAAAGAGTGACTTGTGTAAAAGCAAACCATCATTTGACAATGATGTACACATTATGAATAGCTTTTCTCTGGTCTGGGACATCCACAGTTGCTGTCCATAACATGTCTATTTCCTTTTTTTATCTCACATAGAAAACATTTGGCGCATCATAAAGAGGAAGATGCGACAAAGAAGACCTAAGACAGGTGAGCAAATAGAAGCCTGTATTAGACAAGAATGGGACAACATTCCTATTCCTAAACTTGAGCAACTTGTCTTTTTAGTCGCCAGACATTTGCAGACTGTTAAAAAAGAAGAGGGGATGCCACACAGTGGTAAACATGGCCTTGTCCCAACTTTTTTGAGATGTGTTGATGCCATGAAATGTATAATCAACTTATTTTTTTAAATTAAATGAACATTTTTTTCAGTTTAAACATTTGATATGTCATCTATGTTGTATTCTTAATAAAATATTGAAATTTGAAACTACCACATCATTGCATTCTGTTTTTATTCACAATTTGTTTCCCAACTTTTTTGAAATCGTGTTTGTAGATATTTATTGTGACTTTAATGAATAGTAAAAGTGTGTATTATTTAAATGTGAACAATCCACTCTACTTCCCACAATCAAGTCCAATGCTCTCAATCTACTAACTTCCTTCCAATGTATTAAGGACCCTGAATTTGACTCTTAGCCTTTGTCTTCATTGAGTCACTCATTTACTGCACACCATTAATTGTATTATTTGTTTAACTGTGCGTTTAATGTGTACTTTATGGTTGGTTGTACAAATATTCATTACAATATTCATACAAATTCATTTTGCTAATGTGCTGTTTTTGGTGTTTATTATACACAATTTGGCAACTTTTATATAAAAATGTTTTTGATGAGAATAACCTTAAACAGTAAGATATATAAATGTTTTTTTATAAATAAAAAAATTGCAATATTAAATGCAATATTTTGTGTGGAAATTGCTGTTCAAAACAATCTAAAATAACCTAAAAAACTGCTACAAAAGACTGATATTAAATGTATAATTAATGCAGAATTTTGTTTTCTGTGTGTGTTTTTGTGGGACATCTTGAGCTGTGCTTATCATCTTTAGCGTCACAAGACAAAATTTATTAAAAGCTAAGTGCCTTCAAGCTAAGTGCATTATAAAACAGAATCTTAATGTAACACAAAAGGCTAAAAGTGAATTAACAGAAAACTGTTTTTGGTCAGGAGTCACACATAAAAACTGCTTTGTCAAAAATGACACTATTACGGAAGTTTGTCTATGTAATTTGTCTAATGGCCAGATGGAGGACCAGATGTTTGGGGGGCTGCTCAAACATAAATCTGGGGAACATCTGTTACGACCTCTGGGTGTTGGGGAGGAGGGACAATATAGAAAATATAGAAAATCCATTAGATGTGCCATGAAGATATGCAGATGCCAATTATTTTACACAGGAAAAAAAGTCAAAGCTGTCAAAAACTAAAGACTAAAGTTCTAAAGACTCTAAAAGTCTATAGAAAATAAAACATAATTAAAATCAAAATTGGTCAGGACAACCGTTGCAAGGTTGGATTAGTTGTTTACAAACCATTCATGTTATAAAAAAACCCCCAATTCACTAAAACATAATCTAACCTGTAATTAACCCAGCCATTAGGGAGGCACAAGCTAGTGCATTCTTAGTGCCGGTCCCAAGCCCGGGTAAATGGGGAGGGTTGCGTTAGGAAGGGCATCCAGCGTAAAACATGTGCCAAATCAAATATGCGGATCACAAATGAGAATTTCATACCGGATCGGTCGAGGCCCGGGTTAACAACGACCGCCACAGGTATCGTTAGCCGACAGGGTACCGGTGGAAATTGGGCTACTGTTGGCCGAAGGAGGAGAAGGAGAGGAGGAAGACGTCTACAGAGACGGCAGGGAAAGGAGAAGTGTAGGAGAGTGGAGGTTAGGGTTGGTACTTTAAATGTCGGTACTATGATGGGGAAAGGGAGAGAGGTAGCTGATATGATGGAGAGGAGAAAGGTAGATATGCTGTGTGTTCAGGAGACCAAGTGGAAAGGGAGTAAGGCCAGGAACATTGGAGGTGGATTTAAACTGTTTTATCATGGTGTGGATAGAAAGAGAAATGGTGTAGGGGTGATTCTGAAGGAAGAGTACAGTAAGAGTGTAGTGGAGGTGAAGAGAGTTTCTGATAGGGTGATGATCGTGAAGGTGGAAGTTAAAGGGATGATGATAAATGTCATCAGTGCCTATGCTCCACAAGTTGGCTGTGAGATGGAGGAGAAGGAAAGATTCTGGAGTGAATTAGATGAAGTGGTAGATGGTGTACCTAGGAAAGAACGGTTGGTGATTGGGGCGGACTTTAATGGGCATGTAGGTGAAGGGAACAGAGGTGACGAGGAGGTGATGGGTAGGTATGGTTTTAAGGAGAGGAATGTGGAAGGGCAGATGGTGGTAGATTTTGCTAAAAGGATGGAAATGGCAGTGGTGAACACTTATTTTAAGAAGAAGGAGGATCATAGGGTGACGTATAAGAGTGGAGGAAGGTGCACACAGGTGGACTATGTGCTATGCAGGAGATGCAACCTGAAGGAGATTGGAGACTGTAAGGTGTTGGCAGGGGACAGTGTAGCTAGACAGCATCGGATGGTGGTCTGTAGGATGGTTTTGGAGGTGAAGAAGAAGAGGAGGAGAGTGAGGACTGAAAGAAGAATAAGATGGTGGAAACTGAAGGAGGAAGAGTGTAGTGTGAGGTTCAGGGAAGAGGTCAGAGAGAGGCTCAGTGGTGTTAAGGAGGTGTTTGATGATTGGGCAACTACTGCAGGAGTGATGAGGGAGGCGGCTAGAAAAGTACTTGGTGTGACATCTGGAAATAGAAAGGAAGACAAGGAGACGTGGTGGTGGAATGTGGAAGTGCAGGAGAGCATAAGGAGAAAGAGGTTGGCAAAACAGAAGTGGGATAGACAGAGTGATGAGAAAAGTAGGCAGGAGTACAAGGAGATGCGGCAGCAGGTTAAGAGGGATGTGGCGAAAGCCAAGGAAAAGGCATATGAGGAGCTGTATGAGAGGTTGGACACTAAGGAAGGAGAAAAGGATTTATACAGATTGGCCAGGCAGAGGGACCGAGCTGGAAGGGATGTACTGCAAGTTAGAGCAGTAAAGGATGGAGAGGGAAATGTGTTGACTAGTGAGGAGAGTGTGTTGAGACGGTGGAGGGAGTATTTTGAGCAGCTGATGAATGAGGAAAATCAGAGAGAGAGAAGGTTGGATGATGTGGAGTTGGTGAAGCATGATGTAGATAGGATTAGTAAGGAGGAAGTGAGAGCAGCGATTAAGAGGATGAAGAGTGGAAAGTCGGTTGGACCAGATGACATACCGGTAGAAGCGTGGAGATGTTTAGGAGAGATGGCAGTGGAGTTTTTGACCAGATTGTTTAACAGGATTTTGGAAGGTGAGAAGATGCCTGAGGAATGGAGAAGAAGTGTGCTGGTACCGATCTTTAAGCATAAAGGAGATGTGCAGACCTGCAGTAACTACAGGGGAATTAAGTTGATCAGTCACACCATGAAGTTATGGGAAAGAGTAGTGGAAGCCAGGCTGAGAGAAGAGGTGACCATCTGTGAGCAACAGTATGGTTTCATGCCAAGGAAGAGCACCACAGATGCCTTATTTGCTTTGAGAATGTTGATGGAGAAGTATAGAGAAGGACAGAAGGAATTGCATTGTGTATTTGTGGATTTAGAGAAGGCCTACGACAGGGTGCCAAGAGAGGAGTTGTGGTATTGTATAAGGAAGTCAGGTGTGTCAGGGAAGTATGTGAGGGTGGTGCAGGACATGTATGAGGACAGTGTGACGGCAGTGAAGTGTGCAGTAGGTACGACAGACTGGTTTAGGGTGAAGGTTGGACTGCATCAAGGATCGGCCCTTTCCTGTTTGCAGTGGTGATGGACAGGTTGACGGACGAGGTCAGACAGGAGTCTCCCTGGACTATGATGTTTGCGGATGATATTGTGATTTGTTGTGAGAGTAGGGAGCAGGTTGAGAAGAGCCTGGAGAGGTGGAGATATGCGCTGGAGAGAAGGGGAATGAAACTCAGTAGAAGTAAGACAGAATACATGTGTGTGAATGAGAGGGAGGGCAGTGGAGTGGTGCAGTTGCAGGGAGAAGAGCTGGAGAAGGTGGAGGAATTCAGATACCTGGGGTCAACAGTGCAAAGTAATGGAGAGTGTGTTAGAGAAGTGAAGAAAAGAGTGCAGGCAGGGTGGAGTGGGTGGAGAAGAGTGACAGGAGTGATTTGTGATAGTAGGGTATCTGCAAAAATGAAAGGGAAAGTTTATAGGACTGTGGTGAGACCTGCGATGTTGTATGGATTAGAGACAGTGGCATTGAGTAAAAGACAGGATGTGGAGCTGGAGGTAGCAGAGCTGAAGATGTTGAGGTTTTCGTTGGGAGTGACGAGGATGGAGAAGATTAGAAATGAGTTTATTAGAGGGACAGCGCATGTAGGATGTTTTGGTGACAAGGTGAGGGAGGCGAGATTGAGATGGTTTGGACATGTGCAGAGGAGGGACATGAATTATATTGGTAGAAGAATGCTGAGGATGGAGCCACCAGGTAGGAGGAAAAGAGGAAGGCCAAGAAGGAGGTTCATGGATGTGGTGAGGGAAGACATGCAGGTAGTTGGTGTAAAAGAGGCAGATGTAGAGGACAGGGTGGTATGGAGACGGATGATCCGCTGTGGCGACCCCTAATGGGAGCAGAAGAAGAAGAAGAAGAAGATAATCTAACCTGTAATTACAACAATTCAGGAAAAAATCATTGAATAATTATGTGAAATGATTAGTAGCCAGCCAACAGCAGCCCCTACAAACAGTATGTCCAATATTTGTTTATTTAATTTGAGACATTTGAACCATTGATCACTCCAAGGGCCTCCTGACAGTGTACCTACATCATCACCAAGTGAACTGGCCATATTAACTAGAAACTTGGGCAACCAGAGCATTAAAGATGTGAGACTAATCACATTACTACTACTACTACCAGTCTACACACTAGTTTCTTACCTGAGGCAGTCAGCTTACTCAACACACTGCCTTTACCTAGACTATTCAAATATTTAACACAGTATGACCAATACCACTACATGTCTTCACTTTACCTAAGCTCCAATGAACAATTCATTTTATTTTTTAAGATTCTTTTTGCTGGAAATATTGTCACTAAATTTATATTTTTACATGGCAGTGGTGTACAGTAACAAAATACTTTTGGCTTTACTGTATGTAAGTAGCTTTTTTCACATATCTGTACTTTACTGAAGTATTTCCATTTGGAGAGACTTTTACTTTAACTTCACTACATTTAAAAAAAAGTTAAATATCTCGACTGCATTTTGAAAACTAGTCGTTCCTTTTGATTTATGAATGGGTAAAAACTGGTCAATCACGCAGCAAGCCAGCAATCAGTGTAGAGCGTGCGCTCTGTTTTGAACTTGTTTTGATTAACGTTTTGTGGAATCTACTACACGAGTAGATGTAGTAGAGTAGACACGAGTCAGAGTCAGTTTGCAAGAAATTTTGAGAAGTCTTCTCTGGCATATCCCAAAGATTCTCAAAGGTCTGGCCAATCCATTTGTAAAAATGATGTCCCTTAACCACTCTTTTTACAACTTAAGCCCGATGAATCCTGGCATTGTCATCTTAGAATATGCCTGTGCCATCAGGGAAGAAAAAAATTATTTGATGGAATAACCTGGTCAGTATATTCAAGTAGTTAGTTGACCTCATTCTTTGGGCACATATTGCTGAACCTAGACCAGACCAACGGCAGCAACCCCAGATCATAGCACTGCTCCCACAGGCTTGTAGTGTATGCACTACGCATGATGGGTGCATTCATTTATCTGCTTCTCTTCTTACCCTAATGCACCCATCACTCTGGAACAGAGTAAACCTGGACTCATCAGACCACATGACTTTCTTTTATTGTTCTAGAGTCCAATCTTTATGCTCTCTAGCAAATTAAAGCCTTTTTTCTAATAAGCCTCACTGATAAGTGGTTTTCTTAAGGCTACACAGCTGTTTAGTCCCAATCTTTTAAATTCTCTTAACACTGTGCATGTAGAAATGCTCTTACTTTCACTATTAAACAGTTCTAAATTCCAAACAAAATTGTCAGAAACCATAAAGAATGAACAACTAAACACTAAAATGCAATAAAGCTTTTAAATGGTTGGTGGGTTTCTATTAAAAATTAAAATTCATGTCCCCTTCCTAGCCACCCCATGTTCAGGAACAGGCGAGAAGGACCACATTCCAGAAGCTGAAGAATGCCTTAAGATTTAGACCCATTTGTCCTGTATAGAGATTGGATGAGGGACTGAAAATTGCAGCAGTGAGCAGACGAGGTGCAACTGGTCATTTAAATCAGTAAGAATTATTATCTACAGATCAAGAAATATACAGTAGTTGAGAACGAGGCCCGGGCGTATAAAAGCTTAGCTTTTGGAGCTGCAGGAGCATTCCTTAGGGATACCATCAGATCATCAACAACTCATGCCCATGGACAGCAAAAATACATCTAGCCCCTCTTCCTCAGCAAACATTATCTACATTTGTTTATACTTGCCTTGATACCATTTCACAATACAAAAGCTTGTATTATGGTAATAATTATTCTCCTCCATTTTTCTGCCCTTGCTATGGACATTTACAAAGCCATTTTAAAAAAAAGGGAAGCTTTGCACAATGTAGACATACAACATGATTAGAGTCAGGTAATGCTTGCAGATTGCTAATAATGATTGCTGATGTTATGGAAAGTATTAATTTACTAACAAATAGCTTTGAGTCCACTAATTATCTAAAAATTACAAGAGTGTACACACACACACACACACACACACACACACACACACACACACACACACACACACACACACACACAGCCAGTTTGTTTCCTCTAAGTGATTTCATTTGATTAAATTTACCACATGGCTTATCTCTGACTTTTTTAACATTTACAATGAGATTTTAGAAGTACTCCAGTGAACCCTGGTTTCATGAAACTTTTAAGAGATATAGATTTGTACTTTATCGAAGCCATATATAGTAATAGTTGTGGCCCAACAACCTCTACCTAGGAAATTGTGGAACTCCTTCATGAATTAAAATTTTATGACTATGCAATGTGTTACATCAAGAGGTTTCATGCATATTAGGATAAGAATAAAATGGGACAAAGTTCATCATTAAGTGTTTTAAGTCTGTAATGCTATTGTAGCTAGGGTTCCCTGGTGGTCTAGTGTTTGTGTAAATTCTAAAATGCTCCCTTTATTTAAAATTCTTAATCCTTTCCTTTTTTTTTATGTTTTATGCATTTATAATATAAAGCTACAGTATAATGCTCCACACTGCTGCTTTTTGTCAGAACTTTGTTGTGCTTTCTGTAGATGCATTTTTTTACTTCAAATTAAATTTTCTCCCATTAGGAGAATGCCATGCTACAGTATATTTAGCTCTCAAGCCAAGCTCTCAATTCTTAAACTCAATTCAAGAATACACTGGTACAGTGACTGAAGTAAGTGTTACAGTTCTGTGAACAAGATGATGAAGGAAGTCAAAGATTAACTCTATACATGGACAAATGATTAAACATTCTTATTTACTTTTAAGAATCCTAATCTGAATCAGATTTTGATTAGATTTTTATTGTTCTTTGTAACGACTGGAACAATTTGTCAAAATGAAGACAATCCACACTTTATCTGTACAGTAGAAGCAGGTTGTTTTGTGTTTTGTTTTTCTTTTTCAAGTGATGTTACTTAATTACATTGAATGGGCCTTCATTAAATTGTATTTGCATACAAATGTTGGACGGGAGTCGTTTTAGCACAGGAATTAAGTTTGGGAAAACTTTATGAACTGAGTCAGAGTTTATCTCAGGGCAAGCAGCTTTTACAAAAGGGAAAACACAGGAATACTTTGTGTGACTAAAATAGCTAACATTTTTCTCCAAGGTCAATTAAGAATGAAAATATATTTTTACTATCTTATGCAAATTTTGAACTGTTGTCTATTTGAAGCATGATTTTTTTGACTTCACAAAAGAAGAGCCAATGTGTAGGGTATGCTAGCCTACTCTAGTGAATAAATTAAATCTTTCTTTTTTGGGCAGGAGCACTGAATCCTAAATTACCTGAGCTTTTACCTGAGGCTGATGTAATGTGGAAGAACAGTAGTGGGTGCTGCTTCATCTTCTACAGACAATAAAACTTTACAGTAGAAGAATGATGGAAGAAACACCCTAGGGTATTCAAGTCCATCTGGCATATATTTTAGTCTAGAGAGGGAAGGAGGAGCACACAAGGACCAGAGGAGTGAAACTTGAAGAGCTGGAACCAGCTTTCTTGTGGTGGGGAATTTATAAGCTTTTTTTTATTCTCCAAAAGAATAATAATACAAAAATAAAGCAGAGTTTCTGACTTAATAACCCTTTAATGCAAACATCCATGTGGGAGTCAGCTTTGACTTTATGAACCAAGATGTTGTAAAGTTATGAGGTGTTCTTTTGTAAAGTTATGAGGTGTGCCTGAAACACTTCACCCTGAACCTGAACTGGGGCTGAGGGATTTATATAGGACCTAAAAGCCAGGTGAGAAACCCAAAGCGGAGTGGACAGATATATCCCAGGACTGGGTTTAAGTTAAGGGCAGCTCCAACAGGGATAGAGGCAGATTGTTGCAGCACACAAATAGAAGAACCGTACTTTAGAACTGTATTGGCCAGGGATTGAGAAAACTTTTATTTAGGCAGGTACGCAGTTTTTAATATACTGTAATAGCTAAAAGTCAGAAAATAAGGTTCAACATTACAAACATAACAGGGCTTGCTGTTATAGAAAAATAATCAATGATATGGTAGTGGGATCTGGAACTTTAAGATGTGAGCAATTGTAATTTTTTATTTGCAAAACTTGTTTTCCAAAAATTGCAATTCTTTTAATTTGTCATCAAATGTCATATCACACAGAACGTCACTAGGTTACGTATGTAACCCTAGTTCCCTGAGGAAATAAGAGCTGTGTCAAAAAAGCTTTGGGAATGCCTCGTGTTGTTCACTTTCTGAATCACGTGTAAAATCTGGCCAATAGGCAGTCGTGATGTAATTGGTGGGCGAGGTCACGCAAACCAGGAAGATACTAAATTGGAGCGCGATGGGAGCAACATCAGTTTTTCTAAAAAAGGAGAAGGTAAGCGCTGCGAGATGCAGGGAGTATGGCCGTTGACGCATCTCTTGTTTCCTCAGGGAACTAGGGTTACATACGTAACCTATTGATGTTCCCTTTCAGGAACTTGAGCTGCGTCGAAAACGCTGAAAACGAAAAGGAGGAGGGAAGAATGCCTGCAGAATGACAGATCACAAGGGAGCTGCAGGCACCTTAGGCACATACCCCGGTTTGGGGTAAAGAATAGCACTGGCCATGCCAAGGGCAAACTCCAGGAGGGACAAGGCTACAGAAAGAGCTTGTAGGTCCCCGACCCTCTTAATGGAGAAGATTGCCAGGAGAAAAGCAGTCTTAACCAACAAATACGTAAGGGCCAACTCGGCCAAGAGCTCGAAGGGGGGCTCAGATAGAGCTGCCAGCACAACGGTCAAGTCCCACACAGGCACTCTGGGTCATGTCCCGGGCCTCAGCCTCTGGGTGCCGCGTAGGTAACGTGTAATGAGATGGTGCTTTTCCAGCGACTGCCCCGCTGGCGGGGTACACTAAGCCACGATAGTGGACACGTAAACCTTCAGGGTTGATGGAGCCAACCCTGCGGCAAACTGTTCCTATAGAAACTTTAGAACTGAACCAACCGGGTAGTTAACTGGGTCCAACTAGTGGTGCTCACACCACGTGGCGAACAGATGACATTTAGTGGCATACAACCTCCTCGTGGAAGGAGCTCTGGAATAGAGAATGGTGTCTACTACCTCAGTAGAGAGACCAGCTGCTAGGAACTGCCCCCCCTCAGGGGCCACAGCCACAGCTTCCATAACTTTGGGCGGGGGTAAATCAGGGTTCCCCCTGCCTGTGAGAGGAGATCCCTCCTGGGAGGAATTTCCCAAGGAGGTCCCTCAAGGAGGGACAGCAGGTCTGTAAACCATGGTCTGCCCAGCAACCGAGGTGCCACCAGGAGGAGACAAGCTCCTTCCTGGCGGATTCTCTCTAGAACTCAGCGCAATAGGGAAAAAGGGCATACAGACATAGCCTCGGCCACGTCTGCACCATGGCATCCAGAGAGAGTACCAGAGGGGACAGTGCAAAGTCTCTCAGAGTCGCAAACAGATCCACTTGGGCTCTGTAATATCTCTGCCATATCTGCTTTACCACCTCGGCATGGATCCTCCATTCTGCGGGCCTCGGCCCTTGCCTTGAAAGGGCGTCTGTTCTCCAGTTTAACTGGCCCGGGATGTAAACTGCTTTTAATTAGAGGAGTTTTCCCTGGGACCATAGGAGGATCTGTCGCACCAGCCTGTACAGAGGGCGAGACCGGAGACCCCCCTGCCGGTTCATGTATAAGAACACCATCATATCAGTAGGGACCAACACCTGGCGACCTCTCAGGTCTCAGTGGAAGTGTTCCAGTGGCAAGAACACGGCCATCATCTCCAGGCAGTTTCTGTGCCATGAAAGATGTGACTTGTGCCTCTCATCCATTTACATTTACATTTACATTTGTGGCATTTAGCAGACGCCCTTATCCAGAGCGACGTACAAACGTGCTTTAAATCTCTAGTAGTGAATAAATCTACACTGGTACGCAAGAATACAAACTCAATATAAATATAACTCGAATTCTACAAACTTGGAAAGTGCTAATTTAGGTATTTCAGGAAGAGGTAGGTCTTCAGTCGTCGCTTAAAGATAATCAGGGACTCTGCTGTACGGACATCTAGGGGAAGTTCATTCCACCACCTCGGTGCCAGAACAGAGAAGAGCCTTGAATTGTACTTACCTCTCATTCTGAGAGAAGGTGGTACTTGTCGAGCAGTGCTGGAGGATCTCAGACAGCGTGGTGCAGTGCGGGATGTGATGAGGTCACTGAGGTAAGATGGTGCTGGTCCATTTTTGGCCTTGTAGGCAAGCATCAGTGTTTTGAATCTGATACGTGCAGCTACTGGAAGCCAGTGAAGGGAGCGCAGCAGTGGGGTGGTGTGGGAAAACTTGGGCTGATTGAACACAAGTCGTGCAGCTGCATTTTGGATCATTTGCAGTGGACGAATAGCGTTCAGGGGAAGACCTGCCAGCAGAGAGTTGCAGTAGTCCAGTCTTGAAATGACAAGAGACTGAACAAGCACCTGGGCAGCCTGTATGGACAGAAATGGTCGAATCCTTCGGATGTTATCCACAACTCATCCACAACTGGAGGGGTCGCAAATGGAAGAGGCCAAGTGGGGTCACACTGGCCGCTGCTGCCATGAGACCGAGCAGCCTCTGAAACTGCCTCACATTCAGTAACTGGCCTGCTTTTACTCTCTTGACTGCAGTGAGGATAACTTTGATTCAGCAGGAGACAATTGTGGCCGCAACACGGTCGAGTCCCACACTACGCCAAAGAAGGTTCTCTGTACTGGAGAAAGCACACTCTGCTTTGCGTTTATTCTTAACCCAAATTTCTTCATGTGGGCTAGAATGCCATTCCGATGCCTACTCTGATCGAGCTAATACCAACCAATTGTCGATATAGTTTAGAATGCAAATGCCCTGAAGCCATAGTGGAGCTAGAGCCACGTTCGTGTACTTGGTGAAGGTGCGGGGTGAGAGTGCTTGGCCGAATGGGAGGACTCGATATTGGTAAGCTTTGTCCCCGAAAGCAAACCTTATTAACCTCCTGTGAGAAGGAAGGATAGCTATGTGGAAATGGGCATCCCTTAGACCTATCTAAGGCAGAAAACTTACATTTTCTTATGTTAAGTATTGACACTGACAACTTCTTGCATAAGCGTTAAATAACTGTTCGAAAAACTACAGTTTTCTTTACAGAAAACTTCAATCAAACTTCGTGTTTTTTATGCATCTGCAAATGATTTGTTACTATAAAAACATAATATATTAGAATCAGCATGTTAAAATGAATGTAGAGGTTTGATGAACAGCTAAAAGTACTGTGTGAACTGAGCTGTTATAGAAAATGAATCAAAGTTTAAACACTAAGTCTCTGCTCATAAATGCCTTTTTGGTATATAAAAATGAAATGACAAAATAACAGATCCTGGATATATATTTATGCTTTGAATGCACAATAAAAGTGAGCAATTTTCATTAAAACATATGACAAGCTTAAAAGGGCTTTATATGAAAAATCTTTTCAATAGACCACTGGCAGGAACTCAGGTGCATATTTCTGAACTCTAGGTCTAATATGCACAATAATTATCCAAGAGTTTCCCCAATCAGTATTAGAATTGCTGCTTGGTTTATCTAGTAGACTCTGCCAGGTACAGTACAAAGTGTATTATTGTACAGAATGTGTGCAGCACCTTTTTATAGTAGCTTTTAAACCAATATTCACACGTTTTTCAAAAGCATTACATAAACAGTTTTTTCCCCTCACTGTCTGAGGGATTATGAGACTGTCAAATGTAGTGTATTGCCACTGGCACAATGCTGTTGTGTATGTTGTTTTTTGACCCCCTACAGCAGTGCATATCTGTCACACTCCCTAATGAATAATACACCTTTTTTTCTACATCTTTATTACATAATATATGATTATAAAATGTAACAAGATTTATTCCAACCGAAAAATGTAGGTGCATAAACAGTACATGTATAAAACACACATACTCACTCATCTTTCACTACAGTGCATTGATTGTACAGTATCATGTACAAAATTATAATGAGTTGTTATATTTTAAAATCCAACTGACTATTTGTTATGATGATGAACCCATTCTTCACTTTAATTAGAACACCTATATATATATTCTTATTTATGCAGTTACTGTATCAAATCATATCACAGCAGCATAATGCCTAAAGACATGCAGATACAGATAAAATTATATATTAGATATATTTTTACTTGAAGCTAGTGATGTCCATGACATTAACTATGGCAAGGTTGTTAGTTACTGAAGGTTTGAGTGTTTCAGAAACTGTTGATCTGGGATTTTCACATCAGATCAGAAAAGAATGATCAGACTGGTCAAAGCTGACAGAAAGTCTATAGCAACTCATATAAACAATCTTCCCTCTCTTCAGAATTCACACCAAATCAAACATTGAGCTGGATGAGCTACAAAAATATCAGGTACAAGCAAAATATCAGGTACACCAGCCAGAACAAGAGTCTGAGTCTATTATAGGCACAGTCTTACTCAAAGTGGACAGATGACTAAAAAAACTTGATTTTATTTCAAGTCTATAGTTGCCCAGTTTCCTCTCTTGTGACCTCTTATCTCACTAGATGGTTTTCTGTGTTTTTCCACACTATTTCACATTTTGTTGAATGTCAAAATCCGAGGAAATTAGTAGTTTATAAAATAGATTTCTGTTACTAAGGGAGTGGACCCGATCTGCCGATTTCACATGCAGAGATGCTTTTCTGGTCACCACAGTTGCAAGTAGTGGTTTTGTGAGTTACCATAAACTTCTTGTGAGCTTCAGTTCTTTCTTCTCTGACCTCAAATCATCATCAATGTGTTTCTGCCTTTGTAACTTCTCCTCATTGCATGCTCACCATTTTGAGTAAGTCAATAGACCTTTTGTAAAAATCCTTATTTGAATTCATCATTCAAATGTTTAAAAAAATCGATTGTATCTGTATTTGTAATCTGTGAAATGTTTTTTGCATTGCTCTGCTGCCACAGAATTGGCTGACTGGATAGTGGCATTAATAAGCAGATGTAAAGGAGATCATATTAAAGTCACTATAATATATTATGCCATTAGCAGGATTCATTATGATCTATGGTACTTAAATATAATATTTGCATCCATGTTAATGTTTACAGCATCAACATTTTGTTTATGAGCAAAGTGTTGGTTACGTGTTTCGGGCATTGGTCTATTGAATTAGTCCTATTGGATTTGAGTTAACTTTGAGTTCTAAGTTAAAAGTGTCATATCTAATTACAGTTTGTGAATCAAGGAATCTTAACAAACAAATCATAAAAGGCACACATTTTGTTTACTTGTGCAATAATAGTGACTAGGTTGCAGAATGTTAGCATTCAAATACAGTGGTGTAGGCCTAAATCTTTTCTATATGAATCAGAATGTCAGAGCAATTATGCAGCGTATTTCGTCTCCTCTGATCAGCATTCTGGCATCACAGTGGTGCCATTTTACACTTTGGAGAAAGAGACGGGCACAGAGGAATACACAGAAAAAGAGTAATCTGCTATTTGTCCAATTCCACTCACTGGTTAAACACAGATAAAGTAGGACCAGCAACAAAAAAACAATGGCACACAATCCATAATTTTCTCTTTCAGTACAATTGTTTATGGTTGCCTGCTTCACTCTCCCACAGGGTATTTCAGTGCTTCAGTGAAAGCTAAAGTGAAAATGATGAGTTGTTTCACTGGGGATTTTGGGTTGGGAATTAATGCAATTCGAGTTTGTACAAAGCTTGGCTTGGCTTGGGTATTTGTTTAAAGTACATGGGTGGCTGCATTGCAAATAATTTGTCATTAAACGGATGTCAATTTAAAAAGCCAGCCTCTCAGGATATGGATTTAATGTCTGTTTAAACTATTTGTTGGGCATGAGAGAAGAGGGCCAGTCTGATGAAATTACAGTATGAGGGCATTCAATGAGATTTATTTTTTGGTTCATTAGATGTTAATATGAAATGTTGCACCATCTATAAGTTCAATTGATTTATAGCAGCCAGAGGTTTTTAATAGTACAATATTGCTTGTTAGTTTATTAAACAGATATATAATGATAAATGATATAATGATATCCCTGATATATGAGGCATGAGAAAAAGGAGAAACCACATAGTAGAATACTAATGGTTATTATACCAATTGGACAAGTGGTGTGGATGTTAAAGTACTGCCTCATAGCTCTAGCATTTACAGTTTTATCCTTAGCTGTCTTTAAGTTCCTGAGCATCTTCTTCCCATAAGTTATTCTACCTATAAGTTATTACCCTTCCTCCACAGATCCATCATTTGGACCTCAACAATTGCAAGTTTGTTGTTGTATTCTTTATGTAAAATTCCACATCTGATTTTAAAGAGATATGAATTTTATATTAATCAATGTCTAAAGATTTAATTACATTTGTAAATCCATTTGCTAATTTTATGATATACAGTATACATGTTCTTTTAAGTTGTTAAAGTCTAAGAAAAGACATGCTATAAATTAAATGTAGTGTTTTAGTTGATGTGTTTATAAGTAAATTCTCTATAGTGTTATTTTCTAAGTTAGCTTTTAGAAATGATTATTTAAACAATACTTTTAAATTAATAGCAGCTAAAGCTGTAAAAGATGCTAATAACTTTGCAGTTGTTAAACATTTCCCATCTGACAAAAGCCAGATGAAAGCTGTTCCGATTACAACACCATTTTTAGGTGAAGGTGGCAGAGATGGTGTCCTGTTCTAACTCAGTTAACTGTGCAACACAAAGGTTTTATTTTATATATATATATATATATATATATATATATATATATATATATATATATATATATATATATATATATATATATATATACAAGGTTATTCAAAAAGAATGAACCGATTTCATTAAGCAAAATTTTATTAAGGAGAAGTAATACAAAACTCCAGTATTTAAGTTTTATATGCAAAATCAACTTAGATAGCTCCTATTTCAAATGGTCTGTATATATATTTTTTTATCAGAGAGGAAGGAAGTTGTATAAGGCCTGCATGCAATCTATGCATTGGATTACTATGCAAACACAGTGATATGGTAAGGGCCTGTTGAAACAGAATTTTTGTGCTTTTGTTTATTTTATCAACAGATAAAAAAGTGATAAAGGTTTATTGAACCTTAATGGGATTTAGAAATTGGAGATTTTCTACAGTAAGTATCTGACAGCCATACAGTCCTTGGTTTAAAACAACAGTCATAAATACAGTATACTGTATGGTGTATTGAGATTTTGGTTAATGGTGCTAATAGAGTAATTCTATGGAATAAAATATAAAAAACTTGGGAAAGACAAAAGTGTTTATTGCTTGACAATGTGTTGGTGTTAAGCAAAGGAATTTTCAAACACAAAAGTTGAGATTATACGTTTACTAATTCCTTGAATGCTGAGGTCTAAGCAGCTACAGTATTATCTGATAAGTAAGTTGAATATCTTTACCAGACATCCACTTATGTTCCAGTGTCCATTCATCTCTTAAACAAATTGAATGATACATGTTTAAGATTTTCAAACTGTTTTACTGTTGCTATTTTTATGAAATAAATGGCTGGTAAGGAATGTTGCATTAGTAGTATCACCATTAATAACATCTGTAATATATAAAAAAAAAAAAAAAAGACCAAATCACGGGGCTATACAAATTTATTTATGCTATAGGGTAATAGTGAGTGAATTATAAACCCAGTAAAAGGAAAATAATAGCCAACAACAATCTGTGTTTCCAGCCCATCTACATATACCTCAAAATGCACACAAATGCTTCAAAGCAGCTTAAACAATTTGTGCTGGAAAAGCGAGACACACATTCCCCCCAAACACACACTTTTCTGGACATTATCCACTTTTTAATCCCAATTTCCTTTTCCCTGTCTTTAAAATTCTGTATACTTTGCAGTAGAAATGTACATCATAGACACAGTATCTGTCCATTATTACACTTAATTTTGATCACTATTTTATATCACTATTTTTTAGATTGTGTCAAACCCACCCTTATGGAAGAGTACTACTCTATGCATTTAACATTGTTTATAGCAGCTGGTAGCTGTTTAGACCCAGTCTTTTTTTTTAGTAGCAGCAGCATTTCAGTCATGATCCAAAACAACTGTCACCTTCACAGCAAAGCAAAAACAAAAAAGTTGCTCGTTAAAATAGCGAAAGATCTTGTGATCTTGGCAGCATCTTGTGCCAGACTGGCAATATGAATTCTGTCTGTCATTGTTTTAGACTTTGACAAAGTGAGCCTGTCTGGTAGAATGCCACAAATTTGTTCCCTCAGTAAACAGACCATATGCAGGCTGCTGTTTTTCTGCAAATCAGCAGTTCTGCTCAGGAAATAAAAGCCAGATATAAGATGGGTAGATTAATAATGATGCAGCAGATACAGTAAAATGATGAAATGTCCTTGTGACAGCATAGTTTATTTTCTGATTTTTTTTTTTTTTACATACAATTTGAATATTAGAGGATTTACAATATTTACAGTATGTTGTAAACTAAATTTATATCTCTTACATTATAGTTTAAAGCCTATTTTTTGCTGTCATATGCTGGCATATATTTAAGTTAAAAAAACTGATAAACTGGCAGTTAGTTAAGAGACTGTTTTTTCTTGTAAATAAATTTAAATTCAATCAAATTTAAATTTGTAATTAAAATTACATTTAAAATACACTGTATAGGCAAACTTTTGTGGAAACCTGCCCATAAAATTCATATGTGCTTTTTTAACATCCCAATTCACATTTAGTTTCCATTTGCTGTTATAATTACCTTCACTATTTTGGGAAGAGGTCCCACCAGACCTCCAAACAATCACCAGAGTGTGATTGTTTTTATTTGTGCTAATTCAGCAAACAGGGTGCAGGTACTGATCAGGGGAGGCCTGGAATGCAGTCAGCGCTCCAATTTATGTCAAAGGTATTCAATATTTTGTGTTCAAGCTTTTATCAGCACCTTTAAGATATTCCATTCCAACCTATGTAATCCATATGCTCATTGACACACATTTTGCACAAGGACATGTTCAAGTATGCTACCGCATGAAAAAAAATCCTATTACAATTATGTGCACTCACTTTTTTTGTCCATATAGTTAATATCCAAAATGTTTCATAATAACCCTGTTTAGGTATTTCCATAGCCATTGATTGTTCCTTGCGCTGGATGTTTTTAATATATATAATCAATATTTTAAATGTCAGAAATGCATCAGGTGCAACAAGAGATGGGCTGTAGCATACACTTCTTTAGAATTGGGTTACAGCATTAAGAAGCCAAAAAGAAGGAGAGAGCAGGACATCAAGCAGTGTTGAAGGACCACCTCCTCTCACTTTACTGCAACTAGTAGTGGGAAAACAGAAAGTGGTCTATGCGTGAACTGAACTGTACTTGACCCTCAGGCTTACTGTTGCGGTCCCTCATCTGGATTATTATCCATCACTATCTCCACTCGCAAAATTCAGAGCCCCTTGAAACAATGAGGCCAGATCCCAGGATCCTCTAGCATTTGTGCAGCAGTGAAGAATGATAGAGCATGCAGTCATTCCACAAAGTCATTAATTTGCAGTGCAATGCAGTGAAGGTGTTAGAGTACAGAGAATGATATGCAACAGAAAGCCACTGCTTCATGACTCTCAGTCTCAACACAACCCACATTTTCCTATTTTATTCACCTGAAACTTGTCTCATCTACATTTTACTTGTACAAATCACTCTCTCTTCTTCCTCAGCACTCTGCATTCTGTGTACAGGTCATCTCTCTTTCTATCCATTAGAAAATTATATTTGTCCTACAGTTTGGAGAAACCACAAGATGCAAGAACTCTGCCCAAGTCCTGTCAACTAAATTTTATAAATTGCAATAGAGCAGTAAAAAAGACTCAAAAAATCGCCTCAGCATGGCCGTTGTCAAATCCAGGACCTCCGGGGGTGACAGCAGCTCTGATTCAATGGTTCAACTAGCCAATTTGTCAGTATTGCCATTTGTAACAAGGTGCCACTCATCCTCAGAGGCAGTCAGACTGAATGAAAAGGCTAATGATGTCTATGGGACTCTGCGGAGCAATCAAAGAGGGCACGTTGAAGGCCCAGGTAGGAATCACAGCAGCCTTTCTTGCAGAAGCCACTGCAAATGGGGTCAAGCAGAGCCTCTCTCACTCACTCATGCAACTTTCCTTTCCCTCCATTTCCATACCATCAGCAATGATAATGAAGCATTGGTCAGTCTGAACACGTCACCCAATATCTTAGCCATTGTAGTTCCACTTTAAACCCTGCCTTCCTGGTCACCTTGTGATTTGTGCCTCATGCATTTTTAATGCGATGGCCTAAGCAACTTAACCCTTGCTTTACATAGCTGCATGTGTGTAAGATTAAAATTATGAAATTACTATCCAATGTAGTTGCCTAGGAATACATTTATTTCTTCATTTTTCTAGTTCCCAGCTATCATCCTGAATTTTGGGAAAAAAAATGTAGATTTTGTTTTGTGTTTTATCAGAGGAGTGGAATCAATTTAATCAGCATTGTAACGGAAGAGATAGTTATCCTGGATAGAGGCGAAACCCAAGGGGACTGGGACAGCAATAGAACTAGATGACAGTTAAGCTGGTTTTAATTTTTGTTTGTTTTGGGTGATGCTGTACAAGAGGGATGATGTGGACACTGATGACAAAAAAATATTCAAAGGAAGATAAAGATCTAAGACTTTCATGGGAGTAAATAGAATTCTTAGACTTTCATCATTGGTGTGATGACCTGTGTGGTCTTCGATTTATTGAATTGCATTTTATGTTAGAGGAAATAGTATAATAAGTTTAAGTGTACTCTTGAAATCAAAGAATGTTGTACCTCTCGACTGCTGCTACTGCTGTTTTTTGCACTGCATTGTGTATGTTTATATATACTCTTTTTCATAGTCTTTTAGAGTCCTCTTTGCACAGTACTGTATATTCAGAGTATACAGTAGGTTTACTGCTCCGCGTTATTTTGTGTTATGTGTCTGCACTGTTTGGACTAGGTTGCACTCGATGCACTTTGATTTAGCTGGATGTTGTGTGGACAGTGTGTACTGCTGTGTATGGTAGAAATGACAATAAAAGCCTCTAGACTTGACCTGAATAAGCTAAAAATTGCGCAAAAAAATAACAATTCGCTAAAAATGTAAAATTAGATCAGATTAGAAGTCAGTTATAACTATTGAAAAGAATCAAACATTCATTACTCCTTTGAGAATTTCTTGGAATATAATAAGTAAAAAATAGATCATTGGCTGTCACAGAGTGGACAGGAGACATACAATATACATGGCAAAATTTTAAATTGTATTGTAACCGAAATGTCATTTAGAGCTGACATTCATTTTTATTTTTATTTCATTCATTCATTCATTAATTCATTTATTCATTCATTATATAATTCTTATTACTATGATTAGAAAATGTAAATAAAAATAGGCTAAGATCCTTGTGAGCTGTATCTAACCTGCAAATTATTCTGTATTTGTGTAAGTGATGTGTGCATTTTTTCTGTTTTAGTGCTGCTACAGTATGTTATTTCAAACAGTCTGAGCATGCTGATGCCAGATTTTGTACAATTATAACATCTGTTACAAATGTACCACAGGTCAACCATGTTTTTATGCCTTCTAGCAAACACAAGCAGCATGCACATCTCAGCATGAAAACAATGCTAACAGTTAGAGTTACGTGTACACAACTGCATCGAATTATGTTTTTTAAGCAAAATTATATTTGAAAAATGGTAGCAGTTTTACAAATACCTTCAGGGGCATGAGTAAAATATTCTTAGTATTTTAAACAGATGGGAAAAAAGTGATTGAATATGGTTGTAATGATGTCACAGGCATATATGTGACAAACATATGTATGTCAGTTGTTTTAAAATTTTCCTATACAAAAAATCCAAACAGTCTTTCTTTTAATTAGTGGGAAAGTATTTAACTAGAAACAGGTAGAAAAGTATAAGGGAAAATCACTTATATAGAGTAGTGGTCTTGTACACAAAGGTACAATCATGAGAATGATTATTATTGTTGATGCATTAACACAGATCTAATTTGCTTTAATGGTTTTTTTTTTTTACCAACCTGATTCAGCTCATCAATATGCTGATCACAAGCTAATACATAACACTAGAATTAATAGAGCAGGGAGAAGATTTCAACATTTGTTTAATTCTTGCTCATTTCCTGACCAATTATTTGTTGTTAAGACCTTGTAAAGTTTAGAAGAGTATATAACAATAAACTGACAAGAAGATATGGGTAAAAGTGGGAGATAAAAAAAGAGGATTAAATGAGAATTTTTTTGGGGGGATTTTCCTACATAAATCACAATGCATGATCTCAGTTTCCAACTTTTCATCTTTGCCTGATAGCATTTTTTTGGTGCTTTATACTCGTGCTCATCCACACTCTGGCTAAATAAATCCTTCCATTTTGAGTAGCGAATAATTATACTCTACAGCACATTGTTTTTTTTTTGCATGCAGTCCACAGGGCATGTGACAATCTGAGTGCAAGACTGTGCTCTGGAGGGCAAACAGCAGCAATCACTGCAGGTAGGGCACAGAAAAGGACACTATTGAAGTTCCCCTTTATCAAAATACTTTGAATGACTCTCTCTCTCTCTCTCTCTCTCTCTCTCTCTCTCTCTCTCTCTCTCTCTCTCTCTCTTTTACCTCTCTCAATCTCTTATTGTGTTTCCCTCACTCTGACATAATTTGCATCTTACAGTGACTTACTGAGCAGAATATCTTAACCCTAACTTTATTAGCTTCACATCAGAACCTGATATAAATGAAAGGCTTAGCTGAAATTCCTCTGCTGTAGTCAGCATGTAAAGCCAGGGGGGGAAAAAAGATACAAAATGGCTATGAAATTGCTCTGCTTTCAACTGTTTATTGTTTACTGGTTATCCCACAAAAAAGCAAATAATATACTATAAAGGGTTAGTAAAGGTTTCATAGAAGGGAGAATTATTGTACTAGTAGAGAATCATAACATTACATCTGTGTGTGTGTGTGTGTGTGTGTGTGTGTAGGGTAGTCTGGAGTGAGTGTGAAAATCTCTTGCCCAGGCACAGTTTCATGCTCCCACACTGAAATGGTTCTTGGTTCACAAGAGTGTGTTGTCTCCTCCCACCTGCTAAAAAGCTGTGCCTGAGGATCCAACAGAACTATCCGGCTCCAGATTTGAGCCTTTAATTATGGACTAATATTTTTATGTACTTCTGCATGCAAGATTATGCAGTGCAGCGTGTAAGGGTTGTCAGATCTCTCCATGAGGTCAGACCCCAACAGAGGTGGAAAGTAACGAAGTACAAATACTTCATTACTGTACTTAAGTATATTTTTCTGGTATTAGTACATTTACTTCACTATTTATTTTTCACTTTCACTTATTAAATTTTTAAACAAACATCTGTACTTTATACTTCTTACATTTTCCAACTCAAGGATTGGTGGATGAACCACTGTAAACCCAAAGAAGACGCACTGTGGGCGTGTCTCCGTTTATTCAGGTATTTTTTAGTAACTAGCACAACACTGTATGTGAATGTATATATATATATATATATATATATACAGTGAGGAAAATAAGTATTTGAACACCCTGCTATTTTGCAAGTTCTCCCACTTAGAAATCATGAAGGGGTCTGAAATTGTCATCGTAGGTGCATGTCCACTGTGAGAGACATAATTAAAAAAAAAATCCAGAAATCACAATATATGATTTTTAAACAATTTTTTTGTATGATACAGCTGCAAATTAAATCGCGCTCCCACTGAATCAAGCCGCACCACTTCATAAATATGGACGAGGTTCCTCTGACGTTTGACCTGCCGCTCACTCGAACTGTCAACAGGAAAAGCGAATCATTCGTCACTCTGAAAACAACCGGGCATGAAAAAACGCACTTCACCTGTGTTCTGAGCTGAATCGGGAAAAAAGCTTCCGCCGATGGTGATTTTTAAACGCACGACGATGCCAAAAGAAAAACTCCTGAGAGAAATTGTTGTAAAAGAAAGGAGGAAAACAGTGACCAATGACTTTCTTGGTAGGCTACTGTTTAGATACAAGCCGTGTTACAGGCACTGTCTTTCGTTAAAGCCTGTGTAAAGTTTATTAGTTTCAATGTAGGCACCTGCGGCTTATAGACAGGTGCGGCGTATTTATGTTCAAAATAAAAATCTTTGTAAAATTCAGTGGTTGCAGCTTATATTATATATCCGGCTACGCTTTCTCTTTTTTTGTTTATTTTCTACTTTTATTTAAGTAGTTGCACTTCCATCTACACAAGATAGACATCATTAGATATGACAGAGACACTCTTATATCCATTGGTGTACAATGCACTCACCTTTCGCTGTTTTTAAACCCGGAGTCAAGAGGAGGTGGAGTGTGTCTGATGGTGAACAACCACTGGTGCAACAGCGCGAGCATTGTTCCTCTTTCCGGTCCTGCACACCAAATCTGGAACTCCTGACCATCAAATGTTGACCCTTTTATCTACCTCGGGAATTCAGCTCGGTCATAGTCAGTGCCGTTTATATTCCACCTCAAGCGGACACGGACACTGCAGTATGGGACTTACATGAGTCACTAACGCAACACCAAACACAGCATCGGGATGCTGCGCTCATTGTGGTAGGAGATTTCAGCAGTGCCAACCTCAAGCGTGCACTACCGAACTTTTATCAGCACATCACCTGCCCCACCAGGGGCGAAAGAACACTGGACCACTGCTATACAACATTCAAGAACAGCTACAAGGCACAATCACGTCCATCGTTTGGGAAATCGGACCATGCCGCCATCTTCCTCATGCCTGTTTACAAACAAAGGCTGAAACAGGAAGCTCCGGTTCAGAGGGAGGTCGCAACGGGGCTGACCAATCGGTGGCCGCTCTGCAGGACGCTTTGGATGAGGCAGACTGGGACATGTTCCAGCGCAGCTCTGATGACGTCAACGTGTTTACGGAAGCGGTTGTGGGATTCATCGGGAAACTAGCGGATGATACAGTGCAGAAAACCACTATCAGAACGTTTCCCAACCAGAAGCCGTGGGTGGATAAAACCATCCGCGACGCTCTGAGATCCCGCTTCGTTGCCTACAACATGGGGCTCGCCACGGGGGACATGGAAGAGTACAAGGCTGTGTCTTACAGTGTTCGCAGAGCGGTGTAGGATGCAAAGTGGCGCTACGGGAGGAAACTAGAGTCACAGTTTCAACATGGTGGCTCTAGGAGCCTGTGGCAGGGACTAAGGACAATAACGGACTATAAAACACCATCTTCTAAAATGGTGAATGCGGACGCTTCTCTGGCAGACGAGCTAAACACCTTTTACGTTCGTTTCAAGGCTGCAGCTAACCATGCTTGTGGCGCTAGTGGCACAACCAGTGTGCACGCCGAGAGAGCCGGAGAGGTAAACACATTCACCATCTCAGAGCATGACGTGAGGAGGGCATTGAAGAGAGTGAATACCAGGAAGGCAGCAGGACCAGATGGCATCACAGGTCGGGTTCTGAAAGCCTGCGCTGACCAGCTAGCAACGGTGTTCACTGAGATATTCAACCTCTCCCTGGAACAGTCTGTTGTCCCCTCATGTTTTAAACAGTCCACCATTGTTCCTGTCCCGAAGAAACCCCAGCCCACCTGCCTCAATGACTACCGCCCTGTAGCTTTGACCTCAGTAGTGATGAAGTGCTTCGAGAGACTGGTCAGAGACTTCATCACTGCATCACCACCAGACACACTGGACCCATTACAGCTTGCGTACCGTCAGAACCGCTCTACTGAGGACGCCATTGCTCATCTCCTGCACACCACGATGAGCCACCTGGACCAAACAAATGGGAAATATGCAAAGATGTTGTTCGTGGACTACAGTTCAGCGTTTAACACCATAATTCCCTCCACACTCACCTCTAAGTTGGAGGTCCTGGGACTCAGCCAGCCGCTGTGTCAATGGATCTCCAACTTCCTGACAGACAGACCACAAGCCGTACGGGTGGGAAAACACACCTCATCCACCCTCACCCTCAGCACTGGAGCTCCACAGGGTTGTGTTCTGAGCCCCCTGCTGTACTTGCTGTACACATATGACTGTGTGGCCACTTCCAACTCCACCACCATCATCAAGTTTGCTGACAACACTGTTGTGGTGGGTCTGATCAACAACAACGACGAGACGGCCTACCTACAGGAGGTTAAAAACCTGGAGAGATGGTGCCAGGAGAACAACCTTCTCCTGAACGTCAGCAAGGGACTTTAAACTACCCTCTCAGGTGCTTAAGACTTTCTACACCTGCACCATTGAGAGCGTCCTGATGGGTAGCATCACTTCCTGGTTTGGAAACAGCACCATGCAGGACAGGCGAGCCCTCCAGAGGGTGGTGTGTTCAGCTGAACGTACCATCCACACCGAGCTCCCTGACCTGCAGGACATCTATAGCACGCGGTGCAGGACCAGAGCCAGGAAGATTGTGAAGGACCTCAGCCATCCCAACAATGGACTCTTTTCTTTGTTGCGTTCAGGGAAATGCTTCCGCTCCCTGAAAGCGAACACAGAGAGAATGAGGAGGAGCTTCTTCCTGCAGGCCATTTGGTGTTTAAGCCAGGAAACACCCAGGATCTAAAAACTGGCCCACTCTCTCCATCATCACACTTCTTCTCTGTACATATCTCACCTTTTGCACCACGACACTTTAAACTCTGGACTTGCACAGCAAAGTGCACTTTATATTTATTTATTATAAACCATACCATACCGCACACAGACACTTTATATTTTTCTTAGGTAAAGGCACAGATCTGGAGGGAACATGGATATAGAGTGTTTGGTGAACTGGTATATTTGTATGCTGTCGTCCCCTCACATTCACACGGTCACTCAGGTTTGTTGACGGTGGTGTGGTGGGTCGTCTCTTATCCCAGAGATCCCTCATGTCTGTGTTACCTTCTGGTTCTCCCTTTTAGTTATGCTGCCATAGCGAGTCTTGCCGGAGTCCAAACTGCACAGTGACATTAACTTTCATACACCAATAGTTACACTTAATAATCCATATCCTTCTCTTCCCGTCACCCTCTCTCTCTCTCTCTCCTCTCTCTCTCTCTCTCTCTCTCTCTCTCTCTCTCTCGATCGAGTTAAACATGCTCCTGAGGCTCCAGTGACCACTGTTCCTGCCCCTCTACCCTCCGTGGATCTTCACACTTCTGTGCAGCTTGGGACGGTATCTCATCAACACCTTGGGTGGTTCCATGAAATTCCGGAGTAGAACGGGTGCTTTGAGGATGGATTGGACTGTAGTTGGTGTCGGTGGTCTGCTGCACTGACTCGGGAGTGCAGTTTGCTTCTGATCATCATCACTGTACCCCGCAACTTTGTATATATGCTTCAAATGGACATTTGGTGCAACCCAGATGAGGATGGGTTCCCTCTTGAGTCTGGTTCCTCTCAAGGTTTCTTCCTTATGCCATCTCGGGGAGTTTTTCCTTGCCACAGTTGCTCATCAGGGACAAACATACTTATAAAGAACATATTTACATTTAATCACCACATTATCTGTGTAAAGCTGCTTTGAGACAATGTTCATTGTTAAAAGCGCTATACAAATAAAAATGAATTGAATTGAATTGAACTTTATGGACACTTTACAACACACCATACCGCAAACGGACACTTACGGACCCTTACACCACACCATACTGCACACGGACACTTTATGGACAACCCACCACTAAAAATTGTCTATTGTTTACACTTTTGTTACACATTGTTTACTGTTTCACTGTCTACTGCCATAAGAATATTTTGTATATAAATTTTTCTCTTTGTTTCACATACATATCTTTATATATCCTTTATATCTTATATTCTTATATTTTATTATATATAGTTTTTATACTTTATTTATCTGCTTATTTTCTTTTTCCCCATCCTATTTCCCTCATGCCGGACCGTCGTGTAAAGCATTTTACTGCATGTCGTACCCTGTATGTATGTGTATGTGATGAATAAAATTTGATTTGATTTGATATGAAGTACAAGGAGATGCGACAACAGGTGAAGAGGGATTTGGCAAAAGCAAAGAAAAAAGACTTATGATGAGCTGTATAAGAAGTTAGACACTAAAAAAGGAATAAAGCATTGGCTAAGGGTATGGACTGAGTGGGGACTGATGTGTTGCAAGTTAGGATATATAATGGATAATGTGTGGAAAGGTGTTGAGAAGATAAAGAGAGTATTTTGAGCAGCTGAGTAATGCATCAAATAAAAGAGAGAGGGAAGATGTGAAGATAGTGAAGCAAGAAGTGCATAGTATTAGTAAGGAGGATGTGAGAGCAGCTATTAAGAGGATAAAGAGTATAAAGTCAGTTGGCCCAGATGACATACCAGTTGAAGCATGGAGATGTTTAGGAAAGATGGCAGTGGAGTTTTTAACTAGATTGTTTTAAAAGATTTTGGATGCCTGAGGAATTTAAAAGGTGTGTGTTGGTACATTTTTTTTTTAAATAAGGAAGACGTGCAGACCTGCAGATAACTACAGAGGAATAAATTTGATCAACCACACCATGGAGTTATGGGAAAGAGTAGTAGAAACCAGGCTGAGAGAAGAGGTGACCATCTGTGAGCAACAGTATGATTTTAGCCACACCTTGTGCTGTGGCTGTTCCAAAGCTGGAAAACAATTTGCTTTTTAATAAGATCAGCAACAAATCTGGCTACTTTTATACCTCCTAAAAACTCACTTTTTTTCTTTGGCTTTTAATTCCTAAAGGATGTTGTTTTAGTTATTTCCTTTTTTGTTTCTTGACTGATAATTGGTTGTGAAGGCTTTATTTGTTTTAATAACTAATTAAAAACTTTTTATTCTACAAACCCGATTCCAACAAAGTTGGGACACTGTACAAATTGTGAATAAAAACAGAATGCAATGATGTGGAGGTTTAAAATTTCAATATTTTATTCAGAATACAACATAGATGACATATCAAATGTTTAAACTGAGAAAATGTTTCATTTTAAAGGAAAAATAAGTTGATTTTAAATTTCATGGCATCAACACATCTAAAAAAAAAGTTGGGACAAGGCCATGTTAACCACTGTGTGGCATCCCCTCTTCTTTTTATAACAGTCTGCAAATGTCTGGGGACTGCAGAGACAAGCTGCTCGAGTTTAGGAATAGGAATGTTGTCCCATTCTTGTTTAATACAGGCTTCTAGTTGCTTAACTGTCTTAGGTCTTCTTTGTCGCATCTTCCTCTTTATGATGCACCAAATGTTTTCTATGGGTGAAAGATCTGGACTGCAGGCTGGCCATTTCAGTACCCGGATCCTTCTTCTACACAGCCATGATGTTGTAATTGATGCAGTATGTGGTCTGTCATTGTCATGTTGGAAAATGCAAGGTCTTTCCTGAAAGAGACAATGTCTGGATGGGATCATATGTTGTTCTAGATCTCACCTTTCAGCATTGATAGTGCCTTTCCAGATGTGTAAGCTGCCCATGCCACACGCAAACATGCAACCCCATACCATCAGAGATGCAGGCTTCTGAACTGAGGGCTAATAAAAACTTGGGATAGCCTTAGGATTAGTCCAGATGACATCGCTTCCCAGTTTTCCAAAAATAACTTCAAATTTTGATTTGTCTGACCACAGAACAGTTTTCCACTTTGCCACAGTCCATTTTAAATAATCCTTGGCCCAGAGAAAACGTCTGCGCTTCTGGATCATGTTTAGATATGGCTTCTTTTTTGACCTAGAGAGTTTTAGCTGGCATCGGCAAATGGCACGGTGGATTGTGTTCACCGACAATGTTTTCTGGGAGTATTCCTGAGCCCATGTTGTGATTTCCATTACAGTAGCATTCCTGTATGTGATGCAGGGCCCGAAAATCACGGGCATCCAGTATGGTTTTCCGGCCTTTACCCTTTTGCACAGAGATTGTTTCAGATTCTCTGAATCTTTGGATGATATGATGTACTGTAGATGATGATAACTTCAAACTCTTTGCAATTTTTCTCTGAGAAACTCCTTTCTGATATTGCTCCACTACCGCAGCATTGGGGGGAATTGGTGATCCTCTGCCCATCCTGACTTCTGAGGGACACTGTTACTCTGAGAGGCTCTTTTTATACCCAATCATGTTGCCAATTGACCTAATAAGTTGCAAATTTGTCCTCCAGCTGTTCCTTATATGTACATTCAACTTTTCCAGCCTCTTATTGCTACCTGTCCCAACTTTTTTGAAATTTGTAGCTCTCATGAAATCCAAAATGAGCCAATATTTGGCATGTCAAAATTTTAAAATGTCTCACTTTCAACATCTGATATTTTATCTATATTCTATTGTTTATAAAATATAATTTTATGAGATTTGTAAATTATTACATTTATTATTTTTTATTCACAATTTGTACAGTGTCCCAACTTTTTTGGAATCAGGTTTGTAAATCTGAATATAGATATTTGTAACAATAAAAAAGTACAGATAATGGCACCCTTGTTCCATGCTGACTTAATATTAAAATAAGCACTTGTCAGATGCATGAATATTCTAACATCCATTGTAAACATGACCACACTGGTTGTTGTTTAGTGTTTAATTTAGATAGATTGATATTAACTGTGTTTGATATCTGTAATAATTTTTAAGTTTAGCTGCTAATACATGAGGATTATAGCTAAATTTCTAATTCAGATATCAGTATAGTAATTCTAATGCATGTAGAGTTATTATTTATGTTACTATTGGATTTAAATACTCTATGATTCAGTTGTTGTGAATGTTTTTTTTTTTTTTTTTGCAGACAACTCATTTGCAGATTAAAAACAGATTAACATCTTTTCCACGACGACAGGATGTGTCTTCTGACATTGTTGTTTAATAAATGAGAAGCTGCTCACTACATCAGTTAGGGTTAAATAACTTGTTGCCATCTAAAACATACCATACACACCGGACTATAAGCCGCTACTTTTTTCCACGTTTTGAACCCCGCGGCTTAAACAACGAAGCGGCTTATTTATGAATTTTTACTGGGTTTTTCCCGGTTTCACAAACTTCAAGTCAAAAAACTGAACCCCATAACATTAGACCAATGAAATTTCCGAACAGAAACGAAAAAAACACACCTCACCTGTGTTCTGAGCTGCACGGCATCGGGAGAAAAAACACCACCGATGGAAATTTTTAAACGCACGACGATGCCAAAAGATAAACTCCCAAAAGTAGCGCTTTGAGTCTGGGTCATGGGATAGCTCGCTAACTTCACCTGTTACACCGTGTAACAGACATTGTCTTTAGTTAAAGCCTGTGTAAAGTTTATTCGTTTCAATTTAGACATGTAGTAATGTTGGTGATTAGTAGGAGGGAATGGCTGGGCGAGAGTGTTGAGTGCAGGAGGGAGGCTGGTGGTTCTCTGACAATTTAAAGACAGAATATATAATCACAATTCTTAAATTAAGAATTATTATATTGTTTGGTAGCTCTAGTTTTACGATCTTTACAACCTTACAATCACACAATTAAACAAATATATAACAAGCTACTTTTAAGATACTTGGACTAAATTAACTGATTTACTTGGACTAAATCAGTGTTTTAATGCTTACTTTAAGACATTTTGCCGAATTCTAACTACTGAAGTAGATATGATTTCTTATTTCAAGAAATATTGTAATCTATAAGTGTAATTATCTTACTGCACTGGCAGATAATTTAAGTTGTTATTAGTTAGTATCTTCTTTAATCAATCATTTATTTTTATATTAAAACAGTTATTTTTTGCTGTATAGCTAATATGGCTGCATTGAGACTGAACTATTTTTTTGTTTCAGGGACTCCCTGTGCAGAAGCAGGACATTGTAGTGAGGCAAAAGCTGGTTTCTGCAATGATTCTCTGATGCGAGATATTTCAACAATTTCTGGTTTGAGTGCAGCTACATCAGTTCAGAGTTCTTACACTTCTATCAGCACATTGGAAGATGATTTTAATACAGTTGCACTGGATTCTTATTAGTGGTTTCTCCCCTAGACTGAACTGCATGGATGGTGTGTGCTGCACATTGGTTTTCTTTGTCTTTTGTCTTTCCACCTCATTAGTCAAAGCAATGTCTAATTTCTACAATAGAGTCGCATCTGTGTTTATTGTGTCAAGGAGGAAGGTATCTGTGTCTACTTTAACCTGTTAGCCTTCATCACAGCTTTTGGGACTTACAGCTGAAAATTCCCTACCTAAATTTAAATGTTAACAGTTCCTGACAAAAGTGTGCTACATAGACAATTTAGATATTTTTGGTAAGAAGACACTTTGGGATTTACTGAGAATTATTCAAAGTTGATATTGCTCAAAAATATGTTATAGATCTTGTCTTGATTATACATTTCCTGCATTGACATTTTTTTTTTATTTCATATATAAATACATGAAATCAGTCCTGGAGCAATCCAGAAAAGTACTGGGTCAAAAGCCACATGTCTCATGAGTTTATATTTCAAATTTTATGAAGATTTTTATGACAAATTAGATGCCTACAAACATTTATTTGAGACTATGTCTGATCCTCTTCTCCCTCCCCTTGTTTGAGAGCCACCTGCTAGACTACGGTCTCCATTCATACAATCTGCATATAAATTAATGGCTGGCCATTAAAGCTATTGTTATACATGTGTTACGTTCCCGCCTTGGCTAGGGACAGCACATACAGGGAACACTGTGGGGTGATCATGTGACAGATCATCTGGGAAGAGATCGTCAGCAGGACTCTCCAGAACTTCTAGGACCGGAAGGACTTTACCTCCAGCTATGTCATTCCCTAAAATGAAAGTAACACCTTCCACAGGTAAAGACTGACATACTGCCACTTTATAGATACCTGTAGCTAGACTTGAGCTCAAGTGCACATAGTGAAGAAGAACTTTAATGTACTGCATAGTAATCCCCTTACAAAAGGCATGTGTTCCACAGAAGGACTTGTCTGAAAAAGATAACACATCAGCTAATATAAAGGACTGAGTTGCGCCAGTATCCCGAAGAATTTTAACAGGTACTGGGGGTTGATCTTTCCCAACTAAAGAACATCTACCATCTGTTACAAATGGCTGATAACATGAATGAACAGATTCTTTAACATTCGGTCCGACAAAATCTGAAGCAGGACTAACGGTTTTCGCTAGTGCAATTCGTTGGGTAGGACTAGAAGTTTGTTTCGGCCTGTCTTGCTTTTGCTTTAAACTTGCGCAGTCTGCAATTACATGGCCGGGCTTATGACAGTAAAAGCATCTAGTAGAGCTAGGAGGAGAATTCGACTGACTAGACCGAGTCGTCTTTAACTGCTGATTAGTGGTTACTGACGGTTCTACCTTAGTCTGCTTGAAGGCGTTCTTATGAGTCAACACAAACTCATCTGCGAGGACAGCAGCTTCTGAAACAGAGGAAACCTTCCTCTCATTTAGGTAGACCACAACACGGTCAGGTAGACAATTCTTAAATTCCTCAAGCAACACAAGCTCCCTCAAGGAGTCAAAATCATTCACTCTGCTAGAAGCACACCACTTATCCAACAAGGTTTCTTTCTCTCGGCCAAACTCAACAAAGGTCTGTAAGGGAAGTTTTCTAAGGTTCCTGAACCTTTGCCTGTAGGCTTCAGGGACCAACTCATAGGCACGGAGTATAGTCGTTTTAACTACCTCATACTGTAAACTATCCTCCAGAGACAACGAAGAACACACTTCCTGAGCTTTTCCAATAAGCTTACACTGGAGCAAGAAAGACCACACATCTTTAGGCCAGTTTAAGGCTATAGCGATACGCTCAAAAACACTGAAATAAGTATCTACTTCACTTTCTCTGAATGTAGGAACCAACACAATGTTTTTGCTAACATCAAAAGCAGGGGTGGCTGGGACAGAGTAAGCAGACCGAGGCATAGGGACAGGCCTTACAGGAGGTGCAGGCGGAGAGGACAGTGGCGGAGGAGGGGAAGACGGGTTATCCGAGTGGGCCGTAGACATTGAAGAGATCTTCATCGCTTCTAACTCCACTTGCCTTAATCGAACTTCCCGATCTACCTCGAGTTCCATCTTACGCACAGCTATCCTAAACTCCATCTCTGCTTTACGTGCCTCTGCTTTCTCTTGAGCCTCCAATTGGAGACGTGCAATGCACACTTTGGCACGGGCCTCATCCCTTGATCCTGCAGACAAAGAAGGAGAAAATGGGTCGAAGCGGGGTAAGGTAGCTCTAGCTTCAACCATCGGCTCAACCATCTCTGCACCTAAAGTCCCAGAATCAACACCAGTGGATTCCACACCACTAGCCTCAGTGGTATCAACATGTGGTGAGAGTTGAAGAACCCCTAATTCACAAAGCTTAGCAAGAACCTTACTCTTGATCTCTTTCTTCACCAGACTCCGAGAAACTGGTACATTATAGTAAGCAGCAAGTTCTAATAGGTCATCCTTCCGACACTTCTCAAAAATATCCAGACTTGGAGAAGCAACAAACAGCTGGAGATCAAAGGTTGCCATGACTATAGACCAGTCATCCAGTACACACGATAAACCATAAAATCAATAATACCCAACTCGTCTATCCCTATACAAACAGATCCCGGACGAGCCCCCACTTGTTACGTTCCCGCCTTGGCTAGGCCTAGGGGAGTGTGGAACAATAACCAGTTAGATGTTACGGGCCGTTTGAACAAAAAGCAGGACCAGAGTTTAGAGTAGTTATTGTTTAATGGACACGTGCAGTAAGGTAATACTCAAATCCCAAGCGTGCATTACAGAGTCAAGAAGACTAGACTCAGTGGCGGAGGAGGGGACTTCCGGAGCTGCTTTTAAATGGAGGGCTCCGCCTCCTCTGGTCAGCTCTTACTCATCATTGGTCCTTTTTCTCCTCCATTCCAATTACCCGGTAGCTCCACCTATAGCCGGTAAAGTGCTGAGGAAAAAGGGGGGGGAGGGGGAGAGCAGTAGAAAAAAAAAATAGCAGACACGTAACACATGTTTGGCTAATGTTATTAATGGCCAGTTAGCCAGACAAACTAACGTTTTACAGTCATGGTCATTCATATTAATGTCCAGCCATTCCGATCCCAACAATACACACACATATACACACACTTTTCAAGCATTTCTCTTAATTGACAATAAAACATATCATATAAAACTGTAAAGTTAGATATATTGTAACTCAGAAATGTAAAATAGGCTCAGATTTTCCATCACCATTCAGATCACCAAATCGCTGTTGTCACTCTGCCCCAAAGAATATTTTCCTCTGCTTTGTGCAAATCTAACCCAGCCATTAGTGTTGCACAAGTCAGTGCACTCTTAGCTCAAGCATGGATAAATGGGGAGGGTTGCGTTAGGAAGGGCATCCAGCGTAAAATATGTGCCAAATCAAATATGCAGGTTATGAAAGAGAATTTTATACCGGATCGGTCGAGGCTCGGGTTACCAACGACCGCCACAGGTATCGTTAGCCAACAGGGTACCAGTGGAAATTGGGCTACTGTACGGGAAGACAACTACAGATACAGCAGGAAAAGTAGAAGTGTAGGAGAGTGGAGGTTAGGGTTGGTACTTTAAATTTTGGTACTATGACTGGTAAAGGGAGAGAGTTAGCTGAAATGATAGAGAGGAGAAAGGTAGATATGTTGTTTGTTCAGGAACCAAGTGGAAAGGGAGTAAGGCAGGGAAAATTTAAGGTGGCTTTAAACGGTTCTATCATGGTGTGGATGGAAAGAGAAATGGTGTAGTGGTGATTCAGAAAGAAAAGTTTAATAAGAGTGTAGTGGAGGTGAAGAGAGTTTCTGACAGGGTGATGAACGTGAAGATGGAAGTTGAAGGCGTGATGATAAATGTCATCAGCGCTTATGCTCCACAACTGGGTTGTGAGATAGAGGAGAAGGAAAAATTCTGAAGTGAGTTGGATGAAGTGGTAGAAGGTGTACCTGAGAATAAACAATTTAAATGGGCATGTAGGTGAATGGAACAGATGTAATGAGTAGGTAATGGGTATGTATGGTTTTAAGGAGACAAATGTAAAAGGGCAGATAGTGGTAGATTTTGCTGAATGATGGAAATGGCAGTGGTGCACACTTATTTTTTTCAAAAGAAGGAGGATCATAGGTTAACGTATAAGAGTAGAGGAAGGTGCACACAGGTGGACTATGTTCTATGTAGGAGACGCAACCTGAAGAAGATCGGAGACTGTAAGGTGTTGGCGGGGGACAGTGTAGCTAGACAGCATCGGGTGGTGGTCTGTAGGATGGTTTTGGAGTTAAAGAAGAAGAGGAGAGGAGTGAGGACTGAAAGAAGAATAAGATGGTGCTAACTGAAGGAGAAAGAATGTAGTGTGAGATTCAGGGAAGAGGTCAGACAGGGGTTTGGTGGTGGTGGAGAGGTGCTGGATGATTGGGCAACTACCGCAGAAGTGATAAGGGAGACAGCTAAAAAGGTACTTGGTGTGACATCTGGAAATAGCAAGGAAGACAAAAAGATGTGATGGTGGAATAGGGAAGTGCAGGACAGCATAAGGAGAAAGAGGTTGGCAAAACAGAATTAGGGTTGACAGAGTGATGAGAAAAGTAGGCAGGAGTACAAGGAGATGCGGCAGCAGGTGAAGAGGAATGTGGGGAAAGCCAAGGAAAAGGCATATGAGGCGCTGTATGAGAAGTTGGACACTAAGGAAAGAGAAAAGAATTTATACCGATTGGCCAGGCAGAGGGACCGAGCTAGGAAGGATATAAAGGATGGAGATGGAAATGTGTTGACTAGTGAGGAGAGTGTGTTGAGAAGATGGAGGGAGTATTTTGAGCAGATGATGAATGAGGAAAATGAGAGAAAGAGAAGGTTGGATGATGTGGAGATTGTGAAGCAGGAAGTGGATAGGAGTAGTAAGGAGGAAGTGAGAGCAGCAATTAAGAGGATGAAGAGTGGAAAGTCAGTTGGACCAGATGACGTACCAGTAGAAGCATGGAGATGTTTAGGAGAGCTGGCAGTGGGGTTTTTAACAAGATTGTTTAACAGGATTTTGGAAGGTGAGATGTCTGAGGAATGGAGAAGAAGTGTGCTGGTACCGACCTTAAAGAATAAGGGAGATGTGCAGACCTGCAGAAACTACAGGGGCATAAAGTTGATCAGTCACACCATAAAGTTATGGGAAAGAGTAGTGGAAGCCAGGCTGAGAGAAGAGGTGACTGTCTGTGAGCAACAGTATGGTTTTATGCCGAGGGAGAGCACCACAGACGCATTATTTGCTTTAAAGATGTTGATGGAGAAGTATAAAGAAGGTCAGAAAGAGTTGCAATTTGTGTTTGTTGATTTAGAGAAAGCATACAACAGAGTGCCGAGAGAGGAATTGTGGTACTGTATGAGCTATTCAGGTGTGTCAGAAAAGTATGTGAGGGTGCTGCAGGACATGTATGAGGACAGTGTGACAGCAGTGATGTGTGCAGTAGGAACAACAGACTGGTTAAAAGTGGAGGTTGGACTGCATCAAGGATCGGCTCTGAGCCCTTTCCTGTCTGGTGAAGAAGAGTGGCAGGAGTGATTTGTGATAGAAGTGTATCTGTAAGAGTGAAAGGGAAAGTTTATAGGACTGTGGTGAGACATGTGATTATGTATGGTTTAGAGACAGTGGCACTGAGTAAAAGACAGGAAGGTGGAGCTGGAGGAAACAGAGCTAAAAATGCTGAGATTTTCATTGAGTATAATGAGAATGGACAAGATTAGAAATGAGTTTAATAAAGGGACAGCGCATTCAGGACGTTTTGGGGACAAAGTGAGAGTGGCTCGATTGAGATGGTTTGGACAGGTGCACAAGAGGGACATCGGGTATATAAGTAGAAGAATGCTGAGTATGGAGTCAAAAGGAATTAGGAAAACTAGAAGGTTAAGGAGGCGGTTTATGGATGTGGTGAGGGAAGACATGCAGATACTGTAGTTCAGGGGTCTCCAAACTTTTTAGCCCGAGGGCTGCATTAAATATCATACAGCAGTTCTACACACTCAAGGTCCAAATAAAAAAAAGAATCAAAACATGGATGTTGTTTTTAATTATATATGTAATATTATTTTATTAAGTTATTTTTTAATAACACATTGATACACAACACATGAACATCTGTATTAGTGGGAATGGTGAAATTGTTTTCTGGATGCCAGAATAGCAGACATTTCTGGCTTTAGATTTGATGTCCCTAACATTAACAGTGACCTGAGATTACCATCGGACAAGTTTGTTCTCAAATTGTTCTTCACGTATTTCATTCTTGTGAAATAATGATTCGACCAATGAAATTGCTGAACGGGTTCAGGTAAACCAATGAAATTCTTTGTGAAAGGATGGAGGAAGACAGTTAACAATTAATATCTTGGTAGGCTACTGTTTAGACACAAGCCGTGTAATAGGCACTCTAGTTCATTAAAGCCTGTGTAAAGTTCATTAGTTTCAATGTAAACACCTGCGGCTTTTAGACAGGTGCGGCGTATTTATGTTCAAAACTAAAATCTTTGTCAAATTCAGTGGGTGCGGCTTATATTTGGGTGTGTTTAATAGCCTGGAAATTATAGTAATGCACTTCTGTGCGCCTCTATTTTAATTCAGTAAAAACATAATGTCCACGTAAGCGGCGGCTGATCTTGGCAGGATACATGTACATTTCTGTAATTTTTTTCCGTAAACAAAAAGGTCTCCACGGGCTGGATGAGAGGGTCGTAGTTTGGAGACCCCCTGCTGTAGTTGGTTTGAAAGAGGCAGATGTAGAGGACAGGTTATTATGGAGACAGAGTTTCAGCTGTGGCGACCTCTAACGGGAGCAGCCAAAAGAGAAAGAAGTAGTGAAAGGTTTGCATTTTCTTCCAAATAGCTTCATAACTGCAAACCTGGAGAAATTATTTCATAAAAAATCTCACACTCTGGATGGCCTCTGCTTAGAACATTCTCAATTTGATATGCCAAAGTTGAAAAGTTGACCTGTCACCAATTTGTACAGAAATGTTTAAATCTTTGCACCAGGGTGGATTTGAGTGTGCAACATTCATTGAATGTTGAGGCTGGACAATGCTTTGTTTTGTGTTCAAATTTTCCAAAGGTTAAAGTTCTTAAAACATTTAGTTTCAGTGCACTTTTAGGTCATCTAACTATCTTTTCAGTTAATCTCTTTAAGTAATTTCGATTTGACCTGTTGTCTCTTTTCAGTGACTGTATTCAATTCTATAATTTTACTGTATCTTCCAGTCTTAACAGTTCAGACATTCCACCATCTGTTATGCCAAATCTGTTATGACTTTGAGATGTTGGAGGAGTGTTTCCTCAAACACTGTTGTCTCCAATTTGACATTAAATTGGACCATTTCACTGAGTAGTTGCTTACTTTAGACTTTCTAAACCAGTCTGTTTCACCTTATGATCTCTGTGACCTCAGGTCTACAGTTCTTGTGTTAACTTTTAAGACAACCCTGGTCAACAGTAATGTGGAAATAGTACCTGCAGTAAAAGCTTGGAAATAGTAGAAAATATTTCCACATCACTTTTGACTTGGGTTGTTTTAGGAGATGTACTGCATCAGAAGCTGTCTGCCAGGTAAAACCACATCCCAGCAGTGCCCTTTAAATGCTATGCCTGTCAGGGTGCAGACCATGAATCGGACGCAGAAGTAACTCTATCATGTTTTATTTAGAACACACACAAGTCATGTAGATTACGAACCGAATATAATCCACTGGATGTAAGTAAACCACGGAAGAAAAGTAATCCACAGAAGGAAAGTAATCCACAGAAGGAAAGTAATCCACGGAACAGCGGGGAATGCTGGCAGTCCTGTTTAAGGTCGGTGTCCGTAGCCATTGAGTAGGACCAACACGAGTGAGATGGGAATGGAGGCTTATATGGGGAATCAATGCCGGGAGCGGCCGAACGAGGCAGCATGACAGCTACCGATGGGGGCATGGCAGGTGGATCCCTGACAATACCCCTGAAAAAGTGGGGAAGATTAGGCACAGTCACAGTCAATTATGTTTTCCAACCGCAAACTTTGTGTAATAGAGAAACATGAGTTTGTATCCAAAAAAAGGTCATGGGAACAGTTTTATGTAGCAGATTCAGTTCTGCCCATAAGAAATTCCACATTCAAAACAACGGTTTGGGATAAATTCACTTCCATTTATTAGCTCTGGAAAAACATATAGAACATTTCCCTGCACTCCCCAATCCCATTTAAAAAGCTCCTTAAATGGCAATTCCTACTTACAATAACATTACATGACCCACATATGGTCTTTAGAATATTATGATAACCAAATCGTGCTTAAAGATGTTTACCAAAAAAAACTCAATTTAACAAATCTAAGTTATTGCTCCCCTCCAAAAGTTGCTATTTTTTATTACAGCATGTTATAAATATCACAGACATTTGGCAAGTACTTTATGCATTTTTTGTTTATTTTTTGTAATCATTGACATGCCATACTTTATCAGTTTAAAGTTACATTTAATATGATTAAATGTCCACAAAATAAGAGAATTTCTGTTTTTAGATTTATGTCACCCCTCACCAGCTTTTTTTTCCCTTTCCCTCTCGAGTTAATAAGTAAATATAAAAACATTGCTCGTCATGGCATAGAGTAACCAGAAAGAGCAAGCTCCTCCATTCTGAGGAAATTTCCAACACAGCGATGGAAAGTTTTGACCTTTACGAAGTGCCAATACCTAAGACTTATTTCATAAATGTTAAATGAATGTGTCCTTATATAAACCTACTTACAAAAAGTTTCACCATATCAACTATTGTAATTTTTTTTTTACATAACACAGTTACATTTACAATTTGTACAATTGTATTATTATAATTATTATTAAAGTCAGTGTACTGAGTTGGTAATGTACAGTAACATATTAGAATAAGCACATATTAATTATATTAATAAACCTGTGATTGTTGGCACTATTATCAGAGCTACTGCTATAAAAACATATTAATTAACAACTTCTGATCAATTGGAATTGATAATAAAAAAATCTAATCATAAGAAACAGCAAGATTCTCATTTATCTTAAAATTTCCTAAAAGAAGTCCCAAATATAATTCATAACACACAAAAACACACATGGACACAAAAAGTGAGTTTTTATTACACATATGAATTTGCAGCTGTAACTGTAGCTGTGTTATTGAACCCTAGTGGAACCCGTCTTGGAAAACCTCTGTATGACCCTGATATATATATATATATATATATATATATATATATATATATATATATATATATATATATATATATATATATATACAGTACAGACCAAAAGTTTGGACACACCTCCTCATTCAAAGAGTTTTCTTTATTTTCATGACTATGAAAATTGTAGATTCACACTGAAGGCATCAAAACTATGAATTAACACATGTGGAATTATATATGGAATTATATACATAAAAAAGTGTGAAACAACTGAAAAATGTCATATTCTAGGTTCTTCAAAGTAGCCACCTTTTGCTTTGATTACTGCTTTGCACACTCTTGGCATTCTCTTGATGAGCTTCAGGAGGTAGTCACCTGAAATGGTCTTCCAACAGTCTTGAAGGAGTTCCCCGAGAGATGCTTGGCACTTGTTGGCCCTTTTGCCTTCACTCTGCGGTCCAGCTCACCCCTAAACCATCTCGATTGTGTTCAGGTCCGGTGACTGTGGAGGCCAGGTCATCTGGCGCAGCACCCCATCACTCTCCTTCTTGGTCAAATAGCCCTTGATGCCTTCAGTGTGACTCTACAATTTTCATAGTCATGAAAATAAAGAAAACTCTTTGAATGAGAAGGTGTGTCCAAACTTTTGGTCTGTACTGTATATGCACACATTGTATATTAGGGGGTGTAATGGTACACATATTCGTACCAAACTTTCTTGGTACAGGGCTTATGTAATTCTTTTCACATACAAAACATTGTTAAAATCTGAGTTCCCTCTGGAATGTATTAAATGGCAGACCGCAAGTTTGTATAGTCTTCACCTCGAACTTTAAACACAGTGTCACTGTGGTTTTTTTTTTTTTTTATATTATTATTATTATTAAAATAAAACTTAATCACAAAATACACAACAATCTTAGGGGTATAAAAATAAACTGGAGTTAGTGCAGTGTCATTGTGGCTGCTCCAGCAGGAATATGATTTGTTTTTGCACGTGCACAAAATGCCTGCCACTCTATGGTTATCACTAACACTATGGATTATTTTGCATTTTATATCCAGCTTCAAGAATTTCTCTCAAAGGGAAAATACTGACAATTCTGCCTATAGAGGGAGTGAATGAATTAAAGATTTAGGGAATAAAAAGATTTGCTAAAATGCTAAAATAAGTAGAACAGTTAAGTAGAGCATATCTATATAAAATGTCTATATATATATCTATATAAAATATAATTTTAAATGTAAAAAACACACACACGCACACACACAGACACACACACACACACACACACACACACACACACACACACACACACACACACACACACTTACATAAACATCTGTATTACCCAAATGCGTCTAACAATTGTAAAGTATTTCATTAAATTTGTCCATTGAGTTAAATACTTTTTCAAATATATTTATTCATTAATTTGATTTATTCTGATTATTTTGTTTAATTAAAAAAAATATATTATTTTATATATTATTTAACCAAGCATGCATTTTAAATAAAATTGCTTTAAATATGTAAACTGTTGTTTAGAAATGTTAATAATAATAATCTGCGTTAATAAAAAAAAACTATATGGGAGATTTGCTTTAAGCATACTTGGTTGCTATAGCAATCATATTGCAGTAAGGCATTAGCAGCAATGCAGCTGCTGACTTTGAATCAGATCTTCAGTCACACAAATGCTGCAGTGGATCTCAAATGGGGTCAAGAATTTTTTTCCCCTCAGTCACAACAAAACAACCAAACACCAGATTAATGAATCAATAGCAATATGCATTTTAGTCCAGTGCATACACATATATAGTATAAATATTAAATTTTAATTTACAACCTTACAGGATAAATAATTATTTATTGGATTAATCCTTGTCTCTTTATTAGCAAAGATATGTTGGCAGATTTTAATATTTTTTGGTATATGTTTTAGGTGACACTTTTTGAAGAAAAAAAAAGACAAGATTTATGGTTGGAATTAGATATTTTGAAGTAATATCTGTTTCACAGTGACAAAAACAAAATCAACTTACTCATGCCCCCTGTCGGTCACCATAACAACATGCAGCTTAACAAAATAAATAAATCTATTATAAGTGCCTTTAGCACTGCATAATTATCGTCTTGATACAGGCAGTGTTTTGTGAGTATCCTTAAAATTGCTTAAAACTAATATTGTTAAAATTCCACTGCGAAGTGTTGTGCTGTAGCCAAATTGTTTGCAAATTCTGTTATTGTGTGTTATAGTGTTAATTCTGAGTACAGCTCTACAATATCTGTGCAGGGTTTAACAGGCTTCATGGGCCAACATGGGATTTCTTTTTGGTTTTCTAGGTTCCTCTGGTGCTCCTCTAAAAAGGCTAATGCTAACAGAATTGGCTATGCTAAAGTGTTCGTACTTGTGTAAGTGTGTGTATGTGTCAGTGGTGGATAAAATCTCCTACATAAATTTTACTGTAGTCAAAGTAAAAAATACTCCTTTCACAAGTTTTACTAGGTAAAAGTAATGAAAACACATAAGTATTAAAAGCAAAAGTGCTGGTCTATAGGATCTGTATCTGAATAATTTATAAAATTCAGTACTTCATTCTCCTGCACATCATACTTAAAGGAGAAATTGTTTTATTGTTACGGATTACTATATACAGCTTACAGACGCAGCATTGGGGGAATTGGTGATCCTCTGCCCATCTTGACTTCTGAGAGACACTGCCACTCTGCACATTGCCACTGCAAAATTTCTAAATTTCTCACTTTCAACATTTGATATGTTATATATATTCTATTGTTAATAAAATATAAATTTATGAGATTTGTAAATTATTGCATTTTAGGTTTTGGAATGTAACCACTGATAAACGGGGGATTACTGTAATGCATTGCATTTTGGATCACTAAGGATAATCAATCAATCAATCAATCGATGGATCAATCAATTTATTTATCTAGACCTGATTGTAAGTAGATTAACAAGATGATGATCCCGATCTTAATTTCACACCAAAAAAAGCAATTCGTTTTTTAGAAGATTGTCTCAATGTTTAAATTTCAACCACTTGTGAAAAGCTGTGGATCACCAGGTCGCTGTTGTCACTCTGCTCCAAGAATATTTTCCTTATCGCTTCATTGTGCAAATCATCTCTAGGTTATGTATGTAACCCTAGTTTTCTGAGGGAACATAATGCTGCGTTCAAATGCTTTGGGAACGCACCCGAGTGTTCATGCTCTGAAATAATGTGCAATCAGTCAAAATTTGGACACTGGCCGTCACCGGCAGGGTCACATCAGAACCAGGAAGTATAAAACACATGGAGTGAGGCAAGCGCTACAGAGACGACGGCTGTGTGGCTTAGAGAGCCAGCGTCTCGTTCCCTCATACGTAACCTAGAGATGTTCCGTTTCAGGAACTCGAGCTGCGTCAAAACGCTTTGGGAACGAGTGTTTACCCCTCCAAGACATTTTCAATGCTGCGGGCTGGTCCACCCCACTGACCTTCATCCAGTTCTACAACCTGGAGTGCCACTCCTGGCTTCACCACGAGAGGGTGGAGCCGCCATTCCCCTTTCCGCCATTTGGGTTTCAACACTTGCCTCGCCAGGCTGTCTGCTGCTTTGTTTAACTGACCCTGGATGTAAGATGCTCTCTCTAAAAGGGGCTTCCCCTGGGCCCACAGGAGGATCTGGTGTGCCAGCCTGTACAGGGGGCACAAGCACAGACCTCCTTGATAGTTGATGTAAGAAACCGTACATACGAATCAGCACGTGGTGATCTCTGAGGTCTGGTAGAAAATGCTTCAACACTAGAAGCATGGGGCTGTCCTTCTCTGACCTTTCTGATGGCTGTAAGGATGGCCACAATGCAGGCAGGGGAAAGTAGTCGAATCCCATATGAAGCTGAGCTAGGTGGTTCTTTGTAATGGAGAAAGCACACTCTTGCCAGCGTTCAACCGAAACCCAAAAGCTACATGTAAGCGAGAACGACTTTTCAATGCCGGACCGCTAACTGCTCTAATATCAACCAATATCGACACATTTTGTGAAGGTTGAGAGGGGAGAGAGGGCAAGGCCAAACGGAAGAACCTGATACTGTTAAGCATCAGCCCCAAAACCAAACCCTTTCAAAAAGAAACTTCCTGTGAGAAGGAAGGATGGATTTATGAAAGTACGCATCCTTTAGGTCTACCGTGACAAACCAGTCCTCGGATCTGATTTGAAACACGACCTGCTTGAGGGTCAGCATCCTGTGGTTCAGATGACATAGATTAAAAATGGGACACGACCCACCATCCTTTTTGGGAACTATGAAGTACCAGCTGTAGAACCCGGACTCTCTTTCGGATGGAGGGACCACCTCAATGGTCTCCTTCTTCAGGAGAGTGTTTACTTCTCGTTCCTTCTCGAGCCTGTGAGTGAGTGCTGGACCAACAGGCGAATTTAGAAAAAGGGACAAGTCCACAAGCTCTGCGAGATCCACTTTCGAGCCCCAGGAACTGGCGTGGCACTCCTACTCAGCGAGAGCGGGGCTAGAACCACAAGGAGCGCGAGCACTCCCTCTGAGAGTGCCACTCAGGAGCAGAGCGATGGCATGCAGCCGGCTCTCTCGAAAACCGACTTAGGGAGCTCCGCTCCCAAGATTTTTTTCTTTTTCTGACAAACAATTGAAAGACAATTTAACACATACACACAGAGCGCTTCGTGAACAAACAGAACCTGGTGCTCGCTTCACTCCATGTGCGTTTTATAATTCCTGGTCATGATGTCCCCCCCTTTGATGGGCAGCATCCAATTTTTGACTGATTACACACATTATTTCAGAGCGTGTACACTAGGCGCATTCCCAAAGCATTTCAACATAGCTCGAGTTCCTGAAAGGGAACTCTTTTTTAACTGTCCATTTTTTTCTTTGTTTTCTTACTTTTTGTAAAAAAAAAGTCAAGTTAGCACGAGCTGGAAACAGCTGTTTGTGCAGAAACGAGAGCTGCATTCACTTCCTGCTAGGTGTGACACAGTGCACGTGCTGTGCTCTTTGACCACTAAGAGCTTCTAAAGAGTAATAAAACTAAGAACTCGCCTACATGAAGAATAAAATCCTCCTATATATCGTTAGAATCCTGCACTGATTTGCTACATTTTCCATCAATCATGTTCTATTCATATGCTACTGGTTGGAAGAAAAAGGTTTGAAATTATAGGTGCTGCATAACAAATGTCACCAACATACCTGCAGAGAAAGTAAATGCTCAGGCCCAAGATTCCGCCTATCAAATCTTTTTTATACACATATTAATTATTTTTATAACCTTGTTCTTTATTGATGGCAATTTATTATTGTTAAATCGATGTTTACATTTGTTTTTTTAGCATATTTACTATATTTGATTCAAATAGAGTTGTAGAATGTAATGTAAAATAGTCAGCGAGCATTTATGCAAGATATTATTTATTAGCAAATAGCACCAATAATTTTCATTTCTTGTTTCACCACCAGCAGAGGTCAATATTGCCCCATGTATCAATCCATCCTAAAAGACTGCCGTTTAAATTTGTACCAGAAAACACCATGATCAATGTATTCATTCTTTTTGAACGATTGACACTAAAATTTGAGGTGTTGTGTAGTGTATGCTCTTGTTGCACTCTGTGTGGATGTTGACTGTCAGGACAGCAGCAGTGTCCCTCCAGTGATAGACAATGTACACAAACCATGTACTTGAGTTAGAGTAGAGATCCACTGGTTAAAATATTTCTCCAGTAAAAGTACTCCCATTAAACTTTCACTTAAGTAAATTACAAAAGTATTTGCCTTCAAATGTACTTAAGTATGCAAAGTACTTCGATTTATTATGGTTATAATTTCTTATCATTTTGTCAGAAGATTGCTTAATCAACTCAGTTTATGTGAAAAGACACTAATGTTACTCTTAGCACACCAATCTATTAATATAATGATATTAATTAGTCAATCACTGAATGATATATATTAATTGTTATGAGCCCAAAACCTTCTTTGTAAAAAAAAAAAAGAAAAAGTTGTCTCAAGTAATCTTCAGTAGTTTCTTTCATCATTTACTCCTCTCAAAATGTTCTGCTTGATGTTGAACTGACACTGTTCATGCTAAGCCGATACCACCAAGCAGCAATCAAAACAAAGTCAAAACAGAGTGTACGCTCTACCGTGATTGGTGGCCTGCTGCGTGCTTGACCAGTTAAGTTTAATTACTCATAAATTAAAAGGAACAAGTGATTTCGTAAAATATAGTTGAGTAACAAATAAGACATTTGATGACTTTGAAATGTTGTGAAGTCTCTACAAATGGAAATACTTCAGTAACTGCTACAATAACAAATAAAATTTATTTAATCACTGTCCACCACTGTGTCCCTCACACAGTCTGGTGTGACAGGATGCTCTGCTCTAGCTAAACAGCATTGACTTTCTCGACAATTTCGTTTCCTATACTGAGATGCATATTTGTTTTCTGACATTCTGAAATGTTGAAATGATGTATTTGTCCTTCAGACTATCTTAATGCTGGCTTTCATTGTGAACGTGATATTAATTAATTTTTTTATCAGTATGTGCAGTAGTAGTATTAAATCAGTATTTGTACAACTTAAAAAATATATCCCACATATGCAAAATTACATTCTAATGTGCAGGAGCATTAATGTTGAGACATGATTGACAGTCATTTATAGATATGACACATCTCAACATCAACTTTCTGAGCTCAGTTCACATATATATGACAAAGTTAACATCAACATTCTGAACTCAGTTCATTATAATGACAACAATATATGAGCAAATATTTTTTAAACAACTACGATAATAGCTAAGAAAGACGCAAGAATAAAACACATGAGGCTAATTATCTTATAGGTTATTAAAGTAAGTATAGCAAGTATAAAATCTTACAAGGAAACAAGGACATTTCAGACACAAAATATAAAAAAAGGGCAAAAAATAAATATGATTTTAAGGTTGTTATTTTGCAGTAAGTAAGCATTTTTATGTTTATGCCTAATGTTGATATTTATAACTAATATTCTACGCCACCCGAAATCACTTTTAGCTTCATAAAAAACACAGATGAACAGTACACCACTATACATTTCCAGAAAGCAAAAAATAAAATAAATAAAAATGTTTCATTTAAACAATCTTTTAGTGTTCACAAACATGTACAAATAGAAATTAAAGGTTTTTATGCTCTACTCACATTACTGTATTATTAAACAGCAGTGCTTTGGTTGGAAGCAGAATAGAACATAACTGAAAACAGGATGTTTGATTAGGAGAAGAAACAATCTCTACAGTGAGTAAAGAACTGTGGAAGAGCAGCATGGTGGGTGGACTGATTATAAGGTTATAAATGCCTTTCAAAAGATTATTCAAGGAATAAACCAGAGAGAATTATCGGTAAACTGTATTTTATATTGCTATGCTAAAGTGTAGATATCGACTCTAAACAGGAGATTAGCTGTTGTAGATCAATAGAAAATATATTGCTATAAGAATACTTGCTCACAGAAACTTCTAGACCAGATCCTGCAACAAAACATCGACTAAACCGCATCTGGGCACAAAACTAACATCTTTTATGCACACTTTGCCTGTGGACTTTGCCTGTGGATTCTGCAACTTGAGGTTCAGAAGAGCTCTGGAGCCCCAACAGATATCAGTACAGATTTGTTTTTACAAACATCTTCTTCTTCTTCTTCTTCTTCTTTCGGCTTCTTCCATTAGGGGTTGCCACAGTGGATCATCCTTCTCCATACCCTCTGTCCTCTACATCTGGCTCTTTCAAACCAACTACCTGCATGTCTTCCCTCACCACATCCATAAACCTCTTCCTTGGTCTTCCTCTTTTCCTACTTCCTGGTGGTTTCCTCCATTCCCATTCTCAGCATTCTCCTAACGATATACCCCATGTCCCTCCTCTGCACATGTCCAAACCATCTCAATCGCGCCTCCCTGAACTTGTTTCCCTGTCCCTCTAATAAACTTATTTTTAATTCTGTCCATCCTCGTAACTCCCAATAAAAATGTCAACATCTTCAGCTCTGCTACCTCCAGCTCCACCTCCTGGCGTTTAGTCAATGCCACTGTCTATAAACCATACAACATTGATGATCTCACCACAGTCCTATGAACTTTTCCTTTCACTCTTGCAAATCACAAATCACTCCTGCCACTGCTCCCTACTCTCACCACAAATCACAATATCTTCCACAAACATCATAATCATAGTCAATTGACACTCCAGTCTGACCTCGTCCATAAACCTGTCCATCAACACTGCAAACAGGAAAGGGTTTAGAACTGATCCTTGATACAGTCCAAACTCCACCTTAAGCAGTCTGTCGTTCCTACTGCACACTTCAGCAAGTGCATTGATGACCTGACCATCTCCAAGACTATCACTACAAGCTCCAACCAGAAGCCATGGATGACCGCCAAGGTGCATGCGCTGCTAAAAGGGGACAGCACTGCCTTGAAGACAGCGAGGGCCAAACTTTCCAAAAGTGTGCGAAGCGCGCACACTCCAAGAGAATCCACGCCCACTTCCAGGACAGCGGAGACACCCGGCGCATGTGGCAGGGCATCCAGGCAATCACGAACTACAAGACATCACCACCTGCATGTGACCGTGAAACCTCCCTCCCAGATGCGCTGAACGACTTTTACACCCGGTTCGAGGTGCAGAACAACATGGCAGCGAGGAAGACCACCCCTCCTTCCAGTGACCATGTGCTCTGTCTAACCACAGCTGAAGTGATGAAAACTCTATGCAGAGTTAACCCAATGGAAGTCTGCTGAACCAGACAACATTCCTGGCAGAGTGCTCAGGGAATGTGCAGAACAGCTAGCGGATGTCTTTACAGACATCTTCAACATCTCCCTGAGCAGTGCTATTGTTCCTACGTGCCTCAAGATGACAACCATCGTTTCCGCGCCGAAGAAGTCTACTGTCTTCTGCCTCAATGACTATTATCCCATTGCGCTCACACCCATCGTGATGAAGTGCTTCGAGAGGCTCGTCATGAGGCACATCAAGACCCAACTACCACCCTCACTGGACCCCATTCAGTTTGCGTATCATCCAAACTGCTCCATTGTGGATGCCATCTCCACAACCCTTCATCTGGCCCTTACCCACCTAGACAACAAGGACTCATATGTACAAATGTTGTTTATAGACTTCAGCTCAGCCTTTAACACAATCATCCCTCAGCACCTGATTGAGAACCTGAGCCTACTGGGCCTGAACACCTCCCTCTGTAACTGGATCCTGGACTTTCTGACTGGGAGACCGCAGTCTGTCCGGATCGGAAACAGCATCTCCAGCACCACCACACTGAGCACTGGTGCACCTCAGTTCCACTCATTCCACTGCTGTTCACTCTGCTGACTTACGACTGTGTAGCAATGCACAGCTCGAATCACATCATCATGTTTGCCAAGCAAAGGTTAACAGCCTGGTGTGAAGCGAACAACCTGTCTCTGAACGTTGACAAAACAAAAGAGATGGTTGTTGATTTCAGGAGAGCACAGAGTGACCATTCTCCACTGAACACAAATGGATCCTCCGTGGAGATCGTCAAGAGCACCACATTTCTTTGCTGTTCATTTGGTGGAAAACCTCACCTGGGCACTCAACACCAGCTCCATCACAAAAAAAGACCAGAGGCATCTCTACTTCCTGAGAAGGCTGAGGAAAGCTCATCTCCCTCCCCCCATCCTGACCACATTCTACAGAGGGACCATTGAGAGCATCTTGAGCATCTGCATCACTGCCTGGTTCGGGAACTGCACCGTCTCGGAACGCCGGACCCTACACAGGATAGTGAGGACAGCTGAGAAGTTCAAGGGAGACTCCATTCTATCATTGACATTTACACCACACGCTGCATCTGCAAAGCCAACAGAATTGTGGACGACCCCACACACACTCTTCACCCTCCTGCAGTCAGTAAAGCAGTAGCATTTGAGCCGTCACATCCAGACTGTGCAACATTTTCTTCCCTAAAGCCATCGGGCTTCTCAACACAAAACTGAACTGGAACTGATCTTGTCTTGCACTGTCTTGTGTTGTCTTTGCACTGTTTGCACCAGGTTGTGGTGAGGACACTTGGTCCTTAGCTCTGTGTTTTCTGTGATGTACCTCTATGTTGTTTTATGTAACACCAGGGTTCAGGAGGAACGTTGTTTCATTTCATGTGCACTGCATCAGCTATATATGGTTAAAATGACAATAAAAGCTTCTTGACTTGACTTGACCTGACTCTTGACACTCCACTGCTGTCACACTGTCCTCATACATCTCCTGCACCACCCTCACATACTGTACTTCTCTGACACACCTGACTTCTTCTTACAATACCACAACTCCTCTCTCAGCACCCTGTCATACGGATCTCTCTATATCCATAAACACACAGTGCAACTCTGACGTTCTGACGTCTGACCTTTTTTATACTTGTCCATCAATATTCTCAAAGCAAATAATGCATCTGTGGTGCTCTTCCTCTGCATGAAACCATATTGTTGCTCACAGATGGTCACTTCTTCTCTCAGCCTGGCTTCCACTACTCTTTCCCATAACTTCATGGTGTGACTGATCAACTTTATTTCCTAGTAGTTACTGCAGCTCTGCACATCTCCCTTATTCTCAAAGATCGGTATCAGCACACTCCTTCTCCATTCCTCAGGCATCCTCTCACTTTCCAAAATCTTATTGAACAACCTGGTTAAAAACTCCACTGCCATCTTTCCTAAACACCTCCATGCTTCTATGCCTTCTGGTCCAACCGACTTTCCACTCTTTATCTTTTTAATCGCTGTTCTCACTTCCTCCTTACTAATACCTATCCACTTCCTGCTTCACCATCTCCACACCACCCAACCTTCTCTCTCCCTTATTTTCCTCATTAATCAGCTGCTCAAAACGCTCCCTCTATCTTCTCAACACACTCTCCTATCTCCTATTGCCCTTTATTGCAGAACATCATTCCCAGCTCAGTCCATCTGCCTGACCAATCGGTATAAATCCTTTTCTCCTTCCTTAGTGTCCATCTTCATATACAGCTCCTCATATGCTTTTTGCTTGGCTTTTGCCACATCCCTCTTTATCTGCTGCCACATCTCCTTGTACTCCTGCCTACTTTTTTCATCACTCTGTTGATCCCAATTCTGATTCGCCAACCTCTCTCTCCTTATGCTTTCCTGCACTTCCCTATTCCACCACCACGTCTCTTTGTCTTCCTGTCTATTTCCAGATGTCATACCAATTACCTTTCTAGCTGTCTCCCTTATCACTTTTGCAGTAGTTGCCCAATCAATCAGCACATCTTCACCACTACCAAGCCCCTGTCTGTCCGCTTCCCAGAATCTCACACTACAGTGTTCCTCCTTCAGTTTCTACCATCTTATTCTCCTTTCAGTCCTTACTCTCCTCCTCTTCTTCTTCACCTCCAAAACCATCCTACAGACATCTTCAGGTTGCATCTCCTACCTAGAACATAATCCACCTGTGTGCACATTTCTCCACTCTTATACAGTGCCTTGCGAAAGTATTCGGCCCCTCTGAACTTTGCGACCTTTTGCCACATTTCAGGCTTCAAACATAAAGATATAAAACTGTAATTTTTGGTGAAGAATCAACAACAAGTGGGACACAATCATGAAGTGGAACGAAATTTATTGGATATTTAAAACTTTTTTAACAAATAAAAAACTGAAAAATTGGGCATGCAAAATTATTCAGCCCCTTTACTTTCAGTGCAGCAAACTCTCTCCAGAAGTTCAGTGATGATCTCTGAATGATCCAATGTTGACCTAAATGACTAATGATGATAAATAGAATCCACCTGTGTGTAATCAAGTCTCCATATAAATGCACCTGCACTGTGATAGTCTCAGAGGTCTATTTAAAGCGCAGAGAGCATCATGAAGAACAAGGAACACACCAGGCAGGTCCGAGATACTGGTGTGGAGAAGATTAAAGCCGGATTTGGATACAAAGAGATTTCCCAAGCTTTAAACATCCCAAGGAGCACTGTGCAAGCGATAATATTGAAATGGAAGGAGTATCAGACCACTGCAAATCTACCAAGACCTGGCCGTCCCTCTAAACTTTCAGCTCATACAAGGAGAAGACTGATCAGAGATGCAGCCAAGAGGCCCATGATCACTCTGGATGAACTGCAGAGATCTACAGCTGAGGTGGGAGACTGTCCATAGGACAACAATCAGTCGTATACTGCACAAATCTGGCCTTTATGGAAGAGTGGCAAGAAGAAAGACATCTTTAAACTTTTCTCTCAGGTGCTTAAGACTTTCTACACCTGCACCATTGAGAGCGTTCTGACGGGTAGCATCACTTCCTGGTTTGGGAACAGCACCATGCAGGACAGACAAGACCCTCCAGAGGGTGGTGCGTTCAGCTGAACGTACCATCCACACCGAGCTCCCTGACCTGCAGGACATCTACAGCACGCGGTGCAGGACCAAAGCTAGGAAGAATTTGAAGGACCTCAGCCATCCCAACAATGGACTCCTTTCTCTGTTGCGTTCGGGGAAACGCTTCCGCTCCCTGAAAGCGAACACCGAGAGAATGAGGAGGAGTGTCTTCCCGCAGGCCATTCGGAGTTTAAACCAGGAAACACCCAGGATCTAAAAACTGGCCCACTCTCTCTATCATCACACTTCCTCTCTATACATATCTTACCTTTCGCACCACGACACTTTAAACTCTGGACTTGCACAGCACAGTGCACTTTATATTTTATTTTATTTTATTTTATACCACACCATACTGCACATGAACACTTTATGGACACTTTACACCACACCGCACTTTACATTTACATTTACATTTGCGGCATTTGGCAGACGCCCTTATCCAGAGCGACTTACAACTGAGCAGGGGAGGGTTTTAGGGCTTTGCTCAAGGGCCCAGCAGTGGCAGCTTGGTGGTGGTGGGATTTGAACCTGTGATCTTCTGATCCAAAGCCCAATGCCTTAACCACTGAGCTACCACCTCTCCGCACACGGACCCTCTATGGACAATCTAAACCAACAAAAATTGTTTACTGTTTATTGTTTACTGTTTCACTGTATGCCATAAGCATTTTTTTGTATATACATCCTTTTCTTTTGTCTCACATGCATATCTTTTATATATCTTTTATATCTTTATATTCTTATATTTTATTTTATATAGTTTTTTATACTTTATTTATCTGCCTTCTTTTTCTTTTTCCCCATCCTATTCCCTCATGCCGGACCGTCGTAATAAGCATTTCACTGCATGACGTACCTTGTATGTATGTGTATGTGATGAATAAAATTTGATTTGAATTTCTGATCTGTGATCCGCATATTTGATTTGGCACATGTTTTACGCTGGATGCCCTACTTAACTCAATCCTCCCTATTTATCTGGGCTTGGGTCCAGCACTAAGATTGCAATGGCTTGTGCAACCCTAATGGTTGGGTTTTACAGGATTTTTTTTACAAACATGCCTCAAAATACAATCTACACCTTGCTGTACTTTAGTTGAAACCACACAAATGCCATGATGCTAATGAAATAATGATTATAAGCTGATAAATAATCGATCTTTTTTTGTCAGAATAGAAGACAAAACTTAATAATAGCAGACCTTATTAAAACAGCATGACTGCATCTCATTTGTATAGACAATATAAAGTTTTAAAGAGCTGATTACGCTTTTCTCTCCTTGAGCACTAATGAAGAGTCGACTAAATCAAATGAAAGAATTTACATTCCTTTTTACTCATTTAATGTGCTCTGAATTAAATGAGCATATAATTATCTGATAAATGTCTAGTAGAGTCTCTAAAAAAAGGAAAAGTCACATAGCTATATTATTCACTTAGTGATTAATCAATTCACTGTTACAGTTTGAAAGAAGTACATTGCTCAAATACTTTCGGTTTAGCATGATAATTTTTAGTCAGCATTCTTTTACAATCCTAGATTTAAAGACTGATTTCATGAAAAACTGCTACCTTCTGTTAAAAAAATGACATTTTTAAGTTCTGGTTTAAGGGTTGTCTTCCTTTTTTGCCTTTCTTTTCTCTTTACCTAACACAAATAACCACTACAGAAATGTTTGCTTGCAGCGCGATACCTCAGAATGTACTACCTGACGTGATCTTTTCGGTAGAGAATGGATTGAAATATCTTGTGCAAATTCCTTGAAATGCCTTGAAAGTGCCCTTTGTGGTCCAGAAGAGTGAATTTTGTGTGATTGATTTAGAAAGAGGACGACATATATAAACTCAATAAACAAAGAATGACAAAAATAATTATGATAGGAGAAAGAGAAAGATTGATTACTTATCAAAAAAAGATAGATCTTAAGTGAAAACATAATAAATTTTTTTTTCTTTGAAAAAAGTGCCTGGAGTAGAAAAAGCACTGATTCATATTTTTAGGGTAAACAATATGGAAATTTTATAAATGCACCTACATGCACATTCTGGGACAATAGCAGTAAATCTGAAAACCGGAAACCCATCGGAAACCCATGTAAACAGAAGGAGATGATAAGATGTCACATAAAGAAATCTGAGCTCCCAAAGAAATTGGGAACCCTGGAATAGTTAGACTGGCCTCTGCATGACCGATCCAATTAGCAATAATTATCACATACATTGACTGTGACATATCTGATAAACTGAGGAAATATAGCAATATTATTTGAAGATGACTAAATTATTATTTGTTTTTCAGTTGTAACTAACAGTGGTAATGAACATTCCCACAGTGTTTTGTACCAACACAAACATGTCTGCCAAATACTGTGTATAATTATACATATGGCTTGAACTGAATTCCAGGTGATCTTTGCTTAGTGAGGGATTATATTATGCTTGGAAAAAGAAAATTACATTTATCAAATTGATGTCAAAACTGTAGTGTAGTACTACTCAATGACTTTTTTGAAAGTGCTTTTTCATAGAAAATTAAAAAAATATTTTGTATGTTCTAAGGTTTGTGGAAATAATATGTGCTTCTTCGCCAAACTGCTGCCACAAAGGTGGAAGCACATGTGGAATGGCTTTGTATGCTGGAGTTTACAATTTTCCTTCACAGGAACTAAGCAGTCCAAACTAAGGTTTGAGTGGAAGAACTTGACAAAGTCCTTACATAAACCCCACTGAATACCTTTGAGATAAAGTGGAAGGCTGGGTGCACCCCAGACCTCCTTACCTAACACCCATCAGTGCCTCACCTCATAAATGCTCTTGTGGGTAAATGAGCACATATTTTAAGTCACATACCAAAATCTAGTGGAACACTTCTTCAGAATAAGTGAGGTTATTATTACAGCATAAGTCACCATTATGTGTTTAGTAAAATGTTTTTTTAAACACTGGGAACCATGGGGGAGGACACTGTTGGTGATTTAGTCAAAATTAAGAGGCACACTTTGTAACCAGCATGACTACCACAGCGACATGCCATCTCATCTGGTTTGCACTTAGTGGGACCATTATTTGTTTTCCAACTGTACAATGGTCTCAAACACATCTCTAGGTTATGTAAGAGCTATTTATGCAAGAAGGAGAGCGATGGAGTGCTGCATCAGATGACCTGGCCTCGACAATCACCTGAGTTACAGTTGAGATGGTTTGGGATGAGTTCAATTCAATTGAATTCTCCACTGCTGTGCTTCCGCCACTGGCTTCAAGTAGCTGCATGTATCAAATTCAAAACACTGATGCTTGCCTACAAGGCCAAAAATGGACCAGCACCATCTTGCCTCAGTTTTCTCATCACACTTCGCACTGCACAATGAACTTCCCCTAGATGTCCGAAAAGCGGAGTCACTGGCTATCTTTATGCAACGGTTCAAGACCTATCTCTTCCTAAATCATTTAAATTAACACTTAGTTAGCTTTGTTAAAATCAAGAGTTATATTCTGATTTATATTAAGTTTGTAATCTAGCGTACCAGTGTAGATTTATTCAGTGCTTGAGACTCAAAGCACTTTTGTACGTCGCTCTGGACAAGAGCGTCCGCTAAATGCCGCAAATGTAAATGTAAAAATTTTTTTTTATTTGTATAGCACTTTTAACAGGTGACAGGAAGAGAAGGATATGGATTATTATGTGTCCTTATTGTTGTATGAAAGTTAAAGACTATTTTTTTTTCTCCTTGATCATTTTGGTTTTAAGGGGAGCTGCATTATCTAGAGTGTAACGGAGTCAGAGGGAGATCTAATTAATATCGACAGTTCTGGGTTATTGATAAAGCTTGTTGCTGTAGTTGACGTGAATGTACGCTTAACACGGTAACGTGGCAAGGTACTAATGCAATGACTGAGGCAGATTTTAAAAGAGATGAGGTAATGATCTGAAATAGCTCCAGACTGTGGAATTATAACTATATTTTTTATTTTGAATTTAAATGTTAATAATAAATTAAGAGTATGTCCACAGCTATGCGTGGGTCTTATAATATTCTGATCAATTCCAACTGAATCTAAAATGGACACAGCTGCTGATCTTAAGAAGTCTTCATGATTATCAAAATGAATATTAAAGTCACTAACAATTAATGCTTTGTCTAAAAAAGTGGCAAATTTTTGTGATGAAATCTGCAAATTCTATAAGAAAATCAGAGTAGGGCCCTGGGGGTCTATACATAATAATGAATGGAATTGACTGACTAGTTCTGCTTTTGGACACTAAATATTTAATTTTGCTATAAAAATAAATTTTAATGTTTTATATATGTGTTTAGTTTTATTGTGTGATGCTTAGATTATTAATTTAAATAGCTGCAACTCTGCCTCCTCTGTCATTTAGGGCTGGTGTATGTAACTATACCCAGGAGGACTCACTTCATTTAATGCTACATATTCATTCGGTTTAATCCACGTTTTTGTCAAACACATTATATTAAACTCCTGGTCGGTAATAGTTTTATTTATAGTCAGCGCTTTTAATGTGAGAGATCTAATATTCAACAATCCTATCTTTAGATAAGAGGTGCTGGCTGTACATTCAGTCCTATTTAATTTAATATTAATCAGGTTACTTAAACAGACTTTCTAAATTGGACCAGGGAGTAAAGGAAAAGCAGCCAACATGCACTCAACACCTCTGGGAACTCCTCAAGATTGTTAAAAAAACATTCCACACTGTAAAAAATAAACTGCTGTGGTTGCCAGAACCTTACCATCAAAAATACAGTAGGAACGTTATTGGTTGTACATTGTAGTGTATATTTTACGGATTTTAATTGTTTTTTTTTTTTTACAGTTTATAACTGTCTAATTAATGTTTATGTTGTTCTAAAAGTGTTTACCTGTCAAATTACAGGGTTTACATTGCAATAATTACAGTTCATAACCACCTTTTTTAAAACTCAGAACTGTATTTTGTAATAATTACAGTTAAAACCTATAATTATTTCACAAAGCAGACAGGAAACTATTTAAACTAAGGAAAAAACATTAAATATGTAAATGCTGTTGAACTATTTATTTATTTTTTTTATTACTAATAATCACAGTGAATTCAAAGCATTATTTAATCACAATAGCTGGGAGCTAAGAAGAGATAGAAGTAAAAATTTTAAACATTCAGATTTTACCTTTAAGAAACTATTAAGAGTACTTTCATTCTAATTGATGAACACAAACCTAAATCAAATTATAAAAACCCATCAAAATCTATTAATAGACTGTCAGGATCAACCTGCCACGCCCCCTCGGTAGCTGTCACGCTGCCTCGCTCTGCCGCTCCCGGCATTAACGAGAGACAGGTGTCTCGCGTTCCTGATTCCCCATAAAAGATCTCATTTTCAGCTCACACGTGGTGGATCTACTCAATGGCTACGGACACCGGCCTAACCCGATTATACCTGTTCTGAGGATTATACCAGGCTTCACGGACTCTATCCGCGTTGTGGTTCGTACGCTCTCTGACTGATGTTTTTGTGTTGCAATACGTAACTAAAACATGATCGAGCTACTCCCGCTTCCGGTTTATGATCCGCACCCTGACATAGACTTGGACATCAGTGTGGTCCCATGTATTTTTTAATAAAGACTGGCAGGCATTTAAAACAACATTTATGTATTTTTCTGTTCTCGTTTTTTAACAGAAGTATACAGAGGCTTAAGATCAGTCAGAGAAGACTACTATTTATTCAAAATTTAGACTCAGAATTTAAAACATTTCTGCTACCTAACTGCCACTTTTAAACTGAGCTTGGGAAGATACAGTAGGTAAAGGTTTAGATAAACATTTACAATAAGAACTACTAAAGCAGAACAAGGCATAAGTGCTTACAGAGTATAGTATATTGTTACCACTGAACATGTGGTTGCAACTCAAGTCATTAAAATAATGTTTATTGAGTTTGAACTTGGAAACCATTTGCAGGCCACTTTTACAAAGTCTCTCACCACTCATGATCAGAAAGAGATTAGTGCGAAGACTCTTGGGTTAACTTTTTTGTTCTTCTTTTCCACAACTTTTGTGCCCTTTTTGGGATTGATGATGAAAAAACACCTTAGAAAAGAAACAACAAACTCTGTAAATATTAAGTGAACCTCCGCTCCTGGGTGTCTTTACATACCTTTGCAGGATTTCAAGTACTGACGCCAGTTCAGTAGAGTAGTGAATGTTGAAACAGTAGTAACTGCCGAACATTAGGCAAACAGCAGCGATGGAAGTGGTCATGTCATCGTTCAGGTCATAGTTCCAAATATCTGACCATGACCCTCATCTTTTAACACTAAGAACAATTATAAGACTCATACAACTATTACCCCGATTCTCTCAAATGAAATCTCCAAATTATACAGTCAGTTAAACAAGACACTTGTGAACAATAATCACCAAACAGAAATGCTCATGATTTATGTACAGATAATATCGTACAGTATTTAGCATCTAGGGTATCTAAACTTTTGAACTGGACTATTTTTGTAAACAGTTATTAGTCTGTGTTGTGGAAAATATGTAAAAACTTATACTTACCACACACAATCATACAAGGCGTCACAGGCAGGTTTTCCAACTCTACATCCTTTGTGAGGCTTGTCTCTTCTACATAATGAATGAGCTCCCCTTTCTCATCGAAATAGGAGAGAAGTAGAAGAATCATGTCTTTTACATCCTCAGAGCAACCATTTGTCTGTCCTCTCAAAACTTGTTCTTGGTTGCACAAACGTTCCTCGTGAAGTTCAACTGCCTATTTCCTTTTCTGTCAATGCTGTTCAGGAAGGTCTCTATCAGTGGTATCCCTGTGAGGTCTTTAAAGTGCACTTCCATTCCACTTTCCTGAAACATAAATGGGCAGTCATCAGTGAGGATTTTCATGTTTGTTCCTTTGTTGATATCTTTTTGTTGACTGTAGTATGTAGACTTCATGAGAACCTTCACTTCCTCTTTATTCCAATCAGTTGTTTGTGATGGAGTCCATCTTCTCTTTTTTCAACTGCTGACTCTCAGCAGTTTCACTGAGGAGCATAAATCGAACTTCCCAAGTAATGCAGCCGTATGTAACCTGGACTGTGCTCTTTTTTCAGGTGTGACTTCCTCTGTATCATGACTGTGCGTTTTTATTTCAGGTTTGCTGGTCCTGCATTTCCTGCATTTTCAAACCTGGCTTAAAATTTTGACTAAGGAGTAGTATCCAGGATCAATCATGCTCTATCAATCACATCTTGCAAATATTTTGTATATTTGGCCACCATCCTTTTGGTGACCTCTGTTAAATTCTTCCTACTTGGACAAACTTTCATTATTGCCACAACAACAATTCTCACCATTTCCCTACACAACCGAGGAATTGATCTTTTCTGTCTCTTAAATAGCTGCATTAATTCTTCAGGAAACTTATTCCATGGGACTTCAAAGCTGTCCACCCAGTTCACACTAGGAGGGAAGGTGTTGGGAGATAAGCATGAAGAACTCTGGGACAGAAAAGATCCCGGAGATAAACAGATGGTTTGCTTTAAGGGTTCGGAAATTTGTGGTGTAAAAAAAAAAAAGTCGAAAAAGTACTTAGTTGGACAAGGAATAGTTAAACCAAAATGAAAAATATCATCACAGTTTATTGCCCTATTGTTATTCCAAACCAGGCACTAATTTAGAATGACAAGATAAGTAAATTACAGACAAACTTGTCTTTACAGTAGAACAATTACTTTAACGATCACAATAATTTGTTTGCCTCACCATTACTGTATAATAAACAGAATATCTTCTTCTTTTGGCTGCTCCCATTAGGGGTCGCCACAGCGGATCATCCATCTCCATACCACCCTGTCCTGTACATTTGCCTCTTTCACACCAACTACCTGCATCTCTTCCTTCACCACATCCATGAACCTCCTCCTTGGCCTTCATCTTTTCCTCCTACCTGGTGGCTCCATCAACAGCTTCTACCAATATAATTCATGTCCCTCCTCTGCACATGTCCAAACCATCTCAATCTCGCCTCCCTCACCTTGTCACCAAAACATCCTACATAGGCTGTCCCTCTAATAAACTCCTTTCTAATCTTGTCCATCCTCGTCACTCCCAACGAAAACCTTAACAACTTCAGCTCTGCTACATTCAGCTCCACCTCCTGTCTTTTACTCAGTGCCACTGTCTCTAATCCATACAACATTGCAGATCTCACCACAATCCTATAAACTTTCCCCTTCATTCTTGCAGATACGCTACTATCTCAAATCACTCCTGTCACTCTTCTCCACCCACTCCACCCTGCCTGCACTCTTTTCTTTACTTCTCTAACACAGTCTCCATTACTTTGCACCGTTGACCCCAGGTACCGGAACTCCTCCACCTCTTCTCCCTGTAACCGCACCCCTCCACTGCCCTCCCTCTCATTTACGCATATGTACTCTGTCTTAGTCCTACTGACTTTCATTCCCCTTCTCTCCAGCGCATCCTTCCCAGCTCGGTTCCTCTGCCTGGCCAATCGGTACAAATCCTTTTCTTCTCCCTTAGTGTCCAACTTCTCATACAGCTCCTCATATGCTTTTTCCTTGTCTTTCACCACATCCCTCTTTACCTGCTGCCGCATCTCCTTGTACTCCTGCCTACTTTTCTCATCACTCTGTCGATCCCACTTCTGTTTTGCCAACCTCTTCCTCCTTATGCTCTCCTGCACTTCCTCATTCCACCACCACAACTCTCTGTCTTCCTTTCTATTTCCAGATGTCACACCAAATACCTTTCTAGCTGTCTCCCTCATCACTCCGGCCATGGGCGTTAATTCCGGGGGGGCCATCCGAGGGTTGTATGTGTGTATACCTAAAATAATTGTGCAAGTAGAAAAACAAAAACGCAAAAATGCATTTAGAAACAGTTGAGTTCAATTTATTTTCTGTTCGTAAGTGTCTTAAATAATTTGTAAATAAAATGTTAAACTTTTTTTTTAATTCCTTGTTTTTATTGTTTTGAATTATCATTGTAATTGACGCAGTCTCCGTGCTACAAGAATAATGAGAGAAACAACGTTTTTCACTGTGGGGACACTGTCTTTATACTGTAAGTACAATTTGACTGTATTTGTGTCCCCCTTCAAAAATCCCAGCAAAATCTACCACCATCTTCCCTTCCACATTCCTCTCCTTAAAACCATACAGTGGTACCTCGACATACGAGTGCCCTAACATACGAGTTTTTTGAGATACGAGCGGTCACTCAGTCGATTTTTTGTTTTGATACGCAAGCAAAAACTTGAGATACGAGCTCGAGACACCGCTGCTAGATGGCGAATCGAAGCCAGAAAGCGAAGATTGTGACGAAAAATAAAATAAGCAAAGAAGAAAAAGTTTAGGGATACGTAGTGTACCCCCCTCCCTTTTTTTATATCAAGATTATTTAGTAAGCCTGCATAAAAGGAAGAAATGGTCACATCATGACAAATTCAATAACACAAAATAATAGTCTCAAAAGCTTTAGATTTATTCATGATTAATAACAACCATAATAATAATATTAGATAATTAGATAATATAGATAAACAGGGTTTTAAGGGCTTCTTTAAACCTAATTACAACAGCAACCTTCTGTGAGCCATGTGCTTGAAGATGTTTATGACTTCACTGTGATCCACTGGTATGTCCCTCTCTATGGCTATGAGGAGAAGATCTGAGAGTCTCTCCTCTGAGCAGAGGCTTCGGAGTTTGTTCTTAATTAACCTCATTTTTGAAAAGGATCTCTCCACAGTTGCAGTTGATACAGGTAGGGTGGCATATACTTTAAGCATTTCTACCAGTGTAGGGAAAACGTGCTGGCCACTGGTTTCTTTTAGAGTGGAAAGCATACTCTTCATGCCACTTGACTTGAAGGTGGTATGGTAAACGTTCAGCTCTGTCTTCAGTTGCTGCTCCTCCTCAACACCATAAAAGTCACACAGTGTGTGTATGGCTTGGACAGCCTCTGGGTTTGGTGTGCCCACCCAGTTGTCATGAACTGTCAGGCTGTGGAATGACTGCAGTATTTTTCCTGTTGGCATCGTCCCATCTACTTTAAATCTTCTTCTGAGTTCCTCTGTGATTGTATCCAGGAAAGTGAAGAACACCTTGGCCCGGTAGAACTCCTCAACAGTTTGGAAAGTATGGCTGTCTTGAGCAGCTGTGGTACTATGCAGGTATCGTGCTGGCACTTTCCTTTTCCTTTCCTGGCCAGGAGGTACTGTGGGAATGTCGATACCTGCATCTTCTGCCTTTTCAATGGCTTGCTGGAATATGGTTTTAAATTCCTCCTCAGACCTCAGATTCTTAACTGTGTCCAGCACACCATCAGTTACTGTGTAGGCAGTGGAGAGATCATATCTTTTTGTTGCAGAGCATCAGAGGCCACTCCAGTTACCTGGAACACTGGGGTGGTGATTTCTAAGCAAACAAGGAATTCAAAGTCGATAGCCTTCAGGTACATCTTTGCATCTCCAGCAGCTGTGTCAGGTGGGTCTGACTCAATGATGTCTGTCAGCAGCTTGATTAAAGCTTTCAGAACTTTACTGAGGGCTGTCAGGGATCTTTCTCGGCAGGCCCACCGAGTGTCAGACAACTTCTGCAGCTCAACAACACGCTGACCAGGATACAAGGACTGCTGGCATTTTAAAAATGCTGCATGCCTCTTTGTGTAGCCGGTGCAGAAAACATACAGTTTTTCCACCAAGGAGAAAAATGTCACAAAGTGAACATTTGACTTTGCACTCTCAACCAGGACCAGATTCAAGCAGTGTGCCTGGCAATGAACATAAAGAGCCTTTTCATTGAGTGTACGTATCCGGGATTGTAGACCTTTGTACATTCCACTCATGTTTGCAGCCCCATCATATCCTTGGCCCCTGATGTTCTTCAAGTCAAGTCCATTTTCCTGAAGGAGAGAGATGACAACATTTTCCAACTCTTTTCCTGTTGTGGACTCAACAGTGCAGACCTGGAGAAAACGCTCCTTAATTTCCATGTCACTTACGTAGCGAACTACAAAGGAAACTTGCTCTTTGTGAGAGACATCCGGGTCTCATCTAGAAGGATGGAGTAGATTTGAGCATCTTTGATTTCATTCTGTATTTCCCTCCTAATGAAGGTACCTAAGGACGCTATAATGTCATTCTGGCTCCTGTTTGAGAGAAGGGACACTTGGGGTCTTTTCATGGAGGCTTGTTTTTCCTGGATGGCATCCAAATGCAGCTTCATTACGCTATCATACAGGGCCAATGTTTTCACAAGTTCAAGAAAGTTGCCTTGGTTTGCACTTGAGTTCGACTCATCATCTCCTCTAAAAGCTTGCCCCTGTCGTGCCAGATACAAGGTAATATCAATCAAACGTGTTAGAATTTCCCTGTTCCTTTGTCTTTCTCTCTCTCGTGTTGCTCTCCCCTGAATATCCGATGTATCAAAAGCAGCTTGTAGAGCTTTTTTGGAGTATATGTTCCATCTCACCATACTCATCATATGGGCCTCTGTGCTGGCATGCGCTTTAATTTTTCCAGTGGCACTCCTCCATGTATCTATGCCTACTGTCTTCCAGGCTGTTTTGTTCTTGAATTTTTCTTCTCTTAGAAAAATGCGACAGCTAAAACAGTACATGGCATCATTTTTGGCTGAATACTCCAACCATGGGCGATCCGTGTACCATCTTCTCTGGAAAGAACGTCCATCTGTGTTTTTTGGGAATGTCATAACAGGCTGGCAAGGTCCGACTTTCTCACACATTTGAATATATCTGTCACTATAATTAATATTAAATGTCTGCATGTGGGCAGGATCTGTAGGGCAATTTAAAGCCACTAGTTTTGCAATTACATCCTCTTTATTTGCAGCAGTTCCATACTGGCTTTCTTCTCTTGTTTCGTCTGGAGGTAATTCCCCCGCACCGGTCTCCATCACATTCTCTTGATCTACACTAGCAGTTCCATACTGGCTTTCTTCTCTTGCATCTCCTTCTGGTAACTCTCCTGCAGAGGCTCCTGTATCTTGTTCACCACCAAATTCTTGTACATCATCTATCGCTTCACTCTCTACATCTGAATTACTACTTCCTTCCTTTTCTTCTTCCCTGCTACAAACTGGCCTGATCCATGATGTAAGTGAGCTGCTACCCTTGGCTGCCTGCTGTCGCTCCCTCTCCTTCTTTTTCTTATTTCTTTCTTTACGGGGCATTGCACTGCAACCACCAAGTAATCAAAATTTATGTAAGTGCAAAAAAAGGTTTTTTTTGTCAGTATTATTTGTAGGGTCCTGTGTTTGTGAATTGCTCTTGTGTACTCCCTCTTTTTTTAAATTGCATTTATAGAGAAAAAAAATACTTGACTCATACATAAACATGTTAACCAAATAATACAAATTAGCTTATAAAACCAAACAGAAACCAAAATCTTTTTTTATTGAACTTTATGCACTTTTTTATGAACTTTGCAAAGAAAAAAATTATATATATTCTCTTTTTTAGCTATTCTGTTTGGTTTTATAAGCTAATTTGTATTATTTGGTTAACATGATTATGAATGACATTGAGAAGAGGGGAAGGTGAGCAATGAGTCAAGTATTTTTGACAAACTTTTTTGAAATATAATTTAAGTAATTATGTCCAACTCAATTCCAGATTATAAGAAACTATAGCCATACCGTTACTATAACATATCCAACATGTATCCGCCTACCTGGCAAAAATTTGATACTGTGGTGGGCCAGGGATGTTGGTCTCTTGAAGGTTTCTTATTCACTACACTTTCCCTAAAATAAGCCAGCAATGAAAAAATAAATAAAAATAGTTTGAAAAGTACAGTTGCAGTGAAAAGCATTTCTGAAGGATAGGCCCCATCATAGCACAGAAACTGCTCTAGTTAAAATAACTAATGACCTGTTTTTAGCTTCAGACCAAGGCTTCATCTCGCTGTTGGTTTTACTAGATCTTAGTGCTGCATTCGACACTATAGACCATGATCTCCTCCTAGATCGCTTACAAAATTACATCGGCATTCAGGGACAGGCATTAAGCTGGTTTAAATCCTACCTGTCCGATCGTTACCATTTCGTAGATTTAAATGGAGAGCTATCCAGGCTAATGCAAGTAAATTATGGCGTGCCGCAAGGTTCAGTTCTAGGACCCCTGCTCTTCACAATATACATGCTTCCGTTAGGAAATATTATTAGAAGGCATGGAATTAGCTTCCATTGTTATGCTGATGATACTCAGCTATATATCTCATCTAAACCAGGCGATACAGCTCAATTAACCCGGATAACTGAGTGTGTTAAGGAAATAAGAGATTGGATGACCCATAACTTTCTACTTTTAAATTCTGATAAGACTGAGATTTTGCTCATTGGCCCAAAAACTAGTATACAGAAGCTCCAGCATCTCAACCTGCATTTAGACGGATGCTCTGTAACCACTAGTTCAACGGTAAAAGACCTGGGTGTTATTTTAGACAGCGACTTGTCTTTTAAAACTCATATTAACCAAGTTACAAAAACAGCCTTCTTTCACCTTAGAAATATTTCTAAGCTAAGAAATATGTTGTCCATATCCGATGCAGAGAAGCTCGTACATGCGTTCATGACCTCCAGAATAGACTACTGTAATGCGTTACTAGGTGGATGTCCTGCATCATTAATAAACAAGCTTCAGTTAGTCCAGAATGCAGCAGCCAGAGTTCTTACAAGGGCAAGAAAATATGATCACATAACCCCGATCTTATCGTCCCTACATTGGCTTCCTGTTAAGTTTCAAATAGACTACAAACTATTACTTCTTACTTATAAAGCACTAAATGGTTTGGCTCCCATGTATCTATCCAGTCTTTTAACACGCTACAATCCGCCACGCTCCCTAAGATCTCAAAACTCTGGGCTTCTAGTAGTTCCTAGAATAGCAAAGTCCACTAAAGGTGGTAGAGCATTTTCACATTTAGCTCCTAAACTCTGGAATAGTCTTCCTGTTCGGGGCTCAGACACACTCACCCAGTTTAAGTATAGATTAAAAACATATCTTTTTAGCAAAGCCTACACATAACATACGTCTCACATCATAACCTTGTGCTCCAGAACATCTGATCACATGCACATTATCAACTTGTGCTGTTAATATCATGAACAGCAGCTACGCTAATTCCTCTCCACTGCTTCTCTTTCTCTCCCCATCCCGAGACACCCTGAGGTTTGGCCAGCTTCAGTCACCTCCCACCTCATGATGATTACGGACCTTTGAAGAAGTTGATGCCGAACTCGCAAACATCCCGAACCATCTAGAGACGTACCAGTGCCATTTGGATCCCGCTACATGTGTGGAGTTTTGACATTGGACCTCCTGGAGTGTTTAAAGGCTCTGGCATGGAGAAGCTGATGCTGGATCTGTGATGATCACAAATGCTGAGCTCATAAAACTAGGAGCTACTATCCATATAGACTGTTTAAGACTGCAGAAAGAACATCACTTATAAACTTATACTCCAGTACTCATGTTAGTTCTCACTCTCCAGTGTTCTGTATCGTTGAAAGATTTATGATCAAACTCTTGATGTCACCCAGATGAGGATGGGTTCCCCTTTTGAGTCTGGTTCCTCTCAAGGTTTCTTCCTCATAACATCTAAGGGAGTTTTTCCTTGCCACAGTCGCCACGGCTTGCTCATCAGGGACAAATTCACACCATTCACCATCACTGTTGATTTGTGTAAAGCTGCTTTGAGACAATGTCTGTTGTGAAAAGCGCTATACAAATAAACTTGACTTGACTTGACTTGAAGGATCACGTGACACTGAAGAGTACTGAACTGGAGTAATGATGCTGAAAATTCAGCTTTGATCACAAAAATAAATTATATTTTAAAATATATTCAAATAGAAAACAGTTATTTAAAATTGTTAAAATATTAAACAATATTACTGTTTTTGCTGTATTTTGGATCAAATAAATGAAGCCTTGGAATGAATCATGAATAACATTCTGCATGATAAAATATAAAGATTTCACAGTGATCTTCTGTAATTTTTTTTAGTTACTACTACATTACTGTAGTAAAACCATGTTTTACTACATTTTATACATGTGAGGATGAGTGGAGAGTATACCATAACATGATTAGCCTAAATGTTAATAAATTAAGTGTATCAGCAATCATAAATCAAAGAAGAAATTTCTTATATATGTTATCTAGGTGACGAGGATCACTCATCGCTTTGTGTAAGTTCCGGTACGAAAAAGCGCAGGGGCGCACCTGTTATGATTTTCCGATGGTAAAAACAAATTATATGTTGTTGTATTACTTATCAATATATAGTTTTTGACCAGCGAATGTGTGCAAATGTGAATTTAGTTTTTTTGTCCGTCGTTAAAACGGCGACGGCGCCTCACATTACATTTTCATCTAAACTAGTTTTTGTAGCTATATAGACGGAGCGCTCAGTTTTTCCTGTGGTAAAATGCATTTGGCCAAAATCGCATTTTATAAAAGATGAAATGCTACTGTATGCACAGGCTATTTAAGTGTTGGCTATGTATTGGCTATGACTAGATGGCAAATGCTAGCCCTCTCTCTCAGGCGACGTCCCACATGTCTCAGTCAGTGAGTCAGTCAGACATCAAATAAATAAAATATTAGCCTTTATAGACATAGTGTTTAGTAGTACTTATTCAAACAACAAGATATTTATTTACCCTTCGCAAAAGCTCAGCTGTTGTCTACTGTGCGGCTGCTGTGGAACTTCAGTTGATTCAATGAATATAGAGGGGGCAGAGTTATCAGCGTACTGACAGCTTGAGGATCGAATAAGATTTACACAAGCTCGTTTTAAGAACTTTCATTTGCTAAATATTTGCTAAAAACAGACAGACAGACAGACGTAAAGGGTGACCAATAGCATTGATAAAAAAAAAAAAAAAAAAAAACACCACCAAAAAAAGGGCACTTCGGAGTGTAAGGGCAAAAAGGGCATGTGCTCTGCACAGGTTAAGCCCTACCTGTGCCGTGCCTACTATCACGCCTGTAACAGGAGTGATAGTAAAAAAAAATAGTTTTCCCTCCTCCATCTCACAGCCGACCTGTGGAGCATAGGCACTGATGACATTTATCATCCCTTCAATTTCCAGCTACACGTTCATTACTGTCAGGAATCCACCTGCCACGCCTCCTTCAGAGGCTGTCATTGCCTCCGCGCTCTCCCAAGCTCGCAGCGCAAATCATGCCCAGCTGAAGCGCGTTACCCACTCACTCCCGGCGCCCATATAAACTGCTCACTCACCCACACTCGCTGTCCGTTATTGTATGTGTTCATGCGTGGTTGTGTGTACGCTGCTTCCGCTGCATACTTTCTCCTCCCGGACTCCTCGTTCACTCCACGGCTGCGTTCACCTTCCCCAGCGCACCTCGGACTACCGACGCTTCTCCGTCGCTTCCTCCGCGCCGCGCTTCCTCTATAACGCACCGTGGATGTTATTGTTGGACTGCCGTTTGCCGGATATTCCCGATCTACGCGGGTATTTTGCCTTTGTTCAATACTCTGCCTTTGTTCAATAAAGTTTCTGTTTGCCGTTACTCCGGCTTCCGCCTCCGTGCCACGCCTAACAATTACCCTATTTAAAAACTCTCTTCACCTCCATCACACTCTTACTGTACTCTTCCTTCAGAATCACCCCTACATAGGGCTGGGCGTTATGGCCTAAAAACTAAATCCCCGATTTTTTTATTTATTATTTTCCCACCAAAAATCCTATTTGCGATTTAAATCGGTTGTTTTTTTTTTCCCTGCTTAAAATCAATCTGCATATGACAAAGAAAATGTTCAAAAAAGTTGTAACTTTTTAATAAAGCTTATTTACCCTTCTGGGATTGTAACCCACTTTGGGTTAAAGTGCAGAAACAAGCCAAAAATACAAGATGGCAGGCCCTTCCATTGTAAATTGTGAAAATAGAATGTAACAACATAAAACTGTCATAATACAAACATTTCTTTAAACACATAAGGTGAATATTTGTTGTGCAGTTTGAACATCCTTTCTTTTCTTCTAAACATTCTTAGCCAGGAATTTAAGCCTGTCTATTAGCGCTGGCTTGTGGCATGTAACAATGCCACCCCACACTAAAAACTCTCTCTGAGGGGGCACGCGTTGCTGGGACAGAGAGGTATTTTTTTTTTGCCAGTCTACTTAGCCTTGGAAAATTCGGTCACTCAAGGGGATCTGTGTCTTGGTCTGCATCAGGGGTCAATAAGTAAGTTGTCAACTCAGTCTCTATCTTTACTGCCTCTGACTGGTGGGGAGATGCCACTGGTGCATTATTTTTGAAGAAGGCTGCTGAAGTCATCTTTTTCCTGGGTGGAGGCTGCGTTTCTTCTTGGCGTACCTGCACTGCTGGGCCAGGCTGCTGTGGTGTACTGCTGTTGGCAGGAGCAGGTAGAGACATGAGCTCAGCCTCAGCGACAGCCCTTTTTTTAACTTGTTCCCCCTTGTCCGAGTCAATGTAGGTTGTGCGGAACCTTGGGTCCATCAGTGAGGACATGTCCAAGAGTTCATCCTTCACAGGGTCGCTGTATTTGTCGTCAAGGTACTGCATTATGTTTCTTTTTATTGTTTTAGTGAGCTCTGTGTCTTCCTCCTCTGGCTGTAGGAGACTGGTTTTGAACAGATGGAGCACCGATTTAATGTAGGCAACACTGACATAAGACTCCCTGGAGAGTGCATCGGTAAAGTCTTGGAGTGGTTTCACAGCTTTATTTATAGACTCCAACACATCTAGATCTTGCCAAGTGGGCACAAGATGACGACTTTTCTTGTCCAAACCCAGGACACGGACCATGGCCTTCTCCTGCTCGAGAAATCTCGCTATCATTTTTTGCTGTGAACCCCATCTGGTCGGTGACTGTTACTAGCTGATGAGTGGGTAGACCAAGCTCCGCCTGTACTTCAATCATGTCTCTTCTTTTTTTCCAGCTGTAAGAAAAGGGAGAAACAGCCTTTTTACACACCCCAATGGCACGTTCGATCCGTGGGTCCTTCACACCATTCTCTGTAATAAATAAAGAATACAATCAAAAGACATTTTAGTAAAACATTCATTCACAAATTTTTTAATGGTATTATTACTACTCTTACCGATAATGCTTATTGATCCGGTAATTTAACAGTATTCTTATCGGTTCTTTTTGTTATATATAATAAAATAAAAATTAAGAACATAATTAACATTGCTTAAAATTCTGATGTGTATCTATAAAATGTAAATCTACAGCGAAAAACAATGTTTGAACTAAATGAATAAACATCTAGGCCTATTTGTAAACGTAGCAGTTTGCAGGTATTTTTGTGTAAGTTAAGACAATTAGAACAAGAACAAAGAAAAAAAAAAAGGTCAAATACATGAAATATACAATTAAACGAAAATACAAAAAAATTAATCCTTTATTTCAGGAAGAAACGTTTCTGATCAGGTAAGTAATATGGCACACAACAGACTTTAAAATACTTTTTTCGCAACCAACTGAATTTTCCAAGGCTAAGTAGACTTGAATGGGCATGTAGGTGAAGGGAATGGAGGTGATTGGTAGGTACAGTGGTACCTCGACATACGAGTTTAATTCGTTCCGTAACCTAGCTCGTATGTCAAATTGCTTATATTTCAAAGCAAATTTCCACATTGAAATTAATTGAAATGCCATTAATCCGTTCCAGCCCCCAAAATGCCACCCCAGCTTTGATCATGTTGGTGCCGCTGTCTGTAGTCAAGCAGGTTAGTCTTCAACGAGGTTCCAAAAGCTCAGAGCATCTTTTAGCCCCTGGTCCATTATTTCCCCTTTGTGGTCGTCGGGAAAGTACGCCGTTTGGGGGCAGACGATTCACAAAATCCAGTCATCATTAACGAAGTGCACCGTTAAACTCGTATAGGGCTGCATCGTTCGACTGGACCATAAATCTGCTGTGGCGGAGTGAAACGTCACCACTTCCAACTCCTTAGCAATCCTTTGGCATGTATTGTTATAGCTGAGGCAAGGCAACTTCAGAAAAATATTTGCGGCTTGGTAGCACATACCTGGGGTCCAAAACTTACAGCATATGAATAAACCCCGGCTTTTCCACAGTATATATGGGCACCATATCTTTTGCAATATACATTGCCACTGCATCCATGATCGCTTTCCACCAGGCCCCTTTTTTATCATACAGAACACAGTTTGTAAGACTGTACGTTGTTTTTTGGCGGGTGTGCTTGTGCTGCCGCTGTCTTGTTCATTTTGTCTTCCACTCGACAGCATGCCTCTGTTTGAGGTGCTGCAGTAAATGGGTGGTACTGCTACCTTTGCTTGCAAAAGCCTTCAAACACACTTTGCAGCGAACCAATTCCAAATTACAGATGACAGTGCCTTTCTTGGGAATGAGTTCTTCTCTGCTCGCTGCCATGTTGTTTGTGTACCCCACCTCCAATGTTCTTGGCCTTACTCCCTTGCCACTTGGTCTCCTGAACACACAACATATCTACCTTTTCCCTCTCCATCATATCAGCTATCTCTCTCCCTTTACCAGTCATAGTACCAACATTTAAAGTACCAACCCGAACCTCTACTTTCCTACACTTCTTCTTTTCCTGCTGTCTCTGTAGATGTCTTCCTCCTCTCCTTGTTCTCCTTCGGCCAACAGTAGCCCAATTTCCACCGGTACCCTGTTGGCTCATGACAATCTGTAGCGGCACACTTGAACACGCCTCGTGGTTCATTACTGCGAAGTTTGACATTTAAAACATTCTTCCTAAAGGGTTTGCACTGATATTCCACAAAAATAACAAACATTATTACCACATGAACAAACACGGTCTACTGCTGTTTTAAACACCTAAATGATGTTTCACGTCCCGGGGTGGAGTTTGCAAGTCTGACTACATGCGCTGCCTAGACATGCTTATGAAAACAGATACAGGATACATGCTACTCGCGTTTAAAACCACACACTGATTAAAACAGTTTAATCCAACTAACCAAGTATATTTCCATTATGCAGGAAAAGGAAACTTTTTCTTTCGGACTGAACCCACCCCTTTGCATTTTTGGATTTGATGGTGGGCTGTTCACAGAAAGTCCCTTCCCATCCCTTCATTTTTTTATAATTTTTAATTTTTTTACTACTCTCATTCTTGGCGAAAAACAAAAAAAAAATCTAATGTGCTTTTCCACTACAATGTGGATAGTTTTAGACGATTTGTTGTGGATCTGCCAGTCAGTATAAGAGCTGCCAATGTGTGTGCTATGAGTTATAGATATAAAACTTCTACTTTGTGTTTCAAAACTGTATTTTGTGGGGACATTTGGTTCCTCCTCATGAGTAAACATAGTACTACTAAACAACACTAAGCAGTATTACATGGCATGGCACTAACTATATGCAGCATTAAAGGTCAGTATATATTCTTTATAAGATACATTGTGTGGTAATCTACTATATATATGGATCAATGATCTAAATAATAACTTCCATCATGTACAGTATATGTCTGCGTGAAGGTTACATGGGTCAGTCTGGGCCGCCCCCGAGGCATAGGCAGTTGCTTGTGACCACCATGCGCATATATTAAGCAAAATTAGTTTTGCCAATTAACGTAATTTTAGCACAGTTTAATCTTTGAACTGATTGACATATTGTTAGAATAAAGTTAATTTGATATCAGCTGAAATTCACAAGATTTGACAGCCTATCATGTTAGAATGTAAACACTTTCTGCATCATGACAGGATTATAATACATCACCATAACACATTCATTTTGCATGGACAAGGCAGTTAACATGCATATTTGCTATTTATGTGCACTTAAATTATCCTTTTCCAAAAAAAAAAAAAAAAAAAAAAGGGAGCAATAAAAATGACCAATTTAGAGGTAAGAATCGCAGTTAAGACTGTTAGCTCGTGATGTTTATGTATTTTGGAATAGCCTTTTTAGAACATCATAACTGGCAACACTGATACTGTGGAACGTTTTTGCTTTAAGTTAACTGCTTATTTTATTTAACTTAATTGTCTTCTGTAATTATGTTTTAATTACATTTACTAACAACTACAAATAAATTACTATATATATATATATATATATTGTAATAACCCTAACCCATTTTTTTTCCTTTTTTATGTTAGACTATTTTAAATGTTTCATATTGCCTATCTTTCTCTTTTTTTTTTACCCTTTGTTGTAATAAGTAATCGTCACTGTAGGCATAGTTGTGGGTTGCATTTTTGTGTTTGGGATTATAGATTGTGTCTGGTCTCTTTCATATTTTACCATATTCACTCCTAAAATATCCACAGTGGACTTCTCCATCCCAGTTTGCTCCAGTGACTAAAGTAATCCAGCCTCTTTAACCCCTGCATTTCAACTTCACATTTTGTCTACCGCAACTTCGACTGCTACTGATACTGGTGGTGGGGGGGCACTCACCTATAGGGCACCAAGAGAGCCTGGGCTGGTCCTGGTGTGAGTTGGGTTGAAATGATTAGGTTAAAAGATGGGTTTATGTGTGGGTGGTGGGGTGAATTTGTGCTTATTAGGTTCATACAGTATATATCTAAAGTTTATTGATTAAGACAAAGTTACAGAAATGACAGTTATTTTATGTAAATCAATACACTGGATAGTAATTCATACACCACCATTTAATGAGAAATTAATCAATCAATATCTCGTATGTGCAATAAAGGGGTGTTTTTTTTTTTTTTCCAGAGATTTTTTATGAAAAATAATATGCCAAATTTTCCACAGATTAACTATTTAAATGTTACATCCAAAGCAAGTTAAATAGGTAGAGCTGATATGGACCGGAGTACTTTTTTTGCTGCTGTTTTTTTAATACTACAAAACTCGTCCATAACATTTAAGTGGTACACTTTGTTTTAGATAGAAAGATAATAACAAATTATTTTTAGAAATGTTTCTGTCTACATTCTGTATCTATATATTAAAGGCATTCTTTAAGGCTGTGTGAAAAATTGTTAAAACAATTTTTTTTTTTTTGCTAAAAACTGTTAATATCCCCTATGTTTTGGAGATTTTTGGGATACCCTGTTTATTCAGATTTTGCAGATAATTGGTAACGGTCCAAAATTAGTTAATTTTTTAAAGCGAGTTAAAGCAACAGCCAGGATTTTACATCACTAACAGGGAATGTTGGCAAATGAAACAGCTACTTACTGTATACTGTATGAGCTCCGAGCTGGCCTATACAGTGTATTGCTAAATCATCTGGAAGTTGCATTTTTATTTCAATGTACATTTGTGCATAAAAAAAAGCTTAAATTAACCTTCATTAAATATTGGCTCTGCATTATGATTGTAGTTGTGGGAGGGCTCTGGACAGCTGTTATAGGATATCACAATGAATGAGTGCTAGCTAACATACCAGACTTATTAAGGCTGTCAGATGTTAAACATATTAACTGATGAGTTATCAATGTGTGTGTCTTAAAACCGATCAAATCAGAGACTCTTACTTTAGAAACTGTTAAATATGTTATTTGACAAGACCACGAGTCATTTACGGTAAGTAAATATTTATTGAAATTCACAAGTTAAAGTACAGACATGTCAAAGCTGCCAGCATATATGCCAAATGTTTTAATCAAAAAAAAAAAATTGGCTGATTTGGATGTTAGCAATTTATACCTTTTTGTACCAGGCAAGATGTGCTAGTGTCGTTTGGCAATGGGTGACTGCTGGTTGCCTACCCCAGGGTTAAGGGGTTAAGGGATAAGGGCTGTGCTTAAGGACCTAGCAGAGGCCTTCAGGCAGAGGCATTAACTGATGTCTAAACAAAAGTGAAAAATGATCGGAGTCATTGAAAATAGCAATGCACATTACTCAAACAATGCAGAAACCACAACATGGTTAACATATTAATCTTCCGTGTGGCCTTTGGGGTGTGCTCTATACAGAGTACACTGATGTTATCTGAAAAACGAAAATAAACAATCAGATCGGTTTCTTGCCTTGCATTACTTAAATAATGTTATGAACTGCTAGAATAATTTTCCCTTTTGAATAGCATAAATCTGTTCAACAGATATGCCAAATTTGTGTCCAAGTGTCATTCTTTTTTTTAATGAATAAAAACAAAATATCGGATAGATTTAGAGCTAATATGACAGGTAACCAAATAAATCCTGCAAGTATACAACCGTTTGGTGAGTCAATCTTTAGAATGGTGTTATACTGTGGATGTGTGTGTGGTGTTTGTGTTGTATTTTTTTCTAAAATTGTGCATGTGAATTTGGTAAATTATGTTCCCTAGTCCACATAGCAGATGTTAAATATTTTAGATTTTTGCTCTATAAAGAGTTTGTTTTCCCTTGGAGGACTATTAATCAGTGATTTCTCACTAAAGGGCTTGGGCATTTATAGACATGCATAAGGAATAAAAAAAATAATTAACTTTTTTTTTTATTATTTATTTTAGTACCCATGTGTGCCCCATATCTGTAAAAAAGAAACCTTCAGTGGAATGTGTAACTCTTTTAGAACATACTGTTAAACAAAACCATCTATTTTTTTTCATCCTGATTATTGCTCTTGGGTGTTTAAACTATTTTACTCCCAGGCTTCTACTATTAGTCCTAATTTGCAAAATCTGTTATTTGTTTAGTATTCAGTGGTATTTATATCAGTGGGTTAAAAAGGAAAATGTGAGAGTAAGTTGATTTTCTGTAAAATTCACACAGACAAATAAGAGGCTTAAAATTAAAGCTTTAAAAAATATCGATTTAATTATTTATTCATGAATTTGCATAAAAGCGCCACCTTCTGAAACATTTTTTTTTTTTTTTTTGTGTGTAATTTTTTCCCTCACATATGATTGCCTGTATTATGCTGCCTTGGGCTGTAGAGACTTGTGCTATGTGAAGCACATGTGAATTTGAGTTGTAATGAATCTAATTAAGGTAATCACTGTTGGAGCTCCCCAAGGTCCTTTAGCAACACCTACATTCTCTTCACCTCTCAGCAGTCATTTTTCAATTTGAAAAAAAATCACCCACGGTTTCAAACAGCCACTAAATATCACACATTTACATTTTTATTAACCCAGATAAATCACTTGCGCTTTAGAAATGTCCCTGTCTCAGGTGTGGCAAAAGTTCCCGTCTTTTTAAATTTAGCAGTGTCTTATTGAGGAGAAGTGTATGTGAGAGGAGTAACAGTATGCTATAGTTAAATAAAGATAAAATAGATATATTATTTTATATATCTCTGAATGAGGTACAAGCAAATACATTATTTGCAGACACTGACAATCGTATCCATTTTTGCTTGTTTTTTTCCATTGCTTTTAATCCTATGAGTATTAATAAAGGGTGGGTTTTCCTTTTGCTGTTATTAACCCCCACTCTTCTGGGAAGGCTTTCTAATAGTTTTTAAAGCATGGCTGTAGGGATTTGTGCTCATCCAATCACAAGAGCATTAGTGATATCAGGTGAGAGACCTCACATGCATTCAGCATTGCAATCAATTACAAAAGTGTTCAGTGAGGGTGAGGTCAGGGCTGCAGGACACTAGGTCCTCCACACCAGTCGTAATAAACTGTTTTAATAAACCCTTGGAGCTCTTCGTTCCAGTTGAGGGAAATCATAATTCTATAGCACACAGACACATTGTAGCTTTATGATAAATGTTTGAAGGAAAACACATTGTTTGTGTAATAGTTAGTTGTCCACATACTTTTGCCTATGTATTGTAACAGAACATTGATTACAATTCCTGTACTTTTTTTTTATAAATAACATGACCGTTACCCATTAGAGTAAAAGTGAATGTGGATGTATTCAGTTCAGGTTCACTTTTTTTCAGACTGTTTGCATTTATGCAACTGAGTGGTGTCTTGATTTGTATCAAATCACCCTGTGGATGGTTGCTATTATTAATGAACTGTAGACAGTTGAATAATAATATGACAGCACTGTTCTAATTTAGTTTTTCACTTCATACAGGACCACTCAGACAATACGTTAATGGCATCCGTGACCTTAGCTCATGAAATATGGAATGAACCACAACACTCTAGAGCAAGGATGTGGCTGTAGGATGAGGTGGAACGTGGAGGCTGCATCATGACACCATCCACAGAGTGCAACTGCAAACTGCTTAGTCATCACATATTAGAGATTTAAACTTATCTACCTGTGTTTTGGCTTGAAAGACTTTCCAAGAAGACAGAAGTGTGTTTTTGTCTACAAAGAGGATGCATGTCACTGACATGCTTAGGGCACACAAAATGACCCTACATTTGATTTCCAGAGGGCCATGGTTTAAATCCTGTTACATTGAACATTAAGGCACATACTTATAAGACGACATTTTGCCAGGGTGCTATTGTCTAATTCTCAAACTACTGAAACTGTTATTCCGAAATGTTATACCGAAATCTCATTTAGACTATTCTAAAAATATTTGATTATTAGTTTTATTTAGCTTTAAGGTTTATAGTTGTCCAAACAGAGCAGTGTTTCCTAATCCTTACCCTGAAGTTCCACTATACTGTATGTCATATATCTTAAACTCTCTCTAATTCAACCAATTCCTTCACTTTATTTTAGTTTACAATTGTTAATCAGCTTATAATATTAATAATTGTAAAATGATCTAAGATGTCTTTGAAAGTAGCATCACATTTTCTGTTCACTTGGACTAAGGTAAACAGGTGGACATGTGGAAAGGTGGACAGTAACAAGTTACATTTACTTGCATTACTGTAATTGTAATATATATATATTTTAGTACTAAAAGTACATATAGTGCTAAAATCACAAGAAAGATGGCAAAAGAGCAGTCAGACAGCAGTGGTGCAGACCCAGTTAAAAGCCAAGCCTGTCATATTCTGATAAAGCTGAAGTCATAGGAAATAATTTTAACCTCTAGCCATATTTAAGTGACCACATTGGCTTCAAGTTCTGGAACGGCAACAGCTTTATTATACAGTGTAAGATGTGTTTGCAAACAAAACAAACTTGCAGAAAACTATAAGATGCATTCAAAACGCACAGCACTGTAAGATGAATTTAAAGTGAATCTCACACAAAATCATGTTTTCTGTGTATTTTGAAAATTATTTTTCTTAAACACTTTTTTTTTATTTGAAAAATTGTATGTTTCTGATCCAAAAATTATTTATTTATCCTAATTTATATATTCAAAAAGCCAAAGGATCATATGTGAGATCGGGAGCAAGATAGATAGAGAAAGGTAAAAAAAAAAAAAAAAAAGTTATTTTTAAAGACTTGAAAAAAGTTTAAAGGTCAGACATTAAAATAGAGGAACTTGATAAAGACATAGATAAGTTATTCTCAGGAACATCTCCAGGCCCAGATCACCTCACTCCTGAATCTTATCTTTTTTTTTGTGAAGACTTAAGTGTTCCCATACGAACATTAAAATGTTTTTTTACAATAAAATACTAAATACCTTAACTTTAAGTGTATCAAAATAAACTACACAGTACAGCAGCCACACTATGTATTAAAATAAACTACTGTATTTTTTTGTTTTAATAATACTTAAAAAAAACTTTTACAAGAGAGCATGGAATTTCCAAGTTCAGAAAATTATTATAAATCATAAAATATAACAATGTCCAGTGTCAATATCTATGAAAACCCTATCAACTATAAGCAAATTAAGTTTGGTGTGTTAAAAGAGGTCAATTTAACACTACTTGACTGTTCCGTTTTGCTAATTTCTATACTCATAATTGTAAATTCTTGAAAACTCCCCCTCACTTTGTAAATGAGATTGCAATTATTGCCTGATCCCATTGTACTCTTTTAAATGGTAAGGCTATTGCATTAGCCAAACTTTTTAATTAGTTGAGTACTTTATAGTGTTTTATTAACCCTTTTGTAAAAAATGAGCGAATCACATTGTGAGACGAGTAATGGGTTGGTCATGAAAGATTCATTCATTTTGAATGAGTCTTTATTGTGATTCAGAAGAACGAGTCGTTTCAAAGAGTGATTCGTTCATTTTCTTCTTCAAGCACATGAGCAATTTATCAAAAAATTATCCGTAGGTTATATACAGTAAAAAGATTTGAATAGTTCATCTCATTAATCCTCTGGTCAGAGTCCTTCATTTCTTTTGTCGTGTCCCATAGACGCTACACAATTCAATAGATCAAGCTTTTTTCATCCGAATCTTGACATTATCATTACACTAACTATTGGAGTCATGTGACAAAAGAATGAATGACACAGATCAGAAGATATGGAGTGAGCTACTCATACTGTTATCATAATTTGTCCTTATCTGCATTGTGATCTTTTATTATTGGTACTAAAATCAAAGTATGTGGATGTAGACGTGTTATGACATTAAAAATGTAACATTTTATTTTATTTCTGATCAAAGAAAGGAAATTAACTAAATGAACTGATAAAGATTTGTTTATTTTGATGAACAAAATTCAAATAACCAAGTCACTAACATGATCTTATCTTCCCATCACTATTTGAGACTACACGTTCTTCTGAGTCAAATTCCCTCTTGAGTGTGGATCCTCTCAAGGTTTCTTCCTTATACCATCTTTTGGAGTTTTTCCTAGCCACAGTCGCCACCGGCTCGCTCATCAGGGACAAACATCTATTTATAAAGAACATCATATTCATTCTTAAACACAGCATTATCTGTGTAAAGCTGCTTTGAGACAATTGTCATTGTCACATACAAATAAAAATGAATTGAATTCAAGTTGATTCAGCTGCGGCAAAGTGAGGCAAAGACTTTTGAAGGATGTCCTGATGTCAAGAAGGAGAGCGAAGAAGCCAATTCTCTCCAGGAAATACATCAGGTACTCTGCAAAAGGTACAGGGATTGGACTGCTGAGAATTGGGGTAAAAGTAATTTACTCCAATTTGTTAATTGCTTGGGGCATCAGGAAACGGTTTGTGAAAGGTGACCATAAGTCCTGTCATGCCAACTGTAAAGCATCCTGAGACCATTCATGTGTGGGACTCAATGCGCATAGAGAATCAATCGGACCTGACAGACTTTTAAAAAAAATAGCCATATACAAACCATATACCATATACAAACAACGTTCCAATAACATTACATTTTTACATTAGAATATACGGAACAGGTGCATGAAAAATACAATTATATACAAATATATTTAGAAAAAAAGGGGCTATTGTTTATCCTGTAAATCATACTATTTTATAAAGAATAAAAGATTTATTGCATTTTAACATTTTAAGGGCTTTTGTGAAAGAAATAAACACATTATAAAATGCACAAAACGTTGATTTCACTTTCAAGTATTTAGATTTGTGAACATGAAACTTTCCTATCAGAAGTACATTATTAACCAGAAAGTCGTATTTGTTATTGTTCATTACAACTCCAAAGATAATGTCCTTCACAGTTAAATGTCTTGGGTGGGGCACTTGGGGTAAAGTCAGTTATGAATATCAGACCATAAAGCATCCACATACATACAGTGAAAAAAAATAAATGTTGCGTGGTTTTAATATCACAAAGTATACATTTATTAAAAGCAAATTCAAATTGTAGTCATTAATATTCACTGGATGGACCGCTTAAATATAAAATGTATTTCTTTCATTTTGGGATGTAAAGGAAATTTTAAATACTTGGTTCTAAGTATATAAATGGCATCTTTTGAAAAGTTGTGAGATTGGGATCTGAGGGACTCATCAGTCCACGGATTCTGTGATTTATATAAATTCGTGAGTGCCCTCTAGTGGAATTCCATTGCAAAAGCAGGCAGGCCCTAATGAATCAAGTGGCTCAAGGAATTCGTGAGACTCGGATCCGTTCACTGAGTGATTCAGAAGTTTTTGATTCGGAAAACGAATTCGGATATCTCATCTCCAGTTAGATAGTTGTTGTAAAAGATCTTCTGGGTTGCGATTTTGGGTTGGCCAATTGGAGCGCGAGGCAGCGCGCTACTAAACCGGAAACCGACGAGTCCATTGTTTGTGCTTCGGGGGGTGGGTGTTGGGGGGGAAAAGAAATAATGTTTATACAATATTTTATGCATATTTTTTTTTATTGTATTATTATTAAAAATTATACATTATTATTAATATTTGTATAGAATAAATGGTATATAAATAAATATATAGAGAAGCATCTATAAACTTGTGGTAATGGTTGAGCCAGAGGGAGGGGCTTAGACTTATAAAGAGAGCCCCTAAGCGGCTGTGACGTCACAACATTTGTTGTATTAATACTGTGAGTTATCTCTAGCAAGATGTCAGCTAAGAGGCACGCGTTATTCCTTTTACGTTTGGCTTTAGCTCTATTTTTACTGTTCTGCTTGAAAGCCTCCATCACTGAACAGCAAAACTCAACAATGATAAAACTACAATGAATGGACATTCGGTGCCCAGATGAATCTGGTTCTCTCAAGGTTTCTTCCTCATACCATCTCAGGGAGTTTTCCTTGCCACTGGCTTGCTCATTAGGGATAAACTTAAAGGCACCCTTACAAAAAAATAACTACAGTATTACTAAGATAAACAAAAGTTCAACTGTTGTAAAACAGCAGTATTAGAATGATAACTACAACATTTTTATATAATGATGTTTAAGCACAGTTCAACTATAGAACAATAAAGTTCTGCAGTACATGGAAGTCCAACTGGAGTAAAAAGCACTAAAGCTTTAAGACTGGTGATGTACACCATGTTTGAGTGATATACTGAAATGCATGTTTACTGCACTTTGTCCTATATATTTGTGCAGTGATGATCTATAGTGCAGTCTGCCAATGCTGTGGTTACTGTACTTCATTAAGTACCAGTAACTGAAGTGGACCACTACTGTGCAAAATTAAAAGATGAAGGTGATGTGTGTCATGTTCAAAGAACCTTTAAACCATAACAAATTCCTTGTGTTACGTAAACTTGGCCAATGGATTATGTGTTTATTTGTATGCTTCGACAAAACATCTAAAAAATATTTAATTTGTCATATTCTGAGATTAAAACATTACAGCAGGTAAGTTACAGTTAATACAAGAAATCTAGTAGGCACCTGTTCTTATATTCACTCCCAATATAGTTTTTACAGTTTACAGTACTGTATAACAAAGTATACAGTAGGTTTACTGGTCTGCGCTATCTTGGTTTTGTGTTTTGTCTTGTGTTGTCTGTCTGTCTGTACTGTTTTTTCTCTGCACTGTTTGCACCAGGTTGCACTCGATGCACTTTATGTAGCTTGTGTTGTGTTGTAGCTTTATGTTATTGTTTAGTGTAGCACCAGGGTTCTGGAGGAACGTTGTCTCGTTTTTACTGTGTACTGTGTACCAGTGTGTATAGTAGAAATGACAATAAAAGCCTCTTGACTTGACCTGTGTGACTTTTTACAAATCATATGATAAACAGAATACACCTTATTCAAAATGATATTTTAAATTAAACATTTGATATTTTATTTTTAATTAATGTCATTATTTATTCATTTTCTCTCACACATTACACTGAGACACTGTCACAAATTAAGTCATTCTGATTATTTGTTAATCTTTTTCATATGAATTTGGTAAAGGTAAAACAACCCATCTGCTCTTTTTTTCAATTTCTATACATTTGTTTGTTATTTCAGATGTACATACTGTAATAATAATAATAATAATAATAATAATAATAATAATAATAATAATGTAAAGTAAAATATTTTGTAATTGTTTCTGGGGGTTTTTATTCAGAATCGATTTTTCTGAATAGAATATGTGTCTTTCACCCATTTGGCATTTTATATTTTTATCAATTAAATGGTGTGAAAACTGAGGGACTGGATAAAAAAAATCTTAAATATGAGCAGTTGTAATAGTAATGCTTTTCAAGTACTACTAATAAGAGGTTGTGATGTACAGCACTGTAAATTAGGGATGTGCATCTCTATAACAGGCCGATGTGATTCACATCTCAATGCATAGCCAACGACAGCCCTGATTAAGTCGCAATGTTTGTTAATTTCTTGGGGCTTCCCCAGGATTTTAAGATGCAATTAATTACCCAATAAACATAAATCCTGAGATTATTTGGGAACGTGTGGTGAATATGCATGATCTCCTGCCCATCCGTTCAAGGACCCAGCTGTGACACCCAGCGCTTTCGGCCCCATCCATTTACATGGGAAATATTTCTCCTTTTTTTAAATCCTTCGAAAAGTAATACCACATGTTGAACCAATGGGCTGCACAATTTGAGGTATGAGCAATTATAACAGTGAGGCTTTGCTTTTCGAGCATCACTATTAAGAAGTTATGATGTACACCATTGTAAATACATGAATATATCATGGGCCCCTGCCTGGCCTATACTATTCCTCTGAACGCTGTTTTTACCATTTATAAGAACGGTTATAACCAGACTTAGAGACTTAATTGTCATTGTAGTGATACAATGAAATTGTTTGGTAATAAAATGTAATATGACTTTGTACAATGAAATACATGTGCAGTGGGACTTGGTGCAAACAGTTGGAGTGCAAACAGGATTATCAAAAATAATGAAATATTGCAGAAGTTATACTCATAACTAGTTACTACTAATAATGATAATAATGGTGGTCATAATAATACTAATAATAAATAGTAGTAGTCTGGGTGTAAAGTGTAAGTGGTGCGTTAGTAGCAACGTGGGAAAGAGAGGTAGACAGCTCGCTTTATGTCTGCCTCAGTTCTTAACAGCTGTGTGTGTGTGTGTGTGTGTGTGTGTGTGTTGGGGGGAAACATTAAAAACATGAACATTAAAATCTACTACAATGAAGTTACAGGTGAGTTTTGCACTTTTTATTAAAAATATTTTTATCGATTAAAAAATAATTCCATAAAACTTTTATAACAACATCAGACATAAGTTTCCACCAACACTGTAAATCTTCTGGGAGACGGGCCTATGACGTAAACACGCGTGCTACGTATGTTTCGGTGATTCCACCAGACTGTAGAAATAGGCTTTAATTAGATTTAACCACGACATTTGTTGCTGGAAATGACAGGAGTAGTTTCAAGTTTCAATAGCAACGTTTGTTCAGCATCGTGTAAAATGAGAGAAATTATTTATATGCAAGCAGGCAACCAAATTGGTGCCAAGGTAAAAAAAAAAAAGTGAAAGCCTTTTAAACACCTTTACAGTTTTTCCGGAAAAGAAAAACACAGTTAATTTTTTATAATTGTATTTTTTATAACGCGCTAGGAAGAAAAAAATTATAACCTTTTTTTTTTTTTTTTTTAACAATTTTTCGACCCTCAGTTCTGGGAAGTAATTAGTGAAGAACATGGGATTGACCCAACAGGCGGTTACCATGGCGACAGCGACCTTCAGCTAGAGAGAATTAATGTCTACTACAATGAAGCTACAGGTGAGTTTATTTCTTTTCAGAGTTGTGTATAATTTTTTTTTTTTTTTACTTTATTTATTGATCTCAAGATGGTGCTGCACTAATGGCAGCCTGTTGCATTAGTTCCTGTGTATCTTTTTTATTTATGTTTATATATTTATATATTTGTATGTTTTTCTCACTCTGTTTTTGATTTTTCTGATTCGGATATTTTAATTAAAATCTAAAGTCTTAATTTTATTCTATACCGTATTGCTTGTACTTTGTTGTATGTCTGTGAACTGGCTACTGTAACATTTCAGTTTCTCTTTGGGATTAACAAATCTATTTACTTTTCAATTTGACAGGTGGTAAACATGTTCCCCGTGCCGTGCTGGTGGATTTGGAGCCAGGTACCATGGACTCTGTGAGATCTGGACCGTTCGGACAAATTTTCAGGCCTGACAACTTTGTTTTTGGTAATTAATACATACCATTCTAATGGTTCATACAGTTTCTTTTTCTATAATGTATAGAGGCAAACTAGTAAATCTGATGGTCTCTCTTGTAGTGAATTTTGGGTTTATTCTGACAGTGTGCATTGAGATTTGTCTGCTGTTTCCTGTCAGCTGTAACAGTGTTTGCATGATAGTCATTGTTTCCTTTCCACAGGTAAGACTGGTGCTGGTAATAACTGGGCCAAGGGCTACTACACAGAAGGTGCTGAGTTGTTGGACTCTGTCTTGGATGTGGTGCGTAGGGAGGCTGAGAACTGCGACTGCCTGCAGGGCTTTCAGCTCGCTCACTCCCTGGGTGGAGGTACTGGGTCCGGCATGGGCACTCTGCTTACAAGCAAAATCCGAGAGGAGTACCCGGACCGCATTATGAATACCTTCAGCATTGTCCCCTCACCCAAAGTCTCAGATACAGTGGTGGAGCCTTACAATGCCACCCTGTCTGTCCATCAGCTGGTAGAAAACACAGACGAGACATTCTGCATTGACAATGAAGCCCTGTATGACATCTGTTTCCGCACCCTGAAGCTCACAACACCGACATATGGTGACCTCAACCACTTGGTCTGTGCCACCATGAGTGGAGTCACAACATGTCTGAGGTTCCCTGGGCAGCTCAATGCTGACCTGCGTAAACTGGCTGTCAACATGGTGCCCTTCCCTCGTCTGCACTTCTTTATGCCTGGTTTTGCCCCTCTGACCAGCAGGGGGAGCCAGCAGTACCGTGCTCTCACTGTGGCTGAAATATCCCAGCAGATGTTTGATGCCAAGAACATGATGGCCGCTTGCGACCCACGTCATGGCCGCTATCTCACGGTGGCTGCCATTTTCCGTGGCCGCATGTCCATGAAGGAGGTGGATGAGCAGATGCTCAACATGCAGAACAAGAACAACACCTACTTTGTTGAATGGATCCCCAACAATGTAAAGACAGCCGTGTGCGACATTCCACCCAGTGGTCTAAAAATGTCCGGCACCTTCATCGGGAACAGCACCGCTATTCAGGAGCTGTTCAAGCGAATTTCTGAGCAGTTTTCATCCATGTTCAGACGCAAGGCTTTCATGCACTGGTACACAGCGGAGGGTATGGATGAGATGGAGTTCTGTGAGGCTGAGAGCAACATGAATGACCTGGTGTCAGAGTACCAGCAGTACCAGGAAGCAAGTGCTGAAGATGAAGGAGAGCTTGAGGAGGAAGTAGAGCAAGCTTAAATATACAGCTTTTCCATCCACCTTCCTTTTAAGCTTTATTAATTAACAAAGATAAGCAATACAATGAATTGTTATTAAGTTTCTAAGATTCTATGTTCCAAGCTCTAGGTTTGGAGCTTAATACAAAAAAAGTATGCAATAATTAGTTCTTGTCCTTTCAGTGTTTTAATCCACAAAATGTAATAAAATTCTCCTACAAATTTAATTGACCAATTGGCTCTGTTGCAGTGTTCTGATATAAGGCTTATTAGGCATTTTTTTTTTTTTGCACATTCCAACCACCAAACATGTTGGGTATTCAGTGTGACCATCTGCAATAGTCACATTGCAGCTTCTGGGCACTGAGATTTGTGTTGTTTCAAAACAGATCACCAAAGCAGACAAGGTTGAGCACATCAAAAGGATAAGGCACACAGTTCCCCATACAACACACCTGGGTAAATATTTGCAATTTATTAGCTGAGACTGAATAAAGATAATTCTTCTGTCTGGACTGTTTTTTTTGCAAAGGTTTTATACACTCAGTAGCAAAAACCTTTTATTAAAAATCATACTATTTTCACACGTATAGATTTGTGGGCCAGATCAGGTACAGAGGATTGAATAGTTGTGTTTATGCACTGGTATTATTTTTCATTGTGTTTTAGTAAATCTATACTTGGTCTTTGCTGACATCATGTTTCTTTTGTCTATTTAGTGCAAACAAATGATGGATACAACAATTAGTCTGCAGAAGCTTAACCTCCATCATGAATTATTTTCCTGGTCTAACTCTCAATCTAAAGGTGATTTTTTTTTTCACTGATCTCATGCTTTCACCTCACAGGGACATTACACATGGACTGCCACATTAAAGGGAACAAAAACAAAAAGGAATCAGAAATTTGGCAGTAAATAATGACTGATAAATGATTTTGTAAATGACTAGTTATTGGCCCTTTGAGAAAACGTGACCTTTACTTAGGGTGAGCATGAGGTCTTAAAAAGTCTAAAATTTACAAATACAATGTAACGTCTTAAAAAATCTTAAATTCACTGTTCTGGGTCTTAAATTATTTTAAACAGGTCTTTATTTTTTTTTATGCACATGTAACCCTATCTCTAATGCTCATTAAAATGCTCCCATTTTTGTTTTTGTTTGTTAGTTTTCTTGGTGTTGTAGTTTTTTCCTTCGCTGGTCTAAATGTAATTCACTTTATTACGACTACAAATAAAACCAAAATTTAACAGCCAATCAACTTTCTGTTATACAAAAATTACAGTAAGAAAATGCTCCCATACATGCGATTTGAATTATGCAGGAGGGTTTTCAATTTCTTCTAATGAACAATGTGGGTAAGCTATTTACCTCTGATGTTATGTCAAGGAAAATGGGGTGCAGCCTTCTTTCTTTTTCTTTTCTGTTTGTCTACTAGTTCAGGCTTATTTGATTTGCACCAACTTGGTGATGAGAAGGTGGTGTCATCATTTTAATCATGGTGGTGGATTTCCTATTTCACACTTGATGCTAAAATACTATTAAACCATCATTTAGGCAGTTTTATATGGTAAAACACGTCAACTAGGAATGCTAGAATCACCAATTCACATGGTGCGTCAGCATAAAAGTTAACGATGTGATGCATCGATTAAAATAATGTTATGTTTTTAATAAATAAGATCGGATACAAGTTGCCATTTGTTTTGCACTGCATCGTTTTTAACATATTTGCATCAATAGAAACCCATTTATTTATATGTAGTGAGTGAAATTTAAGGTTATAAATAATGTATTACTAATTTAAATAAGATTTGGAGATAATACCTCTAGAACTGATCAAGATCAAGAGTCGGCAACCAAAATACAGACAGTACATTTATTAGCGTTGGGAGACCGACAGAAACTAGGTAGAAGCATGCACCGGAAAACAGGCATACTCCGAAACACCGGTAGAACAGGGATGATCGCCAGAATAAACTGTAGATCGGACGGTGAGTAAGTGAGAACGGTGGGCCTTATAAAGGTAGGGTGTAGATCGGAGACAGGTGAAGGTAATTAGTATGAAGGCGAGGCACTGAGAGTGTGCCGAGTGCAGAGGGGAGGCGTGGCAGGTGGTTTCCTGACAAGAACAGTGCCCCATGAGTTGGAAACGCAGAAAAGAACAGTCTGTGCTGAAGTTGTGAAAGTGTAAAGTGTGAGAGAGAGGATATGCAATGTTTAATCCACTGTGGCAAATGTATGAGTTTCGTCTCCCGATGTTCAATAAACCAAGTGTTGTGATCTCCGGAGCTCCTTGTCGGTGTCCTAACTGCAGTGGTGAGAAACCAAATTGGCAGAACAAAGCCAAGAGCCTATGAACACCCATAGCAGCACTTAGCACCACCTCAGCATTTAAGCACATTTATTATTTGCTGTCTGTCTGAAAAAAAATAATAAAAGTGAACTATCTGTACCATATTGAATTGTCTAATTGTCTTATTTTCCATTGCATTGAATCCCATTGTGTTGAATCAAATCAAAATCGGATCACAGTGCATTGTAACAGAGGTGAATGGCATCGCAATCGGCAGCTGCTTCATATTTATCTTTAATGAATGATAGCGTTGAATATGTATCGAGGTGCGAATCACATCCACCTCAGTTATGGAGATGCACATCCCTAATATCAGTAGTGTGTACACACCGCTGGGTGATTAATTATATGTAACTAAATGTTCCCTCTCTTCTACAATGTGTTACAGTAAAACAGTTTAGATATCATAATCCCTGGTTAGGCGGCTAACACTAACATCATGGATTCTTTAGCGTTTTCATACATGCACAAAACAAATCTTATTTCCCGTACGAAGTTTTTCTTTTTATACCCCTGGCATTGTCGTGTCAATGTTTTTAAGTTTAATAATAATAATAACAACACAATAATAATAATAATAATAATAATAAAGAACTTAAAATGCTAGGATTAGACTAAAAAAACTTGCGGTCCCCCACTTAATACGTTCCTGAAGGAACACGTATACTGAACCCAAAGCTTTGTACCGAAAAATACGTGTACCATTACAACCCTAGTGCCTACAAAGTTGGAATCGACTGTTGTACTTATGATTTATGATTAAAGAAATATAACTAAAGCTGTTAACCTAAAATGATAGCCCTCAGGAGCCATACAACTGAAATCAATGAAAATGGCAGAAGTTTTAAATGTCTGATGTGTAATTTGCTTGTCATATTATTATAGTATATTAATAATAGACTAAACAAATATTATATTATTACTTAGTATATTAATCTGTTCTTGATTATGTTCTCTGAGAAAATCATGTTTATTTTTTTGACATAGACTTTGTTCCTTGTAAGGGATGAACTTAGTTATAAGTTATAAGAAACAAACTTATAGGCACTAAACATATACATTCTTTTATATAAATTTATTAATGCATTATCTCTGTAAAGCTGCTTTGATACAATGTCTGTTGTTAAAGGCACTATGCAAATAAAATAAAATAAATTAATTTGAAAATAGACAACATACTAGTATTAAAACCCTGGCTGCTGCATATGGCTGAGCAAATTGTTCACACTTTCTCTGAGTTTTTCTCTGGATCCAGGCCATGTTTCTCTCACTAGTGGGCCACATGTCAGGAGTTAGATTGTTAAGATTAGTGGTGGGCTGTCAGGGCCAGCAAGGCCTTCTCCGCTGGCCAAAACACTATCAGAATCACTTACTTTAAAAAATGTTGTCCTTAAATATGTAGTAAATTATTCTCATTAGTCTATTCTCTAAATTTCATAGCATTTCTCTTGATTGCATTCCTTCAAGAAGTGTATGTTTATGTTCGAGTGACGTGTTCATACTGTCAAAGCAATCTGCAAGAATCAAGAGTGCAGACACTTTTATCTATTTGAAGCTGCAAGATACAAGATTAAATAAGGACTTCAGATCCAAATTAGGCTGAAAGTAATATCAACAGAAAAAAATAAGTTTTAAAACATCACCAAATGCATTGTTCACGAGAAAGACTAAAGGTGAATCATTAGTTTTAAAATTAGAAATGTGGTTAACTGAGTGTGGTTTCCCAGAGGGAGGTCATTTCAAGCTGAGACAAAGGAAACAGAAGAAAGGGGAAAGAAATGACTGTAGATTGTATTGCATAGAACATGTGAAAATTTGAGGCAGAAGTCAGGGCAACAAAAACTGGGTTAGGGACAGGCCAGGACTCACTGTTTTTCCTGTATTTTAAAACAGATCCAGACCTGCATGGTTGCCCACTGAAGAAAGGTCAAGACCACCCCCCCTAAAAATCTCACAGATGCATAAGTGAATGGATTCCCAGTGAGACAGGACATGAAAATCAAGATGTGCAAACAGCTGGTTTATAAGACTGTTTTACAGAATTTCAATGACTCACAGCGGCCTATGATGTACACTGTGAAACTGAGCGACCTGACAATGTGGCGGATGAAGTGGTTACGCCATACAAAGCTTATTTCAGAAACGGCTTCCTTAAAGGCCTAAAACCTGAAATAGCACCCAAGGTAAATAAGTATATAGCTAGGACACTAAAAAGCTGCATCTCATTTAACAGCATGCCATGTGTGAAACTTCTGCGAGACAAGAGGACAAAGTTCACTACGCAGAGAGAAGCGATGGCTCACAAAGCCAGGCACAGAATGGTGCAGATGGTATGAAAAAATCTGAGATTTGAACACAGGCCAGGGAAGAGGTTGTGGTGGTAGTCATGGCAGGGGGGCAAGAAGAGGGCATAGCTATGGTTGTGCCTTTTCTGGAAACAAGGGAATGTTCAGAAAAAGACATCTCTGGGGTGACAATTGATCTAAGGATGACAAACCAGAACGATGTGGTGAGTTGCAAACTTTTTTCTTCCTCGTCATGAAGACCCCCTTACACCCTTTTTGCTCTTTAATCATAAAGACTGTGTAAAGGAGGTTGAAAAGGCTATTAAGTATTTAGAGGAATAATGTACAATCTGAAAGCACACTAGAATATTAACAACCTGCAAACTTCTCTAGCCATGGCATAATGACACCAGACTCTTGCCCAATTTATTATAGAGGATCCTCATATACACAAAGCTGAATTGTAATTCATAGAGCAACAGGTAAAATTCATGAGGCATGTGATATCAGAACATTGTAAAACTTGCAGAGTTGTGGCAGACAAAATATCCCTATGCCCAAGACCAAAAAAAACCCCTATTTTTTTTAAGAAAGTGTACACAACAGAACATTTACTCAAAATTATGCAGTCCTTGAGGGTCCCTTGAGTACAGTACTTCATAGAAACTCCAAAATGCACTTAGATGGACAAACAATGATTAAATAAATATATAAAAAGAAAATTTTTTTAGCAAATCTAAAATAGGCTTTGTAAACCACTCCAACAGTGAAAAAATTAACTCCAGTAGCCTAATTTCCCCCCCGACCCCCAGCAAAACTGGATCCATTTTTTGCAGGACTACCTATGTGTTAAACTACAGCAGTAGCAGAAAAAGCTATCAATGAATAAAGTGTTATTGTAAATACTATTATAATCTCACACTTTTAGTTCCACTTTCAGTTTCACTTTTACTTCTAGAACAAAATACAGCACACATCAGCAGTAAGATGGTTAAGAACAGCAGTGGGCTGTCAGGGCCAGCAAGGCCTTTTCTGCTATGTTTTACAATATTTTTGTTCATAACTGTGTATTAAATTATACCCTATAGTCTATTCTCCTAATTTCATGTGTGCTGCATCCAGGAGTGTCTGTCTAGGTTTGAGTTTCTAATCAGATTTCAGCCATCACATTACGTGTTGACAGGGTCAAAGGTATCTGTCGTAAGCCTCCATGGTCATGGCTCCAAGTTAAAATATATTAGTGTGGATTTAATCACGGTTTTAAAACTTTGCTTTCATCATAATTTATCTTCACACAAAATGCTTTGGAACAATCGTCTCTAGGAATAAAGTCTTTATTTTTGTGTAATTGGTTTGAAAAAAACCTATACATTTTCATTGATCTCTTTAATAAAAGCAGACATTTTTCAATAATATATCCATTTTGTTAGAAGAGTTTAAGAAAGCTGTAAAAGCTTTTCCAAATGGATTTATACACTTTATGAAAAGTTACCTATTAATTGATTGTATTAGTCTATTTTCTCATTCCTGTAATAATAAAAATATTAGGTTAATTTTTCAATCCAAACATAAAATCCTCTAGAATGAAATGTTTTTGGAATGTGCAGATTGCTGATATTTAGTGGAAAGAGGCATGGTTAAATCCATTTTCGTTTGTTGAATAAAGTTAAAGAGGTACAGCAAAATACTTCACAAAATCTACCCATCATTTGTTTTACAGCTGTGATCTAGCTTTATAAATTATCTTTAAAAGATGTTCTGGTCTTACACACACACAAAACCATAATGTTTAAATATGTGCTGACTTTTACATTTTGCACGGTACATATTATATACACAAGCAAAAATGTGCAAATTGTATGCCTAAATGTAAATTGTTCTTAATAGAGATGGAGTCATTAAGATAGTCCTTAGTGTTTTGATTTTGGTCATATTAAGAAAGAAATTCTTTGTCTTTAGGAAAGGGAATATTTATTCAATTCAATTCAAATCATTTGTATCTGTTGATTTTAACAATAAAGATTGTCTCAAAGCAGCTTTACACAAATAATGTAGTTATAAAGAATAAATAAGTTCTTTATGTGTATGTTTATGTGTATGAACTTCTCTTCATCTGGGAATCTGGGAAATGTCCATTTATTACAGCTAAACAATGTTGAGGTGCAGCAATGGTGATCAGAATCAAACTGTAGTCGGTGTTTACATTAACTACACTTCAAATCCAATCCTGTTCTTACTCCTTAATTTCATGGATCCCCAGGGCGTTGATGAGAAACCATTACCAGCTGAACAGAGTCGCCTCCAATTGAAGAGAACACCATCCAAAGGCAGGCCGGGAAGAAGTGGGCAGATCTGAGGAGAGGGGCAGGAACAGTGGTCATTGGTACCTCAGGAGCATGTTCAACTTATTCTATTATATTATGTTAAATTGTGGTTATGCAATGTTATGTTTATTTGTTAAAATTTGATGCTAATCTTGGTTAATGTAATTTTTCTTTTTTTTTTTTCACTTAAAAAAAAAAGTTGTATTTCAGTTGTTGGTTTGGTCAACAACATACAGAATGAAAGAGATTATTCATATGCAAGCAGGACAGTTAAGCAACCAAATTGGTGTCAAGGTAAGAAGTGAAAGCATTTTAAACACTTTTTTCAGGAAAAGAAAGTTCCAATTTCTTTTCTATAATTGTATCTTTTATGGCATGCTCGGATAAAACTTATTTTTTTAACTATAGCGTCAGCGATAGAGTTCAGAACTAAATCCCACACATGAATTTGTTGGCTAAGCGCTTCACTGTGAATAAACTAACTACGAACGCTGGTTGCCCGGCGAGCACTCGCCCTGCTGTTAACATGGCCGCTTGTATTTTGTTCAGCTCCACATGTTCTCCTCAGCCTTGCTTACATCTCTGGTACATTTTTACACTCTTACTTTCCGAATAACTTAATGTTATGTTTTGTTGGTTTAAAAAGACTTTGCCCAAATAGACTGCGTTGGCAGATTAAAATAGCTGAATGTACTGGTTCAGTCGTCCTGTCAGTGTAGTTTTGAAATTTCTTTCTTTTACAGTTGTTTTTTGACCCTCAGTTCGGGTAAGTGCACTCTTAGAGCCGGTCCCAAACCCGGATAAATAGGAATGGTCGTGGATCGGTCGAGGCCCGGGTTACCAACGACCGCCAAAGGTATCATTAGCCAACAGGGTACCGGTGGAAACTGGGCTAATGGTTGCCGAAGGAGGAGAAGGAGAGGAGGAAGACGTCTACAGAGACAGCAGGGAAAGGAGAAGTATAGAAAAGTGGAGGATAGGGTGGGAACTTTAAATGTTGGTACTATGACTGGTAAAGGGAGAGAGGTAGCTGATATGATGAAGAGTAGAAAGGTGGATGTGTTGTGTTCAGGAGACCAAGTGGAAAGGGAGTAAGGCCAGGAACATTGGAGGAGTGTTTAAACTGTTCTTTCTTGGTGTGATGATAAGAGAAATGGTGTAGGGGTGATTTTGAAGGAAGAGTTTAGTAAGAGTGTAGTGGAGTTTCTGATAGGCTAATTAACATGAAGCTGGAAGTTGAAGGGGTGATGATAAATGTAATCAGTGCCTATGCTCCACAAGTGGGTTGTGAGATGGAGAAGAAGGAAATATTCTGGTGTGAGTTAGATGAAGTGGTAGAAGGTGTACCTAGGAATGAAAGATTGGTGATTGGGGTAGACTTTATTAGGTATGTAGGTGAAGGAAACAGAGGTGATGGGTAGGTATAGTCTTAAGGAGAGGAATGTGGAAGGGCAGATGGTGGTAGATATTGCAAAAAAAAATAGAAATGGCAGTGGTGAACACTTATTTAAAAAAAAAAAGGAGGAGCATAGTGTGACGTATAAGAATGGAAGAAGGTGCACACAGGTGGACTATGTTCTATGTTGGAGATGCAACCTAAAGGAGATTGGAGACTAAGGTGTTGGCAGGGGACAGTGTAGCTAGACAGCTTTGGATGGTGGTATGTAGGATGGTTTTGTAGGTGAAGAAGAAGAGAAGATTGAGGACTGAAATAAGAATAAGATGGTGGAATCTAAAGGAGGAAGAGTGTGAAGTTCAGGGAAGAGGTCAGACAGGGGCTCGGTGGTGAAGAGGTGCTGGATGATTGGGCAACTACTGCAGAAGTGATAAGGGAGACAGCTAGAAAGGTACTTTGTGTGAAATCTGCAAACAGAAAGGAAGACAAATTGACATGGTGGCGGAACAAGGAAGTGCAGGAGAGGATACGGAGAAAGAAGTTGGCAAAACAGAAGTGGGATCGACAGAGTGAAAAAAGTAGGCAGGAGTACAAGGAGATGCGGCAGCAGGTGAAGAGGGCCAATGAAAAGGCATATGAGGAGCTGTATGAAGTTGGACACTAAGGAAGGAGAAAAGGATTTAGACCGATTGGCCAGGCAGATGGACCGAGCTGGGATAGATGTGCTGCAAGTTAGAAACATAAAGGATGAAGAGTGTGTTGAGAAGATGGAGGGAGTATTTTGAGCAGCTGATGAATGAGGAAAATGAGAGAGAAGGTTGGATAGTGTGGAGATGGTGAAGCAGGAAGTGGATAGGATTAGTAAGGAGGAAGTGAGAGCAGCGATTAAGAGTGGAAAGTCGGTTGGAAAAGATGACATACCGGTAGAAGCATAGAGATGTTTAGGAAAGATGGCAGTGGAGTTTTTAACCAGGTTGTTCAACAAGATTTTGGAAGGTGAGAGGATGCCTGAGGAATGGAGAAGGAGTGTGCTGGTACCGATCTTTAAGAATAAGGGAGATGTGCAGACCTGCAGTAACTACTAGGAAATAAAGTTGATCAGTCACACCATGAAGATATGGGAAAGAGTAGTGGAAGCCAGGCTGAGGGAAGACGTGACCATCTGTGAGCAACAGTATGGTTTCATGCCAAGGAAGAGCACCACAGCGCCTTATTTGCTTTGAGAATGTTGATAAAGTATAGAGAAGGTCAGAAGGACTTGCACTGTGTGTTTGTGGATTAAGCTACGGGTAAACCATGATCAATTTTACAGTCTGATCAATGGCTGTATGTCTAATATGCCAAGAAACTGTCGCGGTTTTCAAAGAGTACAATATCAGCCGTCACTTTGCTACGAAGCATGTCAACTACGCTACTAAGCAGTCAACGCAGGAACAGGCGGCTACGGTTAAGAGGTGGGCAGCCAATTTACAGACTCAGCAACATTTTTTTCACCAGCAAACAGCGATTGAATTGTCAAGTACCAAGGCAAGTTTTTTGCTGCCATTTAAATTAGCAAAAGCTAGCAAGCCTTTCTCCGAAGGAGAATTTTTAAAAGAATGCATGGTAGAGACGGCAGGTATCTTGTGTCCTGAGAGCCAAGGCAAGTTTGAAAAAATCAGTTTGTCACAATGAACTGTGACTCGCCGGGTGGAACTGATTGATGAAGATATAGCCAGCCAAATAAACAAAAAAGCTTAGTCCTTCAAATTATATTCACTAGCACTGGATGAAAGCCACGACTTAAAAGACACTGCTTACCTCCAAATTTTCATCCGAGGGATTAATGATAGTTTTGAGATAACTGAGTTTTTGAGCATGGAGTCCCTGAAGGGAACAACTCGGGGAGAGGATTTATATAACACGGTGTCTGCTGCCATTGAGAGACATAAGCTACCTTGGAGTAAACTTGCTAATGTCACGACGGATGAATCACCAAATTAAACTGGAAAAACCATTGGGCTGCTGAAAAGAATCCATGATAAAGTGAAAGAGTAAAACTGAACTTGAGTTTTTTTGCTGTTTTTATTGATGCGCTGGCAAAAAAAAAAAGTTGTTGATCTTTTGCCACTTGATAAAACTGAATGTGAGTTTTTCTGCTGTGTTTATTCAACTGAAATTTAATAAATTAATAATATTAATGTAATTGATGCATTAGGAAAACAATTTGTACAATGAGCCTTGCATATTCATGCTTTGCTACATGTTACAGGGCAAATCTTGAATGTATTATGTACACACACACACACATATACATACATACATATATATATACAGTGCCCTCCACAATTATTGGCACCCCTGTTTAAGATGTGGTCGTGGACTTCTAAAAATTCTCCTTTTTTTTAAAACAACATAGAACCCAAATGCAAAAAAAAGAGAAAAATCCAACCTTTCATTTAAGTACATAACTTTGGTGGTAAAAAAAATCATACATTTAGAAAAAAAAACAAACTTGAAATCATGTGTCCCACAATTATTGGCACCCCTAACAATTCCTCTGAAAATTTTTTTTTTTTTTTTTTTTAATATATTTTTCTGTAGTTGCTAAGGTTGGTCAGGGTATCTAGGGACTTTTAATTAGTAATTCATGATTTCCTGTTTCCCTGGGGTATAAATATGACGTGACACAGAGGCCTAATTCTCTTACCCATTTGTCAACATGGCAAAGACAAGAGAACACACCATTCAAGTAAGGCAGATGTGTGTCGACCTTCATAAGTCAGGCAATGGCTACAAGAAAATAGCCACTCGCCTTAACTTGCCGGTATCTACAGTCAGAGGAATCATTAAGAAGTTTAAAACAACTGGAACAGTGACAAACAAGGCTGGAAGAGGTCCCAAGTTTATCTTGCCACAACGCACAGTGAGGAGGATATTAAGAGAAGTAAAAAAATTTCCCAAGCTCACCGTCACAGAATTGCATCAAAGAGTGGCATCTTGGGGTCACAGAGTCTCCAAAACAACCATCAGACGCTCTCTACATGCCAACAAGCTGTTTGGGAGGCATGCAAGGAAAAAGCCTTTTCTCACTAACACTCACAAACGTAAACGTCTGGAGTTTGCTAAGCGGTACTGGGACTTAAACTGGGATCGTGTGCTTTGGTCAGATGAGACTAAGATTGAGCTTTTTGGCAACAAACACTCTAAGTGGGTCTGGCGAATGAGTATGCCGAAAAGCACCTCATGCCCACCGTGAAGTATGGTGGAGGATCTGTGATGCTGTGGGCCTGTTTCTTTTCCAAAGGCCCTGGGAACCTTGTTAGGGTGCATGGCATTATGAACGCTTTGAAGTACCAGGATATTTTAAATAAAAACCTGATGGCCTCTGCCAGAAAGCTGAAGATGGGTCGTCATTGGGTCTTTCAGCAGGATAATGATCCAAAACATGTGGCAAAATCTACACAAAAGTGGTTCAGCAGTCACAAACTCAAGGTCCTCCTATGGCCATCTCAGTCCCCAGACCTCAACCCAATCAAAAACCTGTGGGGCGAGCTAAAGAGAAGAGTGCATAAGAGAGGACCCAGGACACTGGATGATCTAGAAAGATTGTGCAAAGAAGAATGGTCAAAAATCCCTCTCTCTGTGTTCTCCAATCTTGTGAAATGTTATAGGAGGAGATTAAGTGCTGTCTTGTTGGCAAAAGGAGGTTGTACAAAGTATTAACATCAGGGGTGCCAATAATTGTGGCACACATGATTTCAAGTTGTTTTTTTTTTTCTAAATGTGTGATTTTTTTACCACCAAAGTAATGTACTTAAATGAAAGGTTGGATTTTTCTCTTTTTTGCATTTGGGTTCTATGTTGTTTTTAAAAAAAGGAGAATTTTTAGAAGTCCACGACCACATCTTAAACAGGGGTGCCAATAATTGTGGAGGGCACTGTATATATCCTGGCCCGGCCCTTCTGTCAAATTTTACAACCTATTGTGGCCCGTGAGTCAAAAGGTTTGCCCACCCATGGTCTATAGGATCTTTACAATGCAAGTAAGCAAGGTATACAGAATGCCTTTGTCCGAGTTCCCACATATTTGGTTAATGTAACAAGTCGAGCACTGCTCGACTTGTAGCACCTTCTCTCAGGATAAGCGGTAAGTATACCTTAAGACTATTCTCTGTTCTGGCACTGAGGTGATGGAATGAACTTCCCCCCTAGATGTATGAACAGTGGTGTCCCTGGCTATCTTCAAGTAATGTGTAAAGACCATCCTTTTCCTGAAACACTCTAACACTTTCCATGTTTTTTGCTTTGTTTAACAAAAAACACAAAATCCTCTCAACAGAGTTGTAGGCTGATTTATCTTAAATTTGTAATCTAGCTACCAGTGTAGATCTATTTATCTATTAATTGAAAGAGACTCAAAGCACTTTTGTACATCAATCTAGACAAGGGCATCTGCTAAATGCCACAAATGTAAATGTACTGTCTTCTTATCCAATCAGGAACAATTTTAGCTAATTTATTTTTCCAGTTTGTGTATATAATTTATATAAGAACGTATGCGTACACTTGTATAATTTTGGATGCAAGTATTTTTATTAATTTGGAGTGTTACTTTGTTTCAGCTTGAATGCATGTCATTTTTTACTCAGTGTTTATTAATATAATAATATATTCACATTTATTTCATTAGCACATTCTCCTGCTATCTGCACCGGTCTCAGCATGGCTTTGTGAGCCATGGCTTCTCTCTGCTGAGTGGACTTTGTCTTTCTCAGCACAGCTCTCAGGCTGTTAAATGTGATGCAGTTTTCAGTGTCCTAGGTGATATACTTATTTATCCTGGGTGCTATTTCAGGTTTCAGGTCTTTTAGGAAGCTGTTTCTGAAATTAGTATAGTGTAACTGCTTTATCTGCCAAATTGGCAGATCGCTCTGTTTTACAGTGTTCTTGTGACATTTTGCAATATCCACATCAAGCTTTCCTCCGATAAAAACCTCACAGTTCATGTGAAGTTGGATGGAATTCTCAACAGAAGGTCTATCTTGCAAACATCCATCTATCTTTGGTCAGGCCTGTTCTTTCTCCTAGGGGGTAATTCCAGAAAGCAGGTTATGTGACACACTGGGGTAAGTTTAAATGGTACGTAAGCGATAACCTTAGCTTTCGGTTCCAAAAATTGAGGTAACTTTCAGGGTATGTAAGTAGCCATAGCAGCTTATGCTCTAAACATATTGTGAAAGTGAACAAGCTCTGGATCAAGTTCAGTTTGTATCATAGAGGTGACAAAGTGCCCTTTTGAAGATGATTTCGTGGATGTGGAAGCACAAATAATACAAAATCTCTTCCATTAAAGGGTAATAAGACCACATATGTCATACGATGTCCAAATGAATATTTAACAGTTTAAATATTTTAATAGATTATTGAGTGATGAATCTTTTGGTGTTTAAACAGTTCAATCATGTACATTTAATGGTCCTTATTAACTAGGTAATATGTGCTGCCACCTGCCTCCTCACTAATGTTGAAGCCAAATGGCCAAGGTCTGCACGTGATGCCAAAATGTTTAGGGAGCCATCATTATGCAAATATCAACAGGGAATGTTTTGCCTTACACAATGTGGGTTTTTTATTTATTTTATATTATGTTATTTATATAATTATACACCTCAACTACCATTATAGGACAATTCTATGGTTACTTGCTCGAGGACAGAGGGTACCCTTGTCTGCCCTATATGATCACACCCTATCCTAATTTCAGTTTCTGTCACAACAGAAGTGGTCTTGATCCTCATTTTACAGTGCAATTAAGTAAGGATGCTTAGTCTACCAAACAGAGACATAAAAACAATAATAGTCTGGTGTTGCAGGAGGGTCCAACAATGCAATGTGGCCATCAGCAACTGCAACACAATTAAACCAATAAAATACTTAATGTATATTCTCAACCCAATACAACTAATAAAGTCATTAGGAACATCTAAGTATACAGCATATGCAGTAAAATAAAATAAGCACACATAATGCACAAGTGAAACACAATTCAAAACACCTTTTTTAAAACTGATAAAAACAGTGCAAACATCAGTTAATCATAATTAATAATACGGTGCACCTACATTTTACTAAGCCACTTGAGTTAGTAGCTGAGTTTGACAAACTACCCCCTAGAATCCCATCGATCACAGGTCACCCTTTATTAGAGGGGCAGTGCCAGCTCCTTACCTAGGGTGAGGAAAGGGTGAGGTGGACCCCCATCTATATTACGCACCTCAGCCTTCTTTCTATTGGCTACATAGAAAACCAAATTACATGAAATGCTAAATTCCATTGCTTCAGTAACAGTTTATCAAGTTTTAAAAAAATTTAACTTTTTGGAGAATGTTTTTATGCTTTATTTTGTGTTTGCCTGTAAATTCTTCTGGTTCCAGAAGGATTACACCTGTGTGTATCCATCCATCTATCCATCCATCATTATTCATTTATTTTGTCAATATATTAGTAGTTAATTATGTATACTACTACAGTAATATTAAGAAATGTATAAAGCCCAAAAAGTAAATGCTTGTCTATTTTTATATTATACAGTATATTTGTCCAGAATGCAGCAGTTCTCACAAGGTTGAGAAAATATGACCATATAACCCGATTTTATCATCCCTACACTGGCTACCTGTTAAGTTTCAAATCGACAACAAACTATTGCAACTTTTCCACAAAGTGGTTTGGCTTCCATGTATCGATCCAGTCTAACACGCTACAATCAGTCACGCTCTTTAAGATCTCAAAACTCTGAATTTCTAATAGTTAATAGAATAGCAAAGTCCACTAAAGGTGGTAGAACATTCACATTTAGCTAAACTTTGGAATAGTCTTCCTGAGTGTTCAGGACTCAGACACACTCTCCCAGTTTAAGCGTAGGTTAAAGACGCATGTTTTTTTTATGGCCTATAATTAACACATCACATATAACCTTGTGCTCCAGTACATCTGATCAAATGCACATTATCAACTTGTGCTTGTTAATATTATGAACAGCAGCTACACTAATTCCTCTCCACTGCTTCTCTTTCTCTACTTATCCGGACGCATTCTGAGGTTGCGCCAGCTCTACTTGTGTCCCACCTCATGAAGATTATTGACCTTTAAAGAAGAAGATACTGATACCACAAACATCACGGACCATCTAAAGACGTACCAGCAAATTTTGAATCCCACTTCATGTAGAGTTTGGCATTGGACCTCTTTGAATGTTTAAAGGTGTTGGATCTATGATGATCTCAAATGTTGAGCTATTTTATGAGTTGCTCATAATATATTTATTATACTGTATTTCTTGTCCTTTCTACAGTCTTCTACAGTATAATGTATATTACTCATAATCACACATTCTGCGGTACTTCTCACTCTCCAGGGTTTTTTATTGTTTTAAGATTTATAATCACACAATTGATATCACCCAAATGAGGACGGTTTCCTATTTTGAGACTGGTTCCTCTCCAGGTTTCTTTCTCATAACATCAAGTTTTTCCTTGCCACAGTCGCCCCAGGTTTGCTCATCAGGGATAAACATACATCATTTACTTAAATTCTTAAGTTCTGTAAAGCTGCTCTGAAACAATGTCCATTATGAAAAGAGCTATAGAAATAAATAACCTTTTTGCATGGAAAATATAATTTACACTGTCCATTATCTTTTGCCAAGCCAACTGTAATTTCTTTGCTGATGTAGCAGTATTAATTTTGTTTGTTATAATGGGCTCATATTCTTCATAAGCCACCATTAAAACCTCCAACTCTTTCACTGAAGTATGTAGTATAAAAATTCTATGGTGACTCCTGAAATCACAGATCCATTCAAGATGTCTTTTGTAAGAGTCAGAGTAAGCAAGTTTGGGGTTCATTAACCGAGAGTTCAGGGTATATGTAATGGTAAGTTAACCTTGCCCTCTGGAATAGACCCCTGACCTGTCAATAAGTTTTGCACATTATATGCAAACAATTAACAGTGCATTTGATGATGTTTTAAAACTCTCCTTTTTTATGTTGATTACCAAGTCTTTCAGCTAAATTTTGTTCCGATTTAGTCAACCTGCATGTCAAACTTTTTTTTTTTCACCTTTTGCACGATAATCCCATCTTGGCCATTGAATGTCCTTGAGGGGTGGAGCCAGTTGGATCCACTCGAGATGAAGTGAAAAGCCTTCAAGGACGACCTAGGATGTCCTCCTCAGGGATCTTAACCAAGACCATACCAAGTAGTGAATCTAGCAGACAATGCCAACATTGTGGTGGAAACATCTGTAAAACAAGTCTCAAAACATAGTATTTAATGAAAGCAAGAGGAAAAGGTTTATTTGGCACATCTGCAGAAAGTGGGAACGCTGCAGAACGCTTACCCAAATCGCTCAGCCAACTGCAGTAGCCAGGGTTGTAAAACTAGTAAGTTGTCGATGTCACAAATGCAATTAACTACTTACTATTATTTGTTTTGATTATCTCATTTCTATACCTTTTTACCATTTAAATGAAGATTGAATTTCTGGAAGAGAAAATAAGTGGCAAGAAAGAATCATTGGAGAACTAGAAAATTAACATGATTTTCTCAGAGAACAGATTTAAGAACAGGTTAATATGCTTAACAAGTTATAATACCCCAGTATATTATTAATATGATAGTATAATAATATGGTCCATGCTGTGTGCAATATTACATGCTTTATATTTCACCATAAATCACCAGTAAAACAGCCGATTTCAACTTTGTAAGCACTTGTTTTTCACACAACAGACCTTATTCAGAGCAACATCATGACTGGTAGGAAAGCGAAGCTGGAGGGATTAATATATAACAACAAAATTATTTGTTTATTTCTAATCAATTCTCCTTTGAACAAATTCCCTCATGCTGGGTTGTTTCTGTTAAATAAATAAATAAAAATAAATCATTTGAGTATGCAATGTGATGCAATTTGTGTAAATCAACATTTGTATTGTATTTTGCAGATGGCGAATTGACAACTATGCTTAAAAAAAATCTATATAAAATAAAATTCAACATTTTGAAGTAGCTTTTTTTATTACACAGACATTTTTGTTCAGTTGTAAAGATAAGCATCTAGAATATATACTATAATTTTTTATAGTAATTTAATGATATATGCATACATTAATTGAAAACAAGCATTTGAATGTAGTAAAGCTGTTCAAAAACAAGTCAACTGTTGTAGTAGACAAATGCTATAAAAAGAGAATGGACGCAGAAACGCAGCAGGCTAATAGGCTTGATTAAAAAAAAAGGAAAAAAATATGCATAATGCATCACCCGCTAAACTCTGGATCACGATGGACAGGTTAACACAGAAAAACGCTACAGAATGAAAATTTGAGAAAACTGAGGGAGGAAGAGAAGATTCAGGCCGAAGTATCATGGTATGGTACTGTGCGAGATTTAATAATTAGTTTCATTAAACAAATAGTTTTCCCTAACTTGCTCTAAACGCCCACTATGTAGAAGTTGTTTTTCTAAAAAAGAAAAACAAATGACTTGTTAATTTTAGGAGACCAGTCTTATTAAATCTTTTATTTATTTTTTTTTTACATTATGCTATTTAATGTCATTGATCACTGTGATATCAAAGCTTCAGGCTTTATTCCCACAGAAACAAAGTCAGACCATTAAATGGCAGTGTCCAAAGTTACAGTAAAAACACACTCTTCCTGTCTAGGCAACACCTTTTTCCTTGTTTCCTTGTCCAATAGTTACAGAATCTAATTTTTTTTTACTTGAAAACAGAAATATTATCTGCTACCGTTAGCCCAAAGATTTACAAGGCTTTCACAGTATAATAATTTAATGGCGGAAAAAAACTCATGATTATTTCAAATAATAATCAGTATGTGTAGCACGTAGCTTGCACCTGCACTGGCCAGAAACTAAACGTACAAGTTCTGTTCCCAAATCTATAAGGACGTCAACGGACCTACCGACCATGAATGAGACACATGCACACACATTAGGCACTTACTGTGGATATTCTGAGTACACTTTCTTTGGTTACACAGTGGTACAAATCAAAAAGTAATGAATAATTAACAAACAAAAAAGCAATAAAGTGAATGTACAATGTGAAATAAATATATATATAGCGTTGGGTCGGACAATGGGTCGCACCACGTGGCATTTGTACGTGCCGGGGTACTTTTTCTCCACAGCTTGCTCCCTCTTCATGAGCTCTTTCTCTCGCACTTCTAGCTGCAGCATGATCGTGCTCAGCTCCATGTACAGGTTGTTCGCCCTCTGCAACTTCTTCTTATAATGCTCTCGAATGTCCAGTGCAGTATTCAAATAATACTTGCATACATTCCAACATCAATATAAATGGGAACATGTATAGTTAAATAATTATTTGTCCTTTCTTAATATATGCATTAATGTTTGTGTATGCATAAGTCCAGAAGTCCATATGTGTGTGTGTGTGTGTACATGTGTATGTGTTTGTGTGGATGAGTGCAAATGTGTAGGTGAAACGGGTCACTGAGATCAGAAACAAAAGTGTATAGTCCATTGTATGTGAGTGTTAAAGTCCTCTTCTTCTTCTTCATTCCGCTTCTCCCATTAGGGGTCGCCAAATCATATCATCCTTCTCCATACCGCCCTGTCCTCTACATCTGCCTCTTTCAAACCAAGTACCTGCATGTCTTCCTTCACCACATCCATGAAACTCATTTACTCCAAAACGTCCTACATGTGCTGTCCCTCCAAAAAACTAATTTCTAATCTTGTCCATCCTAATCACTCCCGACAAAAACCTTAACATCTTCAGCTCTGCTACCTTCAGCTCCACCTCCTGTCTTTTACTCAATGCCACTGTCTCTAAACCATATAACATCACAGGTCTCACCACAGTCCTATAAACTTTCCCTTTCATTCTTGCAGATACTCTTCCATCACAAATCACTCCTGTCACTCTTCTCCATTTACTCCACCCTGCCTGCACTCTTTTCTTCACTTCTCTAACACACTATCCATTACTTTGCATTGTTGACCCCAGGTACATAAACTCCTCCACCTTCCCCACCTATTCTCCCTGCAACCGCACAACTTCACTGCCTTCCCTCTTATTCACAAACATGTACTCTGTCTTACTATTACTGACTTTCATTCCCCTTCTCAACAGTGTGTACCTTCACCTCTCCAGGCTTTTCTTAACCTGCTCCCTACTCTCACCACAAATCACAATATCATCCACAAACATCATAAGTTGACGGACGAGGTCAGACAGAATTCTCCATTGACTGTCAATCACCACTGCAAACAGAAAAGGGCTCAGAGCCAATCCTTGATGCAGCAGTACGAATATCAGCAGGATGTTCAGTGTCATGTTCTGTGTCACGTTCAAACTTTTCAGCAGCAGCCTGAACTGGAGGTTCTGATACCTTTCTCGCCACTGGTGTTTCCTCTTCTTGATCATGAATGTCTTCAATGTCACCCATTGTTGCTTCACAGGGTTGCACCCATGGCACGCTGGTAATCCACTAGTAGTGATTCAGACAAAGAGGTACTGCCTTCAACTTGTACTGCTGTCGGATTAGCTCTCACTTCTGTGTAAAGGCCTTCTCTTCTAGGCTCATTCCACTTCCTTCTGTACAAGCTGGTAGACTTCATCACCTGGAACAATGTGAATCTTTTTCTTGCATCAGCTCCTTTCTTTTTTCCTGTAAATAGATAGACATATGTATTGCAGTTAATTGCTGCATACAAGCTTTAAGCTTCATCTTCAACTGCTGAAGTGAAGGCCCTCTTAATAAAAAGACACAGGCATTGGTCGACCAGTTAGCATTTCATCCAGCTTTAAATGCATGCGATAGGACGTTAGTGCAAGCGGCAAAGCATCAACCCTGTCTAGTTTAGTACGATCACAGATTTTGTTGAGCATAGCTTGCAAAGTACCATTTATTTGCTCTACCATCCCCTGAGATTATGGATGGTACACACATCCTAGCCTCTGCTTTATCCTAAGTTGCTGCAACAGTTTTCACTTTTTTTTTTTTGTGATCCAGTATCTGAACTTCTCTCTCCCAAACCTAGGAATCACTTCTTTTGTTAAAAAAAAAAAACCACTGTTCCTGCTTCCTGGTCTGCAGTCGGCACTGCCTCTACCCATTTGCTAAGTCGATCAATGAGAAACTTATCTCTTGCCTTGCACTCGCTTAATCATATCTACAAAATCAATAACTAGCATATGACCAATTGGAGTAAAACGTCTTTTTCCCTGACATTGTTCTGGACACATAGATCACATGTATATAAAATATTATCTACCATGGACTGAAGATATAGAGTCCAGTACCTATGCTGTTTAATCTTCCTGAGAACTTCATTTCTCCCTCAGTAATCAAATCTATCTGCAATTAGAACCTCAACCATGCCTTCATGTAATCACCAAATACAACTTGCATCCAACATCCTTTGTAAGCCCCTCTCTAATTTCACACTCATTTCATATGGACCTGCTTGTTCTTGAATGCGAGCAATATCTGGCTGTACCCGGGGTTCAGTTAGTATCATAGGGGCTAGAAATGCAACTTGGCATCCGGATGCCTTTTTTTGCTTTTGAATCAGCAGCATTATTTCCATTTATGACAAAATCATTGCTCTTTTTATGTACTTGACATTTAGTTTGAGCTAACCTGCTAGGTGTCATCGTGGCAGAAATTATTTGACCAATTTGTTCAGCCTTTTGAACTGGAGGACCATTACTTTTCTTAAATCGAAGCGGTTTCCATACATACCGTAAAAAAATGACTATGTGCATAAGCAGAATCAGTATTCATGTTGCAAATTTTTTTTCCCTTTGCCAACTGATCATCTTTTCTTACAAATGAATAGCCTGCATGCAAACCAAAATGATCTCTGAAACATAAACCATCTAAAAAATAATCAACACCTGCATTTGGAACAGGTGACTATTCTAAACATGGGCTAAACGAGTGAATGCTAATGACTCAGCAACACAAACATGTGGAGTTCCCAAAGGGAACTCCAAAGGGAGCAATTCTGCTGGATTCACAGTTGTACATCTTATGTCACATCAGGAAAGGTCAACAAAGGTGATAACCCGTAGTCAAAGTATAAGCTCTCATATGCATAACGTACAGCTGCCAAACTCTGCTGACAGCATGGTGGAGAACCCTGAGTGACACTATCCAGCTTAGTGCAATAGTAGGCAATAGGCGGTTTCTTCCTACCAATACACATCTCCTGCATGAGCACTGCAAAAGCATACCCCCATCAGCACACAAATAAAAAGGCTTTGTATAATCTGGAGTGGCTAATGTAGGTGTTACTTGAAGCTCTTGCTTCAAAGGCTACTAAAGAATCAGGATTGCATTCGAAAAACGCATTCAAATTTTGCAAATTTGCCGTTTTCTTAGGTTCTTCAAGGGGAGCAGTTTTAACAGCATAATCATCTATCCAGTCTGCGAACCCAATTTTTTTTTTTATTGAGGGAAAACAATCCAAAACTACTTGGCTCTGTGTGGAAAAAGTGTTTGCCCCGTAAACCTAAAAACTGGTTGGGCCACCCTTGGCAGCAACAACTGAAATCAAGTGTTTGCGATAACTTGCAATGTCTGGACCAAAATTCCTCCACAGCGCTGTAATACTCATCTATGCAGAATTGTAATTCAGCCACATTGGAGGGTTTTGGAGCATGAATCGCCTTTTTAAGGTCATGCCACAGCATATCAATAGGATTCAGGTCAGGACTTTGACTAGGCCACTCCAAAGTCTTCATTTTGTTTTTTTTTCATTTATTCAGAGGTGGACTTGGTGTGTTGGATCATTTTTCTGCTGCAGAACCCAAGTTCGCTTCAGCTTGAGGTCACAAACAGATGGCCAGATATTCTACTTCAGGATTTTTTAATAAACAGCAGAAATCATGGTTCCATTAATCACAGCAAGTCTTCCAGGTCCTGAAGCAGCAAAACAGCCCCAGACCATCACACTACCACCACCATATTTTACTGTGGGTATGATGTTCTTTTTCAGAAATGCGGTGTTACATTTACACCAAAAGTTTGGGACAAACACCTTCCAAAAAGGTTAACTTGTCTAGTCAGTCCACAGAGTATTTTCACCAAAAGTCTTGGGGATCATCAAGATGTTTTCTGTCAAACCTGAGATAAGCCTTTATGTTCATTTTGCTCAGCGGCAGTTTTTGTCATGGAAGTCCACCTTTCAGACCATTTTTGCCCAGTCTCTTTCTTATGGTGGAGTCAACACTGTCTTTAACTGAGGCAAGTGAGGCGTAAAGTGTGACAAACATGCAAAAAAAAAAGAAATCAGGAAGGAGGCAAACATTTTCACACCACTGTACACCGTTTTACTGCATATGTAAAGGCAAACAAATGTCTGCTTTCCTCTGCCAGAAGAACACTAAAAAAGACTGAATAGAGATCAATAACAGTAAAAATTTTACCATCAGTTGGAACATATGTCAGCAATGTGTGTGGACTAGGAGCCTCTTCTTATTCTTTTTTCGGCTGCTCCCATTAGGGGTCGCCACAGCGTATCATCCGTTTCCATACCACCCTGTCCTCTACATCTGCCTCTTTCACACCAACTACCTGCATGTCTTCCCTCACCACATCCATGAACCTCCTCTTCTTGGCCTTCCTATTTTTCACCTTCCTGGTGGCTCCATCCTCAGCATTCTTCTACCAATTTAACTCATATCCCTCCTCTGTACATGTCCAAACCATCTCAATCTCGCCTCCCTCACCTTGTCTCCAAAACGTCCAACATGCACAGTCCCTCTAATAAACTTATTTCTAATCTTGTCAACGAAAACCTCAACATCTTCAGCTCTGCTACCTCCAGCTCCACCTCCTGTCTTTTACCACTGTCTCTAATCCATACATCGCAGGTCTCACCACAGTCCTATAAACTTTCACTTTCAATTTTGCAGATACCCTACTATCACAAATCACTCCTGTCACTCTTCTCCACCCACTCCACCCTGCCTGCACTCTTTTCTTCCCTTCTCTCACACACTCTCCATTACTTTGCACTGTTGACTTCAGGTACCTGAACTCCTCCACCTTCTCCACCTCTTCTCCCTGCAACCGCACCTCTCCACTGCCCTCCCTCTCATTCACACACATGTACTCGGTCTTACTCCTACTGACTTTCATTCCCCTTCTCTCCAGCGTGTACCTCCACTACTCCAGGCTCTTCTCAACCTGCTCACTACTCTCACCACAAATCACAATATAATCCGCAAACATCATAGTCCAGGGAGACTCCTGTCTGACCTCGTCCGTCAACCTGTCCATCACCAATGCAAACAGGAAAGGGCTCAGAGCCGATCCTTGATGCAATCCAACCTTCACCTTGAACCAGTCCGTCGTTCCTACTGCACACTTCACTGCCGTCACACTGTCCTCATACATTTCCTGCACCACCATCACATACTTTTCTGACACACCTGACTTCCTCATACAGTACCACAAGTCCTCTCTTGGCACCCTGTCGTACGCTTTCTCTAAATCCACAAATACGCAATGCAACTCCTTCTGACCTTCTCTATACTTCTCCGTCAACATTCTTAAAGCAAATAAGGCATCTGTGATGCTCTTCCTCGGCATGAAACCATACTGTTGCTCACAGATGGTCACCTCTTCTCTCAGCCAGGCTTCCACTACTCTTTCCCATAACTTCATGGTGTGACTGATCAACTTAATTCCCCTGTAGTTACTGCAGGTCTGTACATCTCTCTTATGCTTAAAGATCGGTACCAGCACACTCCTTCTCCATTCCTCAGGCATCCTCTCATCTTCCAGAATCTTGTTAAACAATCTGGGTAAAAACTCCACTGCCATCTCTCCTAAACATCTCCATGCTTCTACCGGTATGTCATCTGGTCCAACAGACTTTCTACTCTTCATCCTCTTAATCACTGCTCTCACTCTCCTTACTATCCTATCCACTTCCTGCTTTACTAACTCCACATCATCCAATCTCTCTCTCTCTCTCTCTCTCTCTCTCTCTCTCTCTCATTTTCCTCATTCATCAGCTGCTCAAAATACTCCCTCCATCTTCTCAACACACTCTCCTCACTAGTCAACACATTTCCATCGGCATTCTTTTTTGCTCTAACTTGCAACACATCCTTCCCAGCTCGGTCCCGCTGCCTGGCCAATCGATACAAATCCTTTTCTCCTTCCTTAGTGTTCAACCTCTCATACAGCTCCTCGTATGCCTTTTCCTTGGCTTTCGCCACATCCCTCTTCACCTGCTGCCACATCTCCTTGTACTCCTGCCTACTTTTCTCATCACTCTGCCGATCCCACTTCTGTTTTGTTAACCTCTTTCCCCTTATGCTCTCCTGCACTTCCTCATTCCACCACCATGTCTCTATGTCTTCCTTTCTATTTCCAGATGTCACACCAAGTATTTTCCTAGCTGCCTCCCTCATCACTCCTGCAGTAGTTACCCAATCATCCAACACCTCTTCACCACCACCGAGTCCCTGTCTGACCTCTTCACTGAACCTCACACTACACTCTTCCTCTCTCAGATTCCACAATCTTATTCTTCTGTCAGTCCTCACTCTCCTTCTCTTCTTCGCCTCCAAAACCTCCTACAGACCACCATCCGATGCTGTCTAGCTACACTGTCCCCTGCCAACACTTTAAAGTATCCAATCTCCTTCAGGTTGCATCTCCTACATAAAACAGTCCACCTGTGTGCACCTTCCTCCACTCTTATACGACACCCTATGTCCCTCCTTCTTCTTAAAATAAGTATTCACCACTGCCATTTCTATCCTTTTAGCAAAATCTACCACTATCTGCCCTTCCACATTCCTCTCCTTTAGGCCATACCTACCCATAACCTCCTCATCACCTCTGTTCCCTTCACCTACATGCCCATTAAAGTCTGCCCCAATCACCAATCGTTCTTTCCTAGGTACACCTTCTACCACTTCATCTAATTCACTCCAGAATTTTTCCTTCTCCTCTATCTCACAGCTGACTTGTGGAGCATAGGCACTGATGACATTTATCATCAACCCTTTAACTTCCAGCTTCACGTTCATCACCCTATCAGAAACTCTCTTCACCATTCACTACACTCTTACTGTACTCTTCCTTCAGAATCACCCCTACACCATTTCTCTTTCCATCCACACAGTGATAGAACAGTTTAAACCCACCTCCAATGTTCCTGGCCTTACTCTCTTTCCACTTGGTCTCCTGAACACACAACATATCTACCTTTCTTCTCTCCATCATATCAGCTGGCTCTCTCCCTTTACCAGTCATAGTACCAACATTTAAAGTACCAACCCTAACCTCCACTCTCCTACACTGCTCCTTTCCCTGCCGTCTCTGTAGACGTCTTCCTCCTCTCCTTTTCCTCCTTCGGCCAACAGTAGCCCAATTTCCACCGGTACCCTGTCGGCTAACGATACCTGTGGCGGTCGTTGTTAACCCGGGCCTCGACCGATCCGGTATGAAATTCTCATTTGTGATCCGCATATTTGATTTGGCACATGTTTTACGCTGGATGCCCTTCCTAACGCAACCCTCCCCATTTACCCGGGCTTGGGACCGACGCTAAGAATGCACTGGCTTGTGCCTCCCTAATGGCTGGGTTGGGTATGGCTGACTTTACCCACCCTAAATCTGTGTAATGCCGAGACCATAATTCAACTGACACTTTATTCTCTATCTCAAAGTATTGCTCATCATATCTGCATACACGTGTCATTGGAGTACCACACAATTTTAATATACATCTCTTTTCTGTAGCTTCCCATTAAATATTTTGTACAGATTTCATCATGGGAAAATCTCAAAAAAAGTACAATTGTGTACTTGCATGGCTGCCCCTGGTTTCACAATAATTATATACTGAAACATTAAATGGTACTTTTATTTGTTTTGTTTGTTGTGGTCATGCCTCTTCTAATTCTTTGTAAATACTTTGTAATTTTTTATCAAAGTTTCCATCTCCTCATACAGTGCTACGCAGACTGCACCCCCATCAGGCAAGTGTGTCCACTTTTTCGATAGAGTTTTGATAAGATCTCTTGTAAAGGAGTTAGGAACAAAATATTCATTGAGCAATTTACCGTAATTTCCGGACTATTAAGCGCACCTGAATATAAGCCACACACTGAATTTGACAATTTTATTTTGTACATAAATCTGCCAAACCTGTCTATAAGCCACAGGTGCCTACATTAAAACTAATGAACTTTACACAGGCTTTAACGAAAGACATGCCTGTAACACGGCTTGTATCTAAACAGTAGCCTACCAAGGAAGTCATTGTTCACCATCTTCCTCCTTCCTTTCACAATAATTTCTCTTGAGAGTTTTTCTTTTGGCATCGTCGTGCGTTTAAAAATTACCATCAGTGATTTTCTCCCGATGCCATGCAGCTCAGAACACAGGTGAAGTGCATTTTTTTAATGCCCGGTTGTTTTCAGCGTGACAAATTATTCTCTTTTCCTGTTGCCAGTCCGAGTGAGCCGCAGGTCAAACGTCAGAGGAACATCATCCATATTTATAATGTGGTGCGGCCCGATTCAGTGGGAGCGCGATTTAATATAAAGAATTTCTTGGTTCACCTTAACCCGTTCAGCAATTTCATTGGTCTAAGGTTATGGGACTCTGTTTTTTAGCATGAAGCTTGTGAAACTGGGAAAAATCCAGGAAAAATCCATAAATTAGCCGCTTCATTGTTTAGGCCGCGGGGTTCAAAGCGTGGGAAAAAAGTAGTGGCTTATAGTCCAGAAAATATGGTAGTTGCCATTTTACACTTTTCCTAATCTTGCAGGGAGACTGCTTGCTGACTTATTAAGGATTATTGTTCAAATTAAACTTTTCAAAAGGTATGGCTTCCACTTGTCTTGGTGACAACTGCTCTACACTGAGTTGACCACTGTACCTTACGAAAGTACTGGAACCACTGCAAAGTGAGGTTCTTCAATCTGTCTGCCTGTTATTCCCTTGCCTCGACTTTATCCCAACTCCTCATCTCTGTCCAGATATGGTTCTACTTCTAGTGTTATGTTAAAATAACCAAAATGCAATGACACTACAGGATTGGAAACAAGGCCCAAAAAAAAGTTCCAAGACTTCTTGGCTCCCACAGATAGTCTATAATTGCTACCCAACGTACATAAAGCCATTTATCTAATAGTTCCCAATTGTCCTTTACAATCAAGATTGCACCAAACAAAAATCAAAATACTTGTGTCACATCCAGGCTGTTTCGTTCCTCAAGCCACACACACTGATCTGTACAACCCGACTCAAACACACAATCGTACTCACTTCACACACCCATGTCTTCAGTACCACTCATGTCACATCACCTCATTACTACAAACTACATGCCGTTTTAGCAAAATTTTTTGACTGCTGCTATTGATTTTTTTGCAAAATCCATTTTGCTTAAATTTTGTTTAATTACAAGGTTCACTCCTGTAGTAAATTCTCTTTTACACACTGCACTGTGTAATGTACAGTAGGTTTACTGGCTGCGCTATTTTGTGTTTTGCGTATTTGTCCTGCACCGTCTTGTGTTGTCTTGCACTGACTTGCGTTGTCCGTTTTGCACTGGTTGCACACGATGCATTATGTGGCGAAGACATTGGGTCACACTTCTTGCTTTTTTACTGAGTGTCCAAACACACAACCAAAATTTAGGATGATTTAGACTAAATCTCTCTCTCCTCAGACTATAATTCTTATTTATTAGTTTTCCAATAAATCTTAAATACCAAAAGCTAGTTCTGCCTTGAGTATTATTACCTTCTCGGGTTTCTACAAAGGAACTTCTATGCATCAATTTAAATGTATGCACTTTATAATCATGCATAAAATTCAACTAATCCACAAGAAACTTATAATTCATTCACACCACCGCTCCAATACACTGTTACACACAGCATGCACACATACCCTTCTCCTTTCACCCTCCGCTGCACAGCCACACACACACACACACACACTCACTCCCTCTGTCTCTTCTCTGCTCTCAAAGAATCACCACGGAACACACTTCAATAACTTTAAAACCCTAAAACAAGACATACAGCATAAACTTTGCACCTGCACCCCCTCTTGGGATGACCTGTAATTCTCAGCCTCCTTTCACCTGAAAGGTAGTATTCACAGGATTTAATGTGCAACACTTCTTACTTATACAGCTGCTTACTACTACTACGTATACTGTTATCCATCAAAGCCCACTTAATAGTTGACAATTTTTTTTAAATAGTTAATAAATATCTATAAAATCAAAACCCTGTTACTAGTTATGTTCTTTCAAATTAACTATAAATTGTGTTCCTTGGTTAAGAAAAGCCTTACATACGTTTTCACTACTGCAGACAGACCCAATTATTCCCAAAAGGACCAAATATACTAAAGCACAAATGCTTACCTTTTACCTGTCGTTGCTTGGGGGAAACTGAGATGTACGTCTGTGACAGTGAACCCACTGAGGCCCTCGGCATGCCTCTGGCTCCTTACGATCGTACTGACAATGCAAACGAAATATGTTGTGACTAATTAAAAGAGGAACAAACTAATTCAGTATCAAAGTAAAAACTCCAAAACCCAGGGTTGTGATGTCAAAGAAGCTGGAACAGAAGCTGGTCAGAAGCAGAGATGGCAAACCAGGGCATTACATTACTGCGATGGAAGTATTCTTATTATTTTGTAATAGTCGAGGAAAAGGAGAAGGGAATAATGGTTAAGTGTAGATTATGTGTTGGTGAAAAGCTCTTGTCAACTGCAAAAAATACCACTTCAAAAAAAAAAAAAAAAAAAAGCACTATAGGTGTGTGTGTGTGTGTGTGTGTGTGTGTGTGTGTGTGTGTGTGTAATGTTGAATATATGCAACGTTATGCAAAAATATAGAAAACTTTTGCAGAATTTTCACCTCTGCAGATCTATGGACAGCTTAGAATAAAGGTTTTCCGTAGGAGACACATGTACGATGCCATCGCAGCGGAGAGAGAGAGCAAATTCACAGCTCATTTGCTCTTTGTAGAGAGATAAACTGCCACAGTCACTGATAATAGCTGGAACTTTGTAAAAATGTTCAGAATGTTTCAAGCTGATGATGAAGCAGAGAATGATGTAGACGAGGACGAGGTCATATTTACGGAATTGCACGATGTTTTACAAGATGACAGCGAAAGGTATGTTCTCCCTCCACATCACCGGTGTGCAGCCAACACCCTCAACCTTATATACACGAACGATAGTTACATTCCTGACGGCGAAGGCAGATTGCAAAGCAGTGTACAGAAGTGCGACTGGAAAGTGTTCAGCCTCGTGGTCGTTCTCTAAGAAGTTTTTAAGCATTTTAAATGTTTAAGAAATGTCTTTTGCCCTAATATAACATTTCTTAATGGCAATTATCTATATTACACCTGTTACACCTGTAAGGCATGAAAGAGATACAAGTAACGCAAAAGTAACGCAAAAGTAATATAACACATTACTTTCCATAAAAAGCTAAGTAACGCAATTAGTTACTTTTTTGGGGAGTAACTTAATATTGTATATTACTTTTTACTTAACTTTTAAGTAACTTAATATTGCATTACTTTGTAAAGTAACATTGCCCAACACTGGCGCTTAGTAGTCCAGAAATTATGGTAATGAACTAAAAGAAATAATGTTAATGTGAAATGTAATACAATGATTAATAAGAAAAAAAATACCATATCACATAGCATAAATAATGATTCAAACAGACCCTGTAATTGGTGATCGGCATCGCTATCGAATGAATCACCTTCTATTGATCAGGGATCAGTAATCAGCCCCAAAAATATTGTATTTTGCACAATATAGTAAAACCCCCTTGGACGAGCATAATTCGTTCTTGAAAATTGCTCGCAGGTCCATTTGCTCATACGTTTAAACTAGTTTTCCCGATAAGAATTAATGTAAAAGCGATTTAAACCGTTCCGAATCATTCGATCGCTTATTTCTGCACAAGTATTTGCAGCCTATTTTATCAAACAAATACACCACAAATTACTTTAATGTAAACATAATTTAACACTTACCCATGTGGTAGTGGTGGATTGAAACCAAGAAGCTATTTAATTTCTTTTTCCCAGCACCATCACTGACTTTCTTGGAAGACATTTTTCAAGATTTCTAGTGAAAAAAATAACAAAAAAAAAAAAAAAAAAAGTTAAGCGACTAAGCGAATGATGCTACCCTCGGCCGAAAGCGGGGAGCCGGCGGTGTGGGTTTGCTCATGCCTTTGAAAACTTAGGGTAAATATTTGCAAGCAAGTTCGCTGGTATCTTTAACCCAGCCATTAGGAAGGCACAAACCAGTGCACTCTAGGGTTAATGGGGAGGGTTGCATTCGGAAGGGCATAAAACATGGATTTGGCGTAAAACGTGCTAAATCAAATATGCGGGTCACGATTAAAAATTTCATACCGGATCGGTCAAGGCCCGGGTTAACAACGACTGCCACAGGTATCGTTGGCCAACAGGGTACCGGTGGAAATTGGGCTACTGTTGGCCGAAGGAGGAGAAGGAGAGGAGGAAGACGTCTACAGAGACAGCAGGAAAAGGAGAAGTGTAGGAGAGTAGAGGTTAGGGTTGGTACTTGATGTTGGCACTATGACTGGTAAAGGGAGCGAGGTAGCTGATATGATGGAGAGGAGAAAAGTAGATATTTTGTGTGTTAAGGAGACCAAGTGGAAAGGGAGTTCTATCATGGTGTGGATGGAAAGAGAAATGGTGTAAAAGTGATCCTGAAGGAAAAGTACAGTAAGAGTGTAGTGGGGGTGAAGAGAGTTTCTGATAGGGTGATGAAAAATGTCATCAGTGCCTATGCTCCACAAGTCGGCTGTGAGATGGAGGAGAAGGAAAGATACTGGAGTGAATTAGATGAAGTGGTAGATGGTGTACCTAGAAATGAACGATTGGTGATTGGGGCAGACTTTAATGGGCATGTAGGTGAAGGGAACAGAGGTGATGAGGAGGTGATGGGTAGGTATGGCCTTAAGGAGAGGAATGTGGAAGGGCAGATGGTGGTAGATTTTGCTAAAAGGATGGAAATGGCAGTGGTGAATAGATATTTTAAGAAGAAGGATGATCATAGGGTGACATATAAGAGTGAAGGAAGGTGCACACAGGTGGATTATGTTCTATGTAGGAGATGCAACTTGAAGGAGATTGGAGACTAAGGTGTTGGCAGGGGACAGTGTAGCTAGACAGCATCAGATGGTGGTCTGTAGAATGGTTTTGGAGGCGAAGAAGAGGAGGAGAGTGAGGACTGAAAGAAAAATAAGATCGTGGAAACTGAAGGAGGAAGAGTGTAGAGTAAGGTTCAGGAAAGAGTTTAGACAGGGGCTCTGGAGGAAGTGAGAGCAGCGATTAGAAGGATGAAGAGTGGAAATTCGGTTGGACCAGATGACATACCGGTAGAAGCATGGAGATGTTTAGGAGAGATGGCAGTGGAGTTTTTACCCAGATTGTTTAACAAGAATCTGGAAGGTGGGAGGATGCCTGAGGAATGGAGAAGGAGTGTGCTGGTACAGATCTTTAAGAATAAGGGAGATGTGCAGACCTGCAGTAACTACAGGGGAATAAAGTTGATCAGTCACACCATGAAGTTATGGGAAAGAGTATTGGAAGCCAGGCTGAGAGAAGACGTGACCATCTGTGAGCAACAGTATGGTTTCATGCAGAGAAAGAGCACCACAGATGCCTTATTTGCTTTAAGAATGTTGATGGAGAAGTATAGAGAAGGTCAGAAGGAGTTGCATTATGTATTTGTGGATTTAGAGAAAGCTTACGACAGGGTGCCAAAAGAGGAGTTGTGGTACTGTACGAGGAAGTCAGGTGTGTCGTAGAAGTATGTGAATGTGGTGCAGGACATCTATAAGAACAGTGTGACAGCAGTGAAGTGTGCAGTAGGAATGACAGACTGGTTCAAGGTGAAGGTCGGACTGCATTAAGGATCGGCCCTGAGCCCTTTCCTGTTTGCAGTGGCGATAGACAGGTTGACGGACGAGGTCAGACAGGAGTTTTCCTGGACTATGATGTTTTCGGATGATATTGTGATTTGTGGTGAGAGTAGTGAGCAGGTTGAGAAGAGCCTGGAGAGCTGGAAGTATGCGCCAGAGAGAAGGGGAATGAAAGTCAGTAGGAGTAAGACAAAGTACATGTGTGTGAATGAGAGGGAGGGCAGTGGAGTGGTACAGTTGCAGGGAGAAGAGGTGGAGAAGGTGGTGGAGTTCAGGTACTTGAGGTCAACAGTGCAAAGTAATGTGAAGTGTGTTAGGGAAGTAAAGAAAAGAGTGCAGGCAGGGTAGAATGGGTGGAGAAGAGCTAAAGATGTTGAGGTTTTCGTTGGGAGTGATGAGGATGGACAAGATTAGAAATGAGTTTATTAGAAGGACAGCACATGTGGACGTTTTGGTGACAAGGTGAGGGAGGCGAGATTAAGATGGTTTGGACGTGTGCAGAGGAGGTACATGAGTTATATTGGTAGGAGAATGCTGAGGATGGAGCCACCAGGAAGGAGGAAAAGAGGAGGGCCAAGGTTCATGGATGTGGTGAGGGAAGACATGCAGGTAGTTGGTGTGAAAGAGGCAGATGTAGAGGACAGGGTGGTATAGAGACAGATGATCCGCTGTGGCGACCCTTAATGGGAGCAGCCGAAAGAAGAAGGTCGCTCGTATCTTTGTTTGCTCATACAATAGGGTTTTACCGTATTAGCTACTAGTACCTTTTATTTCTAGCTAAGAAGTCAATTTCTTTGAAACATACTGACCAATGCAGACCAGAAACACCCCACAAGAATTGCAGTTTTGAAGATGCTCTGACCCAGTCATCTATCAATCATGATTTGGCCCCTCAATTTCGCTCGAATCCTGAAGCTTGACCATTTTTTACTGCCTCCAACATGAATTTTAAGGACAAAATGTTTTTGCCTAATATATACCACCCACTAACAGGTGCCATGATGAAGAGATACTGTTATTCACTTCAATGTCATAATGTTATTCCTGGTACATAGCTTGTAAAAGTAAATACTGAGTCATTTAGAAATGTGGCAGTCCATGTGTAATGTCCCTGTAAAGTGGAAGCATGAGATCAGTTAAATAACCCACCTTAAGATTAAGAAGTGGATCAGGAACAGAAGGCATGATGCAGGTTAATGGCTGTGATGGGCCTGATGATGCAGCTTCTGTAGACTCTTGCTCAGTGCTCTCTTGCAGACTGGTAATTGTTGTATCCACAGTTTATACCGATCTGGCCCCAAAATCTAAATGTGAAAATAAAATGATTTTTAATACGTTTTTTTTCTAACGAGTGTATAAAACCTTTGCAAAAGTCTCTTAAAACACTCCAAAAAGGTGGTTAGAAGTAAGCACAGTGCAGCATCTTCACTTAAAGTGTGCTTTGGTGATCTGTGTTGAAACACCGATCTCAGTGTTCAGAAGCCGAAGAGTTAAAATAGATAAGATCAAACATTCAGAAATGGTCCCATTTGTCCAAGATTTCATTACATTCAAGGACAAGGATTAATTATTAGCATTAATCAGACCTAGAAACTGGAACATATAATTTGAGAAACAATTTGTTAAAATAGATTTTATTAATTAACTTTGTTAATTAAAGCATAAAAGGACAGTGGTGAAGGGAAAATATGTATATTTAAGCTTGCTCTTCATCCTCCTCAAGCTCTCCTTCATCTTCAGCACTTGCTTCCTGGTACTGCTGGTACTCTGACACCAGGTCATTCATGTTGCTCTCAGCCTCACAGAACTCCATCTCATCCATACCCTCCGCTGTGTACCAGTGCATGAAAGCCTTGCGTCTGAACATGGATGAAAACTGCTCAGAGATTCGCTTGAACAGCTCCTGAATAGCGGTGCTGTTCCCGATGAAGGTGCCGGACATTTTTAGGCCACGGGGTGGAATGTCGCACACGGCTGTCTTTACATTGTTGGGGATCCATTCGACAAAGTGGCTGCTGTTCTTGGTTTGCATGTTGAGCATCTGCTCATCCACCTCCTTCATGGACATGCGGCCACGGAAAATGGCAGCCACCGTGAGATAGCGGCCATGACGTGGGTCGCAAGCGGCCATCATGTTCTTGGCATCAAACATCTGCTGGGATATTTCAGCCACAGTGAGAGCACGGTACTGCTGGCTCCCCCTGCTGGTCAGAGGGGCAAAACCAGGCATAAAGAAGTGCAGACGAGGGAAGGGCACCATGTTGACAGCCAGTTTACGCAGGTCAGCATTGAGCTGCCCAGGGAACCTCAGACATGTTGTGACTCCACTCATGGTGGCACAGACCAAGTGGTTGAGGTCACCATATGTCGGTGTTGTGAGCTTCAGGGTGCGGAAACAGATGTCATACAGGGCTTCATTGTCAATGCAGAATGTCTCGTCTGTGTTTTCTACCAGCTGATGGACAGACAGGGTGGCATTGTAAGGCTCCACCACTGTATCTGAGACTTTGGGTGAGGGGACAATGCTGAAGGTATTCATAATGCGGTCCGGGTACTCCTCTCGGATTTTGCTTATAAGCAGAGTGCCCATGCCGGACCCAGTACCTCCACCCAGGGAGTGAGCGAGCTGAAAGCCCTGCAGGCAGTCGCAGTTCTCAGCCTCCCTACGCACCACATCCAAGACAGAGTCCAACAACTCAGCACCTTCTGTGTAGTAGCCCTTGGCCCAGTTATTACCAGCACCAGTCTTACCTGTGGAAAGGAAACAATGACTATCATACAAACACTGTTA